>RYFJ01001941.1:0-79629 GCA_003991445.1 Oryza meyeriana var. granulata
CCAAGCCATTAGTTGGATCGGCTCAATAAAAGGCGGAGGGAACAGATTCTTCATCTTCCCAATCACGCAAGATTCGGTTCACTTCGCCAGTTACAGCTTTCCCACATGGCTAGTAGCGCTGCTGTCCTCACCGAATCAGGAGATTCAATCCCTTTCTTTGTTCCAAACCGTTCGGTTTTCCCCAAATTTGTCGCTGTCCACCATCGAAGTTCGGATTGGGGTGCCCGGAGGGTGCTTGGCCGATTAGCTTGCGGCTCGGTGAGCTAAGTTGAGAGATCATCTGAAGCTGCCAGCAGAGTGAATAATGTCGCTGGCCGGCTAAGGGTGAGTCGTCCCAACACTGGTGAAGTAGTTTTCAGCTATTTTTCGATTAGGGCTTGTGCTTCCTATCTTCGATTCTTCTGCCGTGTCGTTAAGACTTCTACTGGCTGGAGTTGGTGCTTTGAACACCCCAAATCTATTTTTCAGATCTCCTATTTGTTACTTCTCTGTAGTGTTTTGGGTGTGAACCCATTTTTCTTCCGACATGTTACATAACTAACATCCAAGAATAATATTGACAGTGATATGGGGGGGTGGTCTCCACTAGGCGATGGGAGAAGACATTCTTGATGCCCTTGATCTTCTAAAGGTGGACAAGAATGGTTCATTGAGCGCCAAATGGCTCCCTCTTGCCCTTCGTTCGCTGGTTTCAATGACCAAATTGTAGAGAGCCATCCTTTGAGGAGATGTGTCAGGCGCATCAATTGTTGGTGAAGTTAGATACTAATAAGGCTGGCTGGAAGACGTTGGGTGCTCGTACGCTTGTGCACGATCGCTGAAGCTGAGGATGCTGATTTGATGGCCTTTAAAGGAAATGATTTGAAGATACGCACGAGTCGGGCGCAAAGGCTATGAGAGAACATTGTCTGTATTGCCGAAGGGTATCGGACGATAGACGATAACGCCGGTCGCAGTCTAATAGCTTCATCTCGGGCCCCGGACAAGGTATCCTTTAACTTCTCTATGATGAATGCCTGTGGAACTGTGATTGTCCTGCGTGATTTTTGTTGACTCTTGGTATGTCAACGAAGAAGTTCGAAGAAGGACTCCGAAGCATTGTGGTATGCATCGAAGAAAGGTCCGAGGACCCTCTCTACGACTGCCGCCCCCCCGGCCAGCCGCTCTCCAAGAACGGGGAGAAAAGTCATTCTGTTTAGCGAAGAGGGGCATCGACCACGCGCGTGGATGCTGAAGAAAGCACAGTCGCCACCGCGGCGCCCAGTGCGGATCTAAGCCGAAGTTGAGACTCGTGGTTTGAGACACATTTGGCGGATCAGTCAACAGCACGCGAGGGCCGGCCACCAGACCCGTCCGCAGGTGGGGCCGCCAACCAGCACGCCAGAGAACCGGGGAGATCGAGCTGATATTGAAGCATAACGAATGTGCGCCCGACCAATTCGCCGCGGGCTATTGTACCGGAGGTGCTCTGCCCAGGATGACGGACCGGTGACCCGGTACGGAACTGAAGTTCTCCAAAGGTTGCCGGTTTCGGATTTCTAAAATGTTGCGTGTGGCTGGTATGTTTTGATGTCTTGTTTGTCTGCAGGAAGCATGTGATATTGATCTCAAGGGACCAGTCCAGACCGCTCTTGAAGAGCCGCCGCAGTCAGCCGGCGGCGCGAACATACCCGTGAGCCGGTGGCACCCAGTCGCGGAGACTGAGGTGGTCCGGCTCAGGGTTCGTCGCCACCCCTCACAAGAGGCAGTTGCTGAGGTGAGGCCAGCCCGAAGCGTCGCCGCCGCAGTGGCCGGTGTGGGCTCCGAGTGTAATCCCGATGGCTGCGGAGGAGGTGGTGGAGGTGGGACCAGCGTCGCGTTGTGTACGTGCGTTTGTCATCGGTGCCTTGTTGTAGAGATCGCGAATTGCTCGGATTGAAGCTCTCCGGTAGGATGCCTGAACGTTCAACACGTGGGACGCGCCTGACGGAAGTGAAACTTCAGGCTTGATGAAGTTTGTCGGCGAGAGGGAACGCGAAGCTTGCTTCGCCGCGCTCATCAGAGTCCAGGGATCGGGGTAAGATGATTCTTGTGGCAAGTCGTGGTGGTTTTCTCGTTTTGACGTTGACTCTCTTGATTTGTTTTTACGCATCGAGCAGAAGCTTGTCGACCGCAGGAAGGCGCATGAAAAGGTCTGGGTGATGGATCCCACTCACAAATTGGACAGCTTACGGGTATGTGAAGGCCGCGATGGAGGAGTGTTCCACGGGGGAGAAGCCATGCTGAAGAAGTGGCCCGACTAGGCTCAGGGAAGGAGAATGGGCCTATCGAAAAGATCAGGAGGTAATTCTGAATGCGCACTCCCTGAAAATGAGCCTCGACGTATTCATTAGATGAGAGATGCGTTGTTCCTTCTGCCCCAAGTGATATTGTATGATGCACGGTTGAGCTCTCGGCTATATCTGTCGTGCAGCCTCAAAGCAAGAGGTTAAAGACCGAACAGAGAGGGAATCCAGCTGAAGGAGGCCGAAGGAGCCAGGGCCGAGCTTGAGAAGGTAAGGCCCGACTGACAAAAGGCAACACTGCGAGCTGATCAGGGAGAAGGCCGAGGTTGAAAGAGGCCGCGTCGTCAGCTAGGTAAGGAAAAGCCGAACTGGAGAAGACGAATGGCTGGGTGGGAGGTCGACTTGAAAGTAAGTCGTCCACCTGACATGATCTTAACCAATTCCATTAGTCTTATCTATTGGCGACCCGAGCCTGACAATTTTACTTGCCGGCGGCTGGGCAGACATGAGAGCCAACGTTCCAGGCCAGTATCGGTGTTTGACACATGGAGATATAGAGTGATCAGGGATAACGGGATACAGTCGGGAGCCCTCGTCGGGTCAGTGAATAGGGCTCCTTTGATCATAGATCCGCCCCTGTGGGAACCGAGTTGCAGCATGGATCCCCCAAATAGAAGGTGCGTATTGAATTGAATGCCCGAGTGCCTTGAAGAAGTACTTGGATGAGCATGTTGTTGCATTTCGGCGTGGCCGCTAAACCCTAGCGATGATCAAATCCATCTACCGAGGGTGCAGACATTGAGCATTGGGGGTTTGCGAGGAGACTGACGGCCCGAGGAGGGCGCTGGAGCTGATTGCCCGGGCGAAGCCGACTGCTGAGGTATTCCCAAGACCTGGGTCTGTAAGGGTACAACATTTATGTAGTCCGGTATGTATCACTTTTGTGAAGAATGTAAATATATGTGCGACACCACAAGCTTATGTACTTAGTCGTCATTAGCTTTAACTTGACCGTGCGGTCTGTGCCGAGTATTTTCTCTGTTGGAACTTAATAAAAACGTTAAAGTAAGAAGCCTTACTCGAGCAAACGTGACAGTCGTAGTAAAGCTTCGTGACTGAGTAGGAGAGCTTGATATTATTGACATCACATATATACATGCAGCCCCGACTCAGCCACTACTGCGGTTCATGCAGCGGCGTAGTGAGTCAGAGAAACTGTACATATGTAAAAAGTATAAAAATACTGCAGGTATATTGAAAGGACATAACTGTTTCTATATGTTCCATGAGTTGTTGATGAGGACACCGTCTCGTCTTTAGTCGGTAGGGTCGCCTGGCCGCGTGACTCGGCTATAATGAACGCCCTTCCCTAGATTGGGGATAATTTGTGCTGTCTTTGGTTGTTTGTATTTTTCTCAGGACGAGATCCGACCAAAAAGGCGGCGGCCACGGACATTGGCGATTGTGGGTAGTGACGTAGGCCTTGAAGGTACCTTGCGACTGGATTGTTGCGGTGTCTCTTGGCTTCTTTCAACTGACATAAATAGACAGTCTGAGTATTTGTTTGAAACGTCTTCTGAGTAAGCCCGAACTCGTGCCGCGAGAGCTGAACTATAACTCTGTCGGTAGCATAGCCTCGGCATCCTTTTCGTAGACCAGGAAGAAAGGGTGAATGCCTGTTGCCCGATCTAACCGTGGTTTGAGAGACAGAGAACTGATGGAGTTCTTGTACTCTATAGCCCGCGTATGGTTTTGTAGTCGGTCAGATCTGCTGGCTGATGCCTTGTAAGACATACCATTGGCTCATTCGACATGCCCTGTTGCTCCACGGTGTGCCACATATGCGTAGCAGATCTTGATGCCGAAATCTTCGCAGAAGTCTGGAATAACGTCGCCCGTTTGACTGAGTACGTTGTCGGTGCGTGATGCGGTTAGGGACCTTTTCGAACAGGTATAGTTATATCTTATGATGAAGTTCTTTGCTCGTGCGTGTAGTTGTTGCAACGGGTTTAGCTCTCATCCACTTGGTGAATTTGATCCACCGCGACGAATTGATGTTGTTAAACCCTCTGGCGCTTTCTTGAAAGACCCGACCATGTCGAGCCCCATAGCTGCGAATGGCCAGGAAATAGGGATGTTTGTGAGTCTTGGGCTGGGAGATTTGTTTGTCTTGGCGTAGAACTGGCACCTCGCACTGCGAACATGTCTCTGTGGCGTTCTGTTCTGGCTGTGGGCAGAAAAATCTTGGCCGGTAAGCCTTTCTGACTAACGTCTTGGATGCGGCATGGTTGCCACATTGCCGAGTGAATTGACTGTAGATTGCTTGCCCTCGCTCCGTGGTGACGCAATGCATGAGGAACCAGATACGCTCCTTCGGTACAGGTCTTCTCCGACTAGTAGGAAGCTTTTGCTTTGACGCTTGATCTACCGGCTTGACTGCGATCTTCTGGGAGTTCGTCGTCCAGGAGAAATTTGACAACAGGAGTCCTCCAGTCTTGACATATGTGGCAGCCCTCGTTTGTGGCGGGGTAGGTTCGCCTCCGACTTGCTCAGGCGCTGGTTTCTTCTTGACTGATGGCTTCCATGAGTTGCTTGACAAAGATTCCAGTCGGAACTGCTTCTCGCTTGGATCCATGTTTGCTAGCTTGTCTGCCGCGCGTTTGTATTGATGCATGACATGTGTTAATTTCCAGCCCCGTCAACTTGTTTTCCCAGCTTGCGGACCTCCTGACAGTATGCAACCAATGGTGTCGTCGAGAACAAGTCCAGTCTTTCATGACTTGGTTTTACCACGAGTTTGAGAATCCTCGCAACACAACCAGTTGACGTATGCCGAGTGATATGTGATGCGGAAGCCCATGAGCAAGTGTCGTACTCGGCAACGTTGTGGGAAGCCGGAAGATGGCTTTTGTGAACGTATTTTCATTTTTTCGGCCAGTGGGGACGTCAATAGACTCCAGCCCGTGCCGCCGATCCGTAGAGAACCGTCGAAGTACATTGTGCTCAGTACTCTAGCTTTGCTGTTGATGTAGGTAGTTGAACTCCGTCATCGGCCACCACGAGGTTTGGCTAGAGCTTGTGATAATTGCTGTTCGTGGCTGGAAAAGGTGGATATCGAACGCCATCAACTCGAGTGCCCATTTAGCGATTCGGGAGGCGGTGGCCTCCCGATTATTACGGACATCCCCGGTGGAAACGCTGTGACCACCGTGACGTGGTGTGCTTGACATAATGCACCAGCCTTCCGGACTGGTAATGAGTAAGCTCATATAGTAGCTTCTGGACTACGGATATCTCGTCTTTGAGTCGGCAAGGCCTTGCTGACAAAGTAGACTAGCGTTGTGTTTTCTGAATGTTGACTCTCTGTTCAGATTGCTCAACCACTAGCACCGTGTCTGACTACTAAGTAGTTGCCGTCAGATATAGCATTAGCGGTTCTTGGGGCAAAGGTGACGCCAACACGGGAGGTGATGTGAGAAATTGCTTAAATTCTTCTAAGGCTTGCTGGACTTCCTGAGTCCATTGGAAGTTGTCCGCCTTTTTGAGGAGCTTGAAGAAGGGCATCACCCCGTTTGCCCAGTCGCGAAAATAAACCGACTGAGTGCCGCCATGCAGCCTGTCAGCTTCTGGACATCTTTGAGGTTAGTCGGGGATGCCATGTTCCTGATGGCGTTGACTTTCTCCGGGTTGGCCTCGATGCCGCGATGCGAGACGATGAAGCCGAGTAACTTTCCGGATGGCACACCGAAGGCACATTTTTCCGGGTTCAACTTCATCTTGAATCTTCGAAGGTTTTGGAAGGTTTCTTCCAGGTCAGCGATGAGGTCTTCTTTGGACTTGGTCTTGATCACCACGTCGTCGATGTAGGCTTCCACGTTGCGCCGATCTGAGTGTGCAGAACCGCTGAATGGCGTTGATAGGTTGCTCCTGCATTCTTCAAACCAACGGCATTGTGATATTAGCAGTACGCTCCAAACGGCATATGAAAGATGTCTTAATCAGTCTTCCTCCTTAGGCTGATTTGATGGTATCCCTGAGTAGCAGTCGAGGAAGCTGAGTAGGTCGCACCTGCCGTGGAATTGACACCTGATCTATATCCTGAGAAGACCAAATGGGTCCTTGGGGCATGCCTTGTTGAGGATCGGTGTAGTCGATGCACATGCACCATTTACCTTTTTCTTCCGGACCAGAACTGGGTTTGCCAGCCAATCCAGGTGATAGACCTCCTTGATGAACCCGGCTGCGAGGAGCTTGGTAATCTCCTCCCGAATAGCATCCTTGCGGTCTTGAGCGAAGCACCACAGCCATTGCTTGAGTGGCTTGGCGTCTGTCTTCACACATTGAGGGCAGTGCTCGATCACCTCCCTTTGGTACGCCCGGCATGTCGGACGGTTTCCATGCGAAGATATCTTTATTGGCTTGTAGGAAGGTGACGAGCGCGTCTTCCTATTTGGGGTCGAGTCTGGTCCGACTAGAGCAGTCTTGGAGGGATCGGAAGGGTCTAGCGGGGGATCTTCTTCGTGTCAGAGTCGCTGAAATTCCCGACTTCGCTGCTTTTTTCGCCGGACTTAATCCTGCTCAACTTCAGTTGTGACGGCTTGCCGCAATGCTATGCGCCAACTGCTTGCCCCTCTTGTGATTGAGCCAGTTCACAGCTCTCCTTGGCGCAGGTGAAGGCTTGCTTGATGTCGCTGCGGAGGGAGAGGACTCCTGCTGCCCAGGCATCTTGAGCACCATGGTATGTATAGTGCAGTATTGCCATGAATTTGGCGAGTGCCGTCGTGTCCGAGTATCGCGTGGTACGCGGTTCGAAGTCGGCAACCTCGAAACAGATTTTTCCGTGCGGAAGTTATCCCGCGTGCCGAAGGTTACGGGCAAGGTATCTACCGAGTGGAGTTGATGACAGGCCGGGAATTATCCCGTGGAAGGGCGCAGTACTCGGCCGTAGTTCTGAACGAGGAATCTTCATCTCGTCCAAAGTTTTGGCGAATAGGATGTTGAGCGGGTTGCCTCCATCGATGAGGGTTTTCTTCAGCCTGAATGTGTCTTGACGACGGGTCCAGGACGAGTGGATAACGTCCCGGGTGAGAAACCCGATCTGGGTGATCTGCGCGATTGAAGGTAATGGCCATCTCTGACCAGCGCAGGTACTGGGGGGTGTCCGACGTAGAGATCGTGTTGATGTCGCGCGCTGTTAGCTTTTGTTTGCGCCTGGACTCGTACGCGGACGGCCCTCCGAAGATGTGGTTGAGCTTGGCCTGAGGATCTTGGAAATCGTCGGCCGGACCCTAATCTGGCTTGTCTTTGTCCTTGTCAGCGCCAGATGATGAAGCCTACTTGGAGGCAAACTTCTTGAGCATGTAGCAGTCTTTGGCCGCGTGCTTGCCCTTGGGGTGGAAGGGGCATGGCCCGCTCATGACTTTCTGGTAGTCGTTATTCCGCTGGGGCCGCGACCGAGTGCGCTCCATGTTGGCCACTTCGTTGTCCGACCTCCGCTTGCGGCTGCCAGACTTATTTTGAGACGGCTCATTGTCGGCTTTCGCCTTTTGGTCCTTCTGTCGGGACTCCTTCTCGTCTAGGGCGTCTGCGACCGCTTTGGCCGAGTCGGCGTATTTATTGGCCATGTCGAACAGAGCCCAGACAGACGGCGGTGGTTTCTGAGTGAACTTCACGATGAACGGGGCGTCTTTTACTCCCTTGCGGAAGGCGGCGATAACAGCCTCGTCGCGGATCATTGGGATCTTGTTACGCTTCTCGGAAAACCTCTTGATGAAATCTCGTAGAGACTCGTTCTTCTTCTGGTGTAGCTGATAAAGATCGTGCTATGAAGACAGCCTCTCGTAGGTCCCCTAAAAGTTAGCAATGAACCGATCCCTGAGTTCTCCCCAAGAACCGATCGACCGCCTTGGGAGGCCTGTCAGCCATGTCCTCGCCGAGTCGGCTAGCGCGACTGGGAGGTAGTTAGCCATGGCTTTGTTGTCGCCCCCAGCAGCTCGAATTGCTAGGGTATATACGGTGAGCCAGGACTCAGGATTTGTCTTGCCGTCATACTTTTCAATCCCAGTGGGCTTAAAGCCAGTCGGTCAGTGGACGTTCTGTAGCTCCCGAGTGAAAGTTGGGATGCCTTCGTCTTCATGGGGGCTCGGGCTTCGACCACGGCGGTTAAACCACTTGTGATGGAGGCCAAAGCACTCGTTTCATCTTCCAGGTCGGCGGCGCTCATCCTCTTGTTGCTCGACGGCGCCGGGCGCTGATAGTATGGCGAAGGTCATGTTGTAGGCGCTCTCGGAGTTCTTGATTAGGCCAGCGATCATACTGGTGACGGCGCCGGTTGTTGTTATTCGTATTGCCGACTGTAGTTTGCCAAGACTCCTCACGTGGCCGACTTGAGCTGGCTGCCCGACGCCGAGCTGATTGGACGAGCCGCTGTTGGAGATCCGACCGGTTAGTCGGTACTAGGGTGTCCGCCTGTTAACGCCGAAATTTGGGGTGTGGTTCTTTATTGGATTCGGTTAAGGGAAAATCACGGTTAACTGGCGGGAATTAAATCCAGAAGAAGCCGAATTCGAGAGGGAATCGTGAAGACCACGGAGAGGCAGTTAGTATCTTATCTATAAAATTAGGTAGGGATAGATAATTTTAGGTAACCTGATCTCGTGCCGGTCAGGACTGTTATTTTTCTTTTTTGTAATTAGGAACTCCTTTCGTATCCGATCAGGATTGTATTAACTCAGGTATAAACGTATGCCCCGGTGGACCTTGTAATTATCAAACAGATCAATAACAAACTTCAGCGCATCGCCACCCTATTCATACGGGTTCTTGCTTCTCGAGCCGGGCTGCATCGGTTAAGTTACGACCTCCTCTGCAGAGGGTAAGGTCTCGTTACCTCGACTACCGTTTCCGATCTAGGACTTTCCTCGGTTAGGTCCTATATTCTAGTTGGCCTGCGGTAGTCAGCTTGCCACGATATATCTGTCTGTCTACGGCTTGCATCAGTTAAGGTTTGATTTCATAGGCCGAGTAGATATATCACATCAGTGTGCATATGTGCTTATCGCTTGCTGGGCGTAACTTATCATCAGTTTTGCTGCATCGGTTGGGTCCGACTACTAAACTGCGTGATAACTTATTCCTGCTAGACTGATCGGTTTATGCCAAATAGCGTTTATTCTGGGATGTATAGCCGATAAGTTATCATATTTTAACATCACAATTGCATTAGATCTATCGCCCATCGAGTTCTGTTATCATCATCAGTCTGTGTTGCAACGGTTAGGTCGATCTATTAGACTGTGAAATAATTTTTATCCTTCCGACTGAGCGATGGATGTTTATGCGATGTCTTATCGCGGATGTCTAGCTGATAAATTATCTTTATACCTCAGTCGATCTATCATGGTAAGCCGATTAATCTAGTTTCTATCGGTCTAGTGTTTGTTAATGTTAATCTTATATGATCTCTCCCTTCTTCGGCAACCTAGGCTAGCTCAAGCCTAGCGCAGTCGGTGACGCCGAAGGGAGAGTCTGTCCTATGCTTGGCGATGTGAAGACTGCGCAGTAAGTCATGGAAGGAGAATCGGATGTCCTGTGGGCCGACTGGCGCTACGTCGGCTAGCTCCTCGGTCCGGCTGGATTAGATCTGTTCCAGCCAAGGTAAGGTTGCTGATCTAGTCGGCAACGAAATCAAGCTTGCCGAGGAAATCTTGTCTCCGGGGAAGACTTGTTGCCGTCGACTTCGTTTGTTGGATCCATCGATTTGCTGATAAGAATTCGTACGTCGAGCCCTAGCTGGCGCGCCAATGTCGATGCTTTTGCCAGGCAGACTAAAATATAGGGCTACTCGGCGAAGGTGATATTCGTGGATTGCAGAGGAACACAGAGAAGATTTATACTGGTTTAGGCCCTCGATGTGAGGTAATACCCTACGTCCAGTTGAGGTGTTATTCCTCTGAGGTGGTTTTGTGATCAATGATCTTCCGTGCCCTCATGGGGCGCCCTGCCTCCCTTTATATACTAGGGGACAGGGGTACATGATAAGGATCCTAGCCAGATACGGCCAAGGGATTTCCTTCTTAGAGATAGAGACCTATCCGACTAAGACTATGTTTCATTATTATACAAGGTAAAGCCCGCCGGGTGCTATCTTATCTCTAATTACATGACCTGGCCCATACTCTATCCAAGTGGCCCATATACTGGTAATGAGGTACCCGGGCCGCTTATGGCCTCCAACAGGATTGTTTAAAGCAATTCTCGTATCACCGGCCCCTTGCCAATTGATTCTGACTTGTTTATCGAGAGCAGAGGCGAATTGTGCAAAGGCTTGTAACTCTGCAAATTGAGCTAATTCCAATTTTAATTTGCCAGGTACTTGTTTCATGGCTTTAATTTGAGCGCGGATTCCTACTCTGGACACAGAAATACCCACATTAATAGCAGGTCGAATTCCCGGCATTGAATAGATCTGCGAGATAAGAAATATTTGTCCATCTGATAATGGAGATTACATTAGTACGAATATAGTGCGGAAACATCTCCAGATTGAGTCTCAACTATTGGTAAAGCGGTCATACTTCCTTCCCCTAAAGAGGAGATTTAATTTAGGCAGCTCTTTCTAAAAGGCGTGAAATGCAAATAAAAAACACCCCTGGGTAAGCTTGCGGCCGGAGGGTGTGTGGAGGCCGATGGGCCCTAGGTACCTTACGCACCAACATATGGGCCACTAAAAGGATAGAGGATGGGCCCGAATCATGTAATTAGAGATAAGATAGCACTCGGCAGGCCTTACCTTGTACGATAAGGAAAACAGAGTCTTAGTCGGATAAGCTTCTATCTCTAAGAAGGAAATCCTGGCATATCCGGCTAGGATCCTTATCATGTACCCCTGTCCCCTAGTATATAAAGGGAGGTAGGGCGCCCGCATGAGGGCACGGGAAGATCATTGATCACACCACATCAGAGGAATAACACCACAACTGGACGTAGGGTATTACCGCTACATGAGGGCCTGAACTAGTATAAAAACCTCTTTGTGTTCCTTTGCAATCCACCGAGTTTCCCCTTGCCGAGTAGCCCTATAATTCTATTGCCGGTGTAAAACATCGACAATTGGCGCGCCAGGTAGGGGCTTCGGTGAGTTTCACATCTGCAAGCTCGATGGATCCAGCAACCAAGATCGATGGCAACAAGTTCTCTCCTGGAGACGTTATTTCATTCGGAAGCCTCGATTTCATCGCCGACCAGATTGGCAACCTTACCTTGGCCGATAAGCAGATTCTAATCCAGCTGGCCGAGGAACAGCCGACGTTGCGCTAGTCGGCCTACAGGACGGCCGCAATCTCCTTCACATTTACTCTGCGGCAGTCCTTCACTTCGCTAAGTATGGGGACAACTCTCTCCTTCGGTGTCCGACTTGCGCTAGGCCTTGAGCCCCAGCTCGGTTGGGCGAGAAGGGGAGACATTGTCAATCTCCCACACGGACTCGGCGACGCTGTGGATCTACATCTCGTACCACAGACCCGATCTCCTGTGATTCAGTTTGGACATGGCCAAGCACCGTTTCAGATTGGATCTAGAGAGGTTGGGGTCGTTCTCACTCCGATAAACTACTCGGAGTCTGACTCCAAGTCGGATAATGGTTTGAACGCTAGTTCGGACTCTAGTCTGGCGAGTCTCTTCCTTCCCCGCGAGATCTTCATGGCTTCAACACCACCATCCGAGGTGCGCCAACTACAAGAAGAGCGATAGGAGGAGGTGCGCTGACTATGACAACAGGAGGAGGCTGACTGCGAGGCTCGCAATGATGAGCTACACAAGGCTGGGTGAGCAGCTCAGCAGTAGATTCTCCAGACCAAAGTCGGCGATCACGACGTCTTCGTCACGCCACAACAGAATGTTGTGGCCGCCGCAACCTTGCTGGGACACCGCTTTAGCTTGGGCCGTGATCACCAGGCCACCCCAACTATCGCAAGATCAAGGCGATGATCACGGCTGCCGCCTGCAGCAACATCACTGACTAGCAGTCGGGCGACATTGCCGGGCCCGGGTCCTAACGGCCGCCGGGAGGACAGATACCGACGACCGGCCACCGGAGCCCTCGGCATCCCGATTGGATCTCCAGCAGCAGGCTCATCCACGTCTGCACAGCGTCGGGTGGCCAGATCAAGGTCGGCACGCGAGGAGTCTAGGGTCAACTTCTCGGCAATGACAACCGGCAGCGTCTCCAGTATGATCGACGGCCACAAGACCTCTAAGACCGCCTACAACATGACCTTCGCCACACTATCAACGCCTGGCGCCACGAATGACATGAAAGACCTACGGGACGCCGCCGACTGGAGGATGAAAACGAGTGGCTGGCCGGTTCTCCATACTCCCGCTGGGAGTGGTTCAACCGCTGTGGTCAAAGCCGAGCCCCCACGAAGACGAAGGCATTCCAGCTTTTCACTCAGGAGCTACAGGACGTCCACTGCGATTGGCCTTTAAACCCACAGGGATTGAAAAATATGACGGCAAAACAAATCTCTAGTATTGGCTCACCATATATACCCTAGCTGGGCGGGGTGACTATCGTTTGAGCTGCTGGGGGGGGGGGGGGCGACAACAAAGCCATGGCCAGGGCGACTACCTCCGTCGCGCAGCCGACTCGGCGAGGACATGGCTGACTGGGCTCTCAGGGGGTGCGGTCAATCGTTCCTGGGGAGAACTCAGGTGTAGCGGTTCATCGAACTTTCCAAGGGACCTACGAGAGGCCATCTTCTGAGCATTGATCTGTATCAACTACACCAGAAGAAGAAGAGATGTAGTCTCTACGTGATTTTATCAAGAGGTTCTTCGAGAAGCGCAACAAGATCCCAATGATCCGTGACGAGCCTATCATCGCCGTCTTCCGCAAGGGAGTAAAGGACGCCCCGTTCATCGCGAAGTTCACTCGGAAGCCACCACCTTCTGTCCGGGCTCTTTTCAACATGGCCAACAAATACGCCGACTCGGCTGAAGCGGTCGGCAGAGGCCCTCGACGAGAAGAAGGAGTCCCGACAGAAGGATTAGAAGGCGAAAGCGACAATGAGCCATCTCAAAACAAGTCTGGTAGCTGCAAGCGGAAGTCGGACAACGAGGTGGCCAACATGGAACGCACTCGGTCACGGCCCCAACGGAACAACGACTACCAGAAAGTCATGAGCAGACCATGCCCCTTCCACCCCAAGGGCAAGCACGTGGCCAAAGATTGCTACATGCTTAAGAAGTTTGCCTCCGAGCAGGCTTCATCATCTGGCGCCGACAAGGACAAAGAAAATCTAGATCAGGGTCCGGCCGACGATTTCCAAGATCCTCAGGCCGAGCTCAACCATATCTCGGAGGCCGTCCGCGTTACGAGTCCAAGCGCAAATAGAAGCTATCAGACGCGACATCAACACGGTCTCTACGGCGGACACCCCCAGTACCTGCGTTGGTCAGAGATGGCCATTACCTTCAACCGCGCAGATCACCCAGATCGGGTTTCTCACCCAGGACGTTATCCACTCGTCTTGGACCCGGTCGTCAGAAACATCAGGCTGAAGAAAACCCTCATCGATGGAGGTGGCGCGCTCAACATGTTATTTGCCAAGACTTTGGACAGCGTTTCCACTCGGGGATGTTCTTCACAATCGCGAGGCCACCGGCTGAATCGCTAAATGGGCACTTGAGCTGATGGCGTTCGATATCACCTTTCAGCCACGGACAGCATTTAAATCACAAGCTCTAGCCGACTTTGTGGCCGAGTGGACAGAAGTTCAACTGCCTACATCAACAGCAAAGCTAGAGTACTGGACAATGTACTTCGATGGTTCTCTACGGATCGGCGGCGCCGGGGCTGGAGTCATATTGACGTCTCCCACCAGCGAAAAACTAAAGTACGTTCTACAAATCCACTTCCTGGCTTCCCACAACGTCGCCGAGTACGAGGCACTTATCCACGGGCTCCGCATCGCTATATCACTCTGCATACATCGACTGGTTATGCGCGGGGATTCTCAACTCATGGTGAACCAAGTCATGAAAGACTGGACTTGTCTCGATGACACCATGGCGGCATACTGTCAGGAGGTTCGCAAGCTGGAAAACAAGTTCAACGGGTTGGAAATAACACATGTCCTACGTCAATACAACGACGCGGCAGACGAGCTGGCAAATATGGGATCCAAGGGAGAAGCAGTTCCGACTGGAATCTTTGTCGAGCAACTCATGGAGCCATCTGTGGGTGCCATGGGCCCCGGGTACCTCATGACAAGCATATGGGCCACTCGGATAGAGGATGGGCCTAGCCTTGTAATTAGAGATATAGCTAAATTCGGCAGACTTCGCCTTGTATAGAAAGGAATATACAGTCCTAGTCGGGTGCGTTATATCTCTAAGGGGAGATCTCCTAGTCGTAATCCGATGGGGACTCCTACCTTGTAACCCTGTCCCCCAGTATATAAGGGGAGGCAGGGCGCCCCATGAGGGCAGGTTGAGTTGGTTCACCAGAATCACCACCACAAATCCTCAAAGGAATAACACCACAACTGGACGTAGGGTATTACCTCACATCGAGGGCCTGAACCAGTATAAAATCTCCCTGTGTTCCTTTGCAATCCACCGAGTTTCCATCCGCCGACTAGCCCCATATATTTATTGCCGGTGTAAAACATCGACAGTTGGCGCGCCAGGTAGGGGCTCCGGCGCGATCTACATCTACAAGCTCGATGGATCCAGCAACCGAAGTCGACGGCGGCAAACTCTTCCCCGGAGATACAATCGCATTCAGAAGCCTCGACTTCGCCGCCGACCAGATCGGCAATCTCACCTTGGCCGACACGGACCCGATCCAACCGGCCGAGGAACCAGTCGACTCCGCGCCAGTCGGCCTACACGATGCTGCAGCAATCTTCGACGACATGCTGCGGCGATCTCCAATACGCCCGAGTCCAGGGACAACTCTTCCTTTCAGTGTTCGACTCGGACTCGGTTCTGAGCCGGCCGAGATCGGGCCGAGAAGAGAAGAGATCGTCAACTTCCCGTTCGGACTCAGCGACGCCGCGGATATCTACAATCTACATCCGACGCGGCAAACCCGATCCCCTGGAGTTCGACTCGGATACGGCTCCGAGCCGCTCGAGAACGGATCTAGGGAGGTCGGAGTTACACTCATCCCCATCAACTATTCCGACTACGACTCTCAGTCGGGCTACGACTCCCAGTCGGATTCCGACTCCAAGTCGGATACCAGCTCGGCAAGCTTCACTCCGCCGCGAGAAATTTTCATGGCATCCAGAGGCTCTACTCCTATTCAGGAATCATGCCGACCACACGAGCCACAAGAGGAGGAGGCCTGCCGACTGCAAGAACAACAGGAGGAAGAAACAAGACGCCTGCACGCCCACAACGACGGCCTACGCAGGGCTGGGCGAACCGCTCAGCAACAAACCCTCCAAACAAAAGTCGGCGACCACAACGTCTTCTTTCACGCCACGCAGAACGTCGTGGCAGCCGTAACCCTACTGGACACGGTCCAGGTCGGGCCTGATCACCAGGCCACCCCGACGATCGCAAGGATAAAAGCCATGCTTACCGCTGCCGCATGTCAGCAGCACCAACAGTCGGGCAACACACTCGTACTGACCAGTCAATCAACTTCCCCAGCGGCAGTCTCATCCACCTCAAAGCGACGTCGAGTGGCCGGCTCTAGTCGGCAGCACGCGGAGTCAAGCCAGACGTCACTCGGCAACCACAACAACCGGCAACGTCGAAGCGACCGTCGGGACAGCCAGGACCTCCGAGACCGACTGCGGCGCGACCTTCAGCAAGACATTAATGCTCGGCGCCGCAAACGAGAAGAAGACGAGCAACGCCAACTGGAAGACGAGAACGAGCAATTCGGCCTCCACTACGAGCGGTTTCGCCGCCGTAGTCGAGGTCGGAGTCCTCATGAAGACGACGGATTACCGGCCTTCACTCAGGAGCTACAACAAGTCGACTGGCCGTCAAGTTTCAAGCCTACAGGCATCAACAAATACGATGGCAAGACTAATCCCGAGTCCTGGCTCACGGTCTACACTCTGGCGATTTGAGCAGCTGGGGGAAATCAGAAAGTCATGGCTAACTACCTCCCAGTCGCTCTAGCCGACTCAGCGAGGACATGGCTAATAGGACTCCCAAAGCGATCAATCGGCTCTTGGGGAGAACTCCGGGAACGGTTCATCACCAACTTCCAGGGAACATACGAGAGGCCATCTTCCGAGTACCACCTATATCAGTTGCGCCAAAGGAAGAACGAGTCTCTTCGTGACTTCATCAAGAGGTTTTCTGAGAGGAGGAACTTAATCCGAACGTCAAGGATGAGGTCGTCATCGCCGCCTTTCGAAAAGGAGTCAAAGACACCTCGTTCATCGACAAATTCACTCGGAAGCCTCCCAACTCTGTCAAGGCCCTATTCGACATGGCAAACAAGTACGCCGACTCGGCCCACGCTGTTGCCGAGGCCCTCGATGACAACAAGTCACCCTGACAGAAGAAGCGGGACGACACCGACGACGCGGTCCCAACTAAAGCTGGGAATCGCAAACGCAAGTCAGACGGCTCCATTGTGGCAGTCGGTCACGACCACCTTCGACCTTCAACAACTGAGGATTATCAGAACAACAAGTGACACGCTCGGGGGCTCACAAGCTCAAACACGAGGATGGCATCCCCACTCCCAAATACCGAACAGCTAAGTCGCTTTCTGATAAACATCTCCTCACTCGGCCTTGCTAGTGCCACAGCCGCTTACACCTAATAGGTGTATAAGCTGCGCATTTACTTTTCTCTGTTTTTGCTCTTAAATGATTACAAAAGTACTCGAGTAGCATAAATCTCGATCCGTGAAACTCTGCTCCATGTAAGACGAACTCAAGTCACCCAAAACGCGTGCCTGGGAAAGAGCCATGAGCCAACTCCCGACGCTAGGGGGCTATGACTAGTCGGGCAGAGTGCTTACACGTAAGGGGTCAACTACTCGAGGAAATTAATATCAAGAAGATGAAGAACACGTATTTACATACATTGTAAAATACATTTTATTCGGGTGATTATTTTCATCATCAGATGCTACTCATCCGATATTTTTATATTGCAGGCCCAGCTCCGGATATGCGTGACAGGAACTCAGGGCTTCGAGCCTATCTCCTACGCTCGGGGGCTGGACAAGTCTGCCGAAATACACTCGGGATGCTCCATGAGGGCTACTTACCGAGTACTTGCGCCAGTCGGGACGTCATCTTCCCCGACTACGCTCCATGGGAGCTAACAATCGGCCCCCGGCGCCAGTCGGGGCTGTGTACCACTCGGCTAAGTAGGGTACGCCCCATGAGGGTCGCCAGCCGAATCCTACGCTAATGCTAGGTTCGGGTACCTTATTTGGCCGCAACTCTGTCAGGTTGGGTACGCCCCATGAGGGTCGCCAGCCGAATCCTATGCTAATGCAAGATTCGGGTGCCTAGCTTGGCTATAACTCTGTTGATAGGGTTACGCCCCATGAGGGTCATCAGCCCGAACCCTCTGCTAATGCAAGGTTCGGTACCTTGTTCGGCTTTTCCCAAGTCAGAGAAGACTACATCGTCAAAGCGCATCCGAGTTCTCATGCACTGCGTCACACCTGAGGAGGGCAAGCAGATCCTGCAACATACCTACTCGGGTACATGTGGCAACCAGTTTGCATCCAGAACGTAAGTCGGAAAGGCTTGCGAATAAGGATTTCTCTGGCTGATTGCGGTTACCAACACCAAAACTCATCCTGACATGCGATGGGATACTTCCCTAGAGCTATGCTGGATAGGTCGGCTCAGGCCGGCTTTTTGGTAGCAGCCACCAAGATATGAGTTCCTACAGTAGCATGCTCCATGTGGGCCGCCGCAGGCTGAGTTGAATTATAGCGCTGGTGCTACCCACAGGAACGATGAGGTAAACAGATATGCTTCATGAGAGCCTTATTGCTAAACATATATGTTTGGGTATCTGTCTTATCCACCAGGTCTCGAGGATACATCCTTAGAAGGATCACAAGCTGGTTTTCATAAAATTGGAGATGCAGGTATCTCTCTCGAGACACCTAACACGTAATGGATTTATTTCATACAGTGGTACTCGGCCTACATGCATGGCCACCAGTTGCCATTGGCAACATTATTCCAGCCGACATGACGCTGAAGAGTCTAACTTTCGAGTAGTTCACTACTCGGGAGAGACTATAAAATTCTCATTCCGCTGACATGACGCGGATGAGTCTAACTTTCGAGTAGTACACTACTCGGAGAGACTATAAAATTCTCATTCCCGCTGACATGACGCGGATGAGTCTAACTTTCGAGTAGTACACTACTCGGGAGAGACTATAAAATTCTCATTCCCGCTGACATGACGCGGATGAGCTAATTTCGAGTAGTTCACTACTCGGGAGAGACTATAAATTCTCATTCCCGCTGACATGACGCGGATGAGTCTAACTTCGAGTAGTGCACTACTCGGGAAAGACTATAAACAATCTTCCAGCTGACGAGCTGAAGAGTCTAACTTCCGAATGGGACGCCACTCGGAAAGACTATAAACACCTTTTCGGCTGACATGATGCCGTACGAGTCTAATTTTCCGAGTAGTATACTACTCGGGAAAGACTATAAACACCCCCTTTTCCAGCTGACATGACGCTGAAGAGTCCCATATACGAGTAGCATCCTACTCGGCAAGACTATAAACACACATTCCGACTGACATGAAGTCGAAGAGTCCTATATACGAGTAGTTCCCTACTCGGCAAGACTATAATCATATTCCGGTTGACATGATACCGAAGAGTTCTCATGTACCAGTAGTAATCTACGCGGAAAGACTACAAGGTTAAAGGGATCTTTGACTTCATGTTTAATTGTTTTCACAATTAAGCACAAAGTCGCGGGGCTACACCTAATAGGTGCGCCTATTCGGCGCACACTATTCCAACATCTACATGGAGCCCTTTCATAGCCTCGCTGCCAGCTGACATGAAGCAGGACTCGGAGAAGCAGCACTCAGACAAAGAGCACTCGGGAGCAATGCACTCGGGAAGACTTCACCGTGGAGGATGAGCACTTGGCATCAGCTGTGACTCAACTATGAAGGTCTCGGGGGCTACTGTGGGTGCCATGGGCCCCGGGTACCTCATGACAAGCATATGGGCCACTCGGATAGAGGATGGGCCTAGCCTTGTAATTAGAGATATAGCTAAATTCGGCAGACTTCGCCTTGTATAGAAAGGAATATACAGTCCTAGTCGGGTGCGTTATATCTCTAAGGGGAGATCTCCTAGTCGTAATCCGATGGGGACTCCTACCTTGTAACCCTGTCCCCCAGTATATAAGGGGAGGCAGGGCGCCCCATGAGGGCAGGTTGAGTTGGTTCACCAGAATCACCACCACAAATCCTCAAAGGAATAACACCACAACTGGACGTAGGGTATTACCTCACATCGAGGGCCTGAACCAGTATAAAATCTCCCTGTGTTCCTTTGCAATCCACCGAGTTTCCATCCGCCGACTAGCCCCATATATTTATTGCCGGTGTAAAACATCGACACCATCAGTTAAGAAGAAACCGGCGTCGGAGCAGTCGGGAGGCGAACCTACCCCGGCTACAGACGAGGTGCTGTACATATGTCAAGACTGGCGGACTCCTGTTGTCAAATTTCTCCTAGATGACGAACTCCCAGAAGATCGCAGTCAAGCCGAGCAGATCAAGCGTCGAAGCAAAAGCTTCCTACTAGTCGGAGAAGACCTGTACCGAAGGAGCACATCTGGTGTCCTCATGTGTTGCATCACTATCGAGGAGGGCAAGCAGATCCTGCAGTCGATCCACTCGGGCATATGTGGCAACCATGCTGCATCCAGGACGTTAGTCAGAAAGGATTACCAGTAGGGATTTTTCTGGCCCACAGCAGTAACAGACACCAAGGATATTGTTCGCAAGTGCGAGGGTTGCCAGTTCTACGCAAGACAAACAAACCTCCCAGCCCAGGAACTCCAAACTATCCCTATTTCTTGGCCATTCGCTGTATGGGGGCTCGACATGGTCGGGCCTTTCAAGAAAGCGCCAAGAGGGTTTACACATCTATTCGTCGCAGTTGACAAGTTCACCAAGTGGATTGAGGCCAAACCCGTTGCAACTATAACAGCGGCAAGAGCAAAGGACTTCATCTTGAATATACTATACAGATTCGGGGTTCCTAACCGCATCATCACCAACAACGGTACTCAGTTCACAGGCGGTGTATTTCAAGACTTCTGTGAAGATTTCGGCATCAAAATCTGCTATGCATCTGTGGCACACCCACGGAGCAACGGCCAGGTCGAACGAGCCAACGGTATGGTCTTACAAGGCATCAAGGCCAGGATATTCAACCGACTACAACCATACGCGGGCCGGTGGGTATAAGAACTCCCATCTGTTCTCTGGTCTCTTAGAACCAAGGTTAGTCGGGCAACAGGGCAATCCCCTTTCTTCCTGGTCTACGGTGCCAAGGCTATGCTACCGACAGAGTTACAGTTCGGCTCTCCGCGAGTCCGGGCTTACTCAGAAGACGTCTGAAATAATACCCGACTGGCCGAGCTAGATCAGTTGGAAGAAGCAAGGGACACCGCAACAATCCAGTCAGCAAGGTATCTTCAAGGCCTGCGTCGCTACCACAACCGCAATGTCCGTGGCTGCGCCTTTTTGGTCGGGGATCTCGTCTTGAGGAAAATACAAACCACCAAAGATAGGCACAAATTATCCCCAATCTGGGAAGGGCCGTTCATTATAGCCGAGGTCACGCGGCCAGGCGCCTACTGACTGAAGACCAAAGACAGTGTTCTCATCAGCAACTCATGGAACATAGAACAGCTACGTCCTTTCTATACCTGAGTTTTATAATTTTTCATGTGTACAGTTTCTCTGACTCACCACGCTGCTTGTATCAACCGGGTAGTGAGTCGGGGGCTGCATGTATATATGTGTTCTGTCAATAATATACGAGCTTATCCTACTCCAGTTACGAAGCTTTACTACAACTGTCGCGTTTGCCCGAGTACAGCTTCTTACATTAAATGATTTTATTAAGTTCTTACAGACTAACTCGGCATAGATTGCATGGTCAAGTAAAGCTAATGACGACTGAGGGATAAGCTTGGCGGCAGTGCACATATATTTACACATGTTTTCCACAAAAGTTTATACATACCGACTACATGATACGCTGCCCTTACAGACCCAGGTCTCGGGTAATTATCTCAGCAGTCGGCTTCGCCCGGGCAATCAGCTCCAGCGCCTCTTCGGGCGTCGTCTCCTCGGCAAACCCCTCCCCGATGGCTTCAATATCTGCCCTCGGGTAGATGGATTTGGTCATCGCCAGGGTCTGGGCCACGCCGGCAATGACATGCTCATCCGGGTACTTCTTCAAGGCACTCGGTGCATCCTCAAGACGTGCCTCTATTTGGGGGATCCTGCTGCAACTGGTTCCCACAGGGCTGGGATCTATCACAAGGAGCCCTTTCACGGACCCAACGAGGGCTTCCCGTGACTCCCTGATGACCCTTATCTCCTCTGTGTAGAACCGATACTGGGCCTAGACATTGGCTCTCATGTCTGTCCATGTCCACCGGCAAGTAAACTTGTTAGGCTCAGTTGCAGATGGAATGGCTAATGGACTGGTTAAGATCACGGTCAGGTTAGGGACTTACTTTCATAGTCGGCCTCCCACTTGGCTACGATTTTCTCCAGTTCGGCTTTTTCTTCGCCAAGCTTGACGGTGGCCTCTTTTAACTCCGCCTTTTCCCGTTCGAGCTCGGCGTTGGCTTTTGTCAGGTCGGCCTTGGCCTTCTCAAGCCCGGCTCTGGCTGCTTCGGCCTTCTTTAGCTGGGCTTCCCCCTCTGTTCATGTCTTTAACTCGACTTCGAGGGCTGCACGACAGATTAGTCAAGAACTCGACTATGCGGCCAAGACACAACCGGGCAGTCGGGAACAACGCGACTGGAGAAATACATCAAGAACTCAGTCGGGAAGACGCATTCGGGGGACTTACCTCTAATCTTCGCGGCTTGGGCCCAATTTTCATCCCTGAGTTGGGTGGCGGCATCCTTCAGTCAAGCTTCCCTCCCCGCGTGGTGCTCCTCCATCTCGGCCTTCAACGCCCGGAGCTGCTCTAATTCCGCGAGGTGGGGGGCCATTTCGACCAAGATCTCGGTGATCTCCTCATTGCAATCGACAAGTTTCTGCTCAAGGAAAGAATAAGCCAAGAGTGGAGTCAAATGTCAAAACAAGAAGACCACCACGACTCTGCCACAAGAATTATACCCTGACTCCCTAGGACCCGGTGATGGCAGCGCGGAGCAAGCTTTCGCATTCCCTTCTCACCGCGGCCTCATCAAGCCTGAAACTCTTCACAGTTCTGTCGGGCGCCGTCCAGGTGAACGTCTAAGGGAGCCTACGCGGAGGAGCTTCAATCCGAGGAAGGTTCGGGATCTCCGGCGGCAGCGACGTCAACGACGACGACGACCACCACGGCGACGGGGTCCCAGCCCCCACGCCGGCATCCCCCGTGGCCTTGGGAATCAACTCGGGGGCTTAGCGACCTCTGCAGCAGGCGGCGACTCAGGGGCTGGGGCAGCAGCCTCAGTAACTGCCTCTTGGTCGGGCGGCAACTGCAGCCCCGCAGTCGGGACCACCTCAGTCTCCGTGACTGGGTTGGCCTTCGGCTCAGCGGGTGTGCTTGCGGGTGCCGGCTCGGCTGGGGGCGGCTCTTCAAGGGGAGCGGTCGGAGCGGTCTCCTTGAGATCGATGTCGGCACGCTTCCTGCATCACAAGATAGACATCAAAGTACCATTGCAATAGACAAGAATCTCAGAAGATCTGGAGCGGCATACCTCTTGGAGAACTTCAGTTTCCTGCCGGGCGATCTAGGTCCTGGTGGAGCGCTACCTCCGGTTGTCGGCCCGGCTGGTGAATCAATTGGCGGAGACGTGGCAGCTAGAGGGGGCCCCATTGGAGGCGTAGCCGACTCGGGCACCTGCATGCTTGGTGGATCCCTCTCAGATCGTGCACTCGGCGGTGCTTTTGCCGGGCTCGGCAATGTCGAGCTCAGCCGTACAAGTCCCAACCTAGGACTTGATTGCCCGAGCACCGCGGCGACGGTGTCCTTTATCTTCAGGCTTCCTGCCACGGCGTGCAGTGTCATGGCCCCCTCACCCCGATACAGAATAGGCTTCTTCCCCGCTCTCCTGGAGTCGGGTTGGGCAGCAGAGGGGCTCCTCGGCCTCTTCTTTAATTTGACGGCTGACAACGGGCGCGAGTCCTCATCAAACTCCTCGCACCACTACAGGGGAATCCACAAAATACATCACACAATGCTGGGCAATCATACATACATGCCCATAGGCGTTCGTCACGGAAGAAGGTTAAAGATTACCTTGGAACGGGGCCGAATGAAGCTATAAGCTGCGACCCGGCGATTATCGTCTTCGGTCGCGATCACCCCTTCGGAGAAGTAACCGAACAGGGTCTTGGTCACTGTGCGCTTGTTAGCCGACTCGTTGCTCACTCGGTCAGGATCATTTTTGCCCTTAAAAGCCCAGCCAAATGCGCTCCTCAGTTTCAGCGGCTAGATGCACCAAGTCAGGAAGCGACGAGCCACCCAAGGTCCAGTCAGGCCAGCTTTCTTGAGGTCATCTAATTTCCCCAACAATTGGTGCACTTGCCCCATCTCCTCATAGGTTGGATCTGCCGACCAACTTGGTAAAACTACCGGCGGCAAGCCGGTGAATGGACGCAAGGAGGGAGCCAGATCTACGCAATAGAACCACTCCTTGTGCCAGCCTTTCAAGGAAGATTTCAAGGGGAGATCAAGATATGTTTTCTTCCCATCACTCCTCAACTGGAGACCGGCCCCCCCAATCACATTGATATTATTTTTGGAGGGCTGGGGTTTGATGTGGAACAGATGCCTGAAGAAATTAAAATGGGGTTCCACACCCAAAAAAACACTCGCAAAGAGTGACAAATATGGAGATTTGAAGAATCGAGTTGGGATTCAAATTCACCAACTCCAGCCCATAGAAGTCAAGGATGTGGCGGAAGAAATCAGAAGAGGGAAGGCACAAACCCCGATCGAAAAAAGAGACAAAAACTACTGTTTCATCAGATTGGGGATTTGGGACCGACTCACCCTTAGCCAGCCGCCAACGGATCACCTCCTAACTGGGCAACTTCACTTGATTCTCTAGCAGCCTCAGTTTCACCGAGCCGCAATCCGATGTTGGCCAGGCATTCCCTGGCGCACCTGCAAGATCCGAAGCTTTTGGCATGGTTGGGAGCGGAAAGATTTGGGGGGAAAGTGAATTGGGGGCTTGGAACAGACGAAGCGGACTGAAATCGCCCGAGTTCGAGTAGGGAACAGTAGCAGTAGCTAACCCTAGCCGAGCAAAAGGCGAAATTTGGGCGCGGAGACGGAAGACGAAGCGATTGGCTGATTTGGGGAAGATGAAGGCATCTTTTTCTCTCTCCCTGCCTTTTATAGAGCCGATGCCAACTAAATGGGCTTGGGCCTACACAGTCAGCACTGGGCCACCAAGATATGAGTTTCTACAGTAGCATGCTCCATGTGGGCCATCCGCAGGCTGAGTTGAAATTATAGCGCTGGTGCTACTAACAGGGGCCGATGAGGTAAATAGATATGCTTCATGAGAGCCTTATTGCTAAGCATATATGTTTGGGTATCTGTTTTATCCACCAGGTCTCGAGGATATATCCTTACAAGGATCACAAGCTGGTCTTCATTAAAATTGGGGATGCAGGTATCTTTCTCGAGTACACCTGACCACACTGTGGATTTATTTTCATAAAAGTGGTACTCGACCTACATGCATGGCCATCAGTTGCCATGAGCAACATCATTCCAGCCGATATGACGCTGAAGAGTTTAACTTTCAAGTAGTGCACTACTCGGGAGAGACTATAAATTTCTTATTCCCGCTGACATGACGCGGAGGAGTCTAACTTCTGGGTGGGACGCCACTCGGGAAAGACTATAAACCCCCCTTTTCCAGCTGACATGACGCTGAAGAGTCCCATATACGAGTAGCATCCTACTCGGCAAGACTATAAACACACATTCCGACTGACATGAAGTCGAAGAGTCCTACATACGAGTAGTTCCTTACTCGGCAAGATTATAAATCATATTCCGGTTGACATGATACCGAAGAGTCTCATATACCGGTAGTAATCTACTCAGGAAAGACTTCCAGGTTAAAGATCTTTGACTTTATGTTTAATTGTGTGGGTGCCATGGGCCCCGGGTACCTCATGACAAGCATATGGGCCACTCGGATAGAGGATGGGCCTAGCCTTGTGATTAGAGATATAGCTAGATTCGGCAGACTTCGCCTTTCTCCATGGGCCCCGGGTACCTCATGACAAGCATATGGGCCACTCGGATAGAGGATGGGCCTAGCCTTGTGATTAGAGATATAGCTAGATTCGGGAGACTTCGCCTTGTATGGAAAGGAATATACAGTCCTAGTCGGGTGCGTTATATCTCTAAGGGGAGATCTCCTAGTCGTAATCCGATGGGGACTCCTACCTTGTAACCCTGTCCCCCAGTATATAAGGGGAGGCAGGGCGCCCCATGAGGGCAGATGAGCACTCATAAGCTCAAAGGTGCACACAAGTTCATCAGAACTACCACCGTATATCCTCAAAGGAATACATACAAACTGGACGTAGGGTATTACCTCACATTGAGGGCCTGAACCAGTATAAAATCCCTCTGTGTTCCTTTGCAATCCACCGAGTTTACATCCGCCGACTAGCCCCATATATTTATTGCCGGTGTAAAACATCGACAGTTGGCGCGCCAGGTAGGGGCTTTGGCGCGATCTACATCTACAAGCTCGATGGATCCAGCAACCGGAGTCGACGGCGGCAAATTCTCTCCCGGAGATACAATCTCATTCGGAAGCCTCGACTTCGTCGCCGACATGTTCGGCAATCTCACCTTGGCCGACACGGACCCGATCCAACCGGCTGAGGAACCAGCCGACTCCGCGCCAGTCGGCCTACACGATGCTGCAGCAATCTCTCACGACATGCTGCGGCGATCTCCAATACGCCCAAGTCCAGGGACAACTATTTCTTTCGGTGTTCAACTCGGACTCGGTTTTGAGCCGGCCGAGATCGGGCCAAAAAAGGAAAGAGATCGTCAATTTCCCCGTTCGGACTCGGCGACGCCGCGGATATCTACAATCTACATCCAACGCGGGCAAACCCGATCCTCTGGAGTTCGACTCGGATACGGCCCAGAGCCCCGCTCGAGATCGGATCTTGGAGTCGGATTACACTCATCCCCATCAACCATCCCGACTTCGACCAAAAGTCGGACTCCGACTTCCAGTCGGACTACGACTCTAAGTCGGACAGCAGCTCGGCAAGCTTCTCTCCGCCACCGAGAAATCTTCATGCATCCAAAGGCTCTACTTCCTACTCAGGAATTCACGCCGACTACGCGAACAGCAAGAGGAGGAGGCCCGCCGACTGCACCGAGAACAACAAAGAGGAAGAAGCAAGACGCCTGCGCGCCCGCAACGACGATCTGCGCAGAGCCGGGCAGACTGCTCAGCAACAAGTCCTCCAAACCTGAGTCGGCAACCACGACGTCTTCGTCACACCCCAACAGAACATCGTGGCCGCTGCAACTCTACTGGATACACTCTAGTTCGGACCTGATCACCAGGCCACCCCGACGATCGCAAGGATAAAAGCCATGCTTACAGCTGCTGCATGTCAACACACACAGCAGTCGGGTGATACCCTCATACCGACCAACCGGATCGATTTCCCCCAACGGCAGTCTCATCCGCTTCAAAGCGACGCCGAGCAGCCGGCTCTAGTCGGCAGCACTCGGAGTCACACCAAACGTCACTCGGCAACCCCAACGACGACCGGCGGCTCCCGAGGCCAACCACGGCCGTGACCTTCAGCAAAACCGTCAAAGCACTTCCCGTCGCCACGAACGAGAGGAGGATGAGCAACGCCAACTGGGAAGACGAGAACGAGCGCTTTGGCCTCCACCACGAGCGGTTTCGCCGCCGTAGTCGGGGTCGGAGTCCTCATGAAGATGGAAGTACCGGCCTTCACCCAGGAGCTACAACAGGTTCGACTGGCCGTCGGTTTCAAGCCTACAGGCATCGACAAATACGACGGCAAGACCAATCCCGAGTCCTGGCTCACGGTCTACACTCTGGCGATCCGAGCAGCTGGAGGAAATCGCAAAGTCATGGCTAACTACCTCCCGGTCGCTTTAGCCGACTCAGCGAGGACATGGCTAACAGGACTTCCCAAGCAACCAATCGGCTCTTGGGGAGAACTCCGGGAACATTTCATCACCAACTTCCAGGGAACATACGAGAGGCCATCTTCCGAGTACGACCTATATCAGTTGCGTCAAAGGAAGAATGAGTCTCTTCGTGACTTCATCAAGAGGTTTTCTGAGAAGAGGAACTCAATCCCGAAGATCAAGGACGAGGTCGTCATCGCCGCCTTTCGAAAAGGAGTCAAAGACATCTCGTTCATCGACAAATTCACGCGGAAGCCTCCCAACTCTGTCAAGGCCCTATTCGACATGGCAAACAAGTACGCCGACTCAGCCCACGCTGTTGCTGAGGCTCTCGAAGACAAAGTCATCCTGACAGAAGAAGCGGGAGGGCACCAACGACGCGGTCCCGACTAAAGCCGGGAATCGCAAACGCAAGTCAGACGGCTTCATTGTGGCAGGCGGCCACAATCGTCTTCGACTTTCAACAACTAAAGATTATCAGAACGACAAGTGACATGCTCGGGGGCTCACAAGCTCAAACGCAAGGATGGCATCCCCACTCCGAAATACCGAACAGCTAAGTCGCTTCCTGATAAATATTTCTTCACTCGGCCTTGCCAATGCCGCTTACACCTAATAGGTGCACAAGCTGCACTTTTTTCTGTTTTTGCTCTTAAATGATTGCAAAAGTACTCGAGTAGCATAAATCTCGATCCGTGAAACTTTGCTCCATGTAAGACGAACTCAAGTCACCCAAAACGCGTGTCCGGGAAAGAGCCATGAGCCAACTCCCGACGCTAGGGGGCTATGACTAGTCGGGCAGAGTGCTTAAACGTAAGGGGTCAACTACTCGAGGAAATTAATATCAAAAAGAGGGAGAACACGTATTTACATATATTGTAAAATACATTTTATTCGGGTGATTATTTCCATCATCAGATGCTACTCATCCGATATCTTTATATTGCAGGCCCAGCTTCGGATACGCGTGACAGGAACTCAGGGCTGCGAGCCTATCTCCTACGCTCGGGGGCTGGACAAGTCTGCCAAAATACACTCGGGATGCTCCATGAGGGCTACTTACCGAGTACTTGCGCCAGTCGGGACGTCATCTTCCCCGGCTACGCTCCATGTGAGCTGACAACCGACTTCCGGCACTAGTCGGGGGTCGTATATCACTCGGCTGGGTGAGGTACGCCCCATGAGGGTCGCTAGCCGAATCCTATGCTAATGCAAGGTTCGGGTACCTCGCTTGGCTATAACTCTGTTGGGTAGGGTATGCCCCATGAGGGTCGCTAGCCGAATCCTATGCTAATGCAAGGTTCGGGTACCCTGCTCGGCTCTTCTGAAGTCAGAGAAGACTTACATCGTCAAAGCGCATCCGGAGTTCTCATGCACTGCGTCACACCTGAGGAGGGCAAGCAGATCCTGCAACATACCTGCTCGGGCACCTATGGCAACCAGGCTGCATCCAGAACATAAGTCAGAAAGGCTTGCGAATAAGGATTTCTCTGGCTGATTGCGGTTATCGACACCAAAAAACTCATCCTGACAGGCGATGGATGATACTTCTATAGAGCTATGCTGGGTAGGTCGGCTCAGGCCGGCTTATTTGGTAGCAGCCACCAAGATATGAGTTCCTACAGTAGCATGCTCCATGTGGGCCGCCCGCAGGCTGAGTTGAAATTATAGCGCTGGTGCTACCAACAGGAACCGATGAGGTAAACAGATATGCTTCATGAGAGCCTTATTGCTAAACATATATGTTTGGGTATCTGTGTTATCCACCAGGTCTCGAGGATATATCCTTACAAGGATCACAAGCTGGTCTTCATTAAAATTGGGGATGCAGGTATCTTTCTCGAGTACACCTGACCACGCCATGGATTTATTTTCATTAAGTTGTACTCGGCCTACATGCGTGGCCATCAGTTGCCATGAGCAACATTATTCCCACTGACATGATGTGGAAGAGTCTAACTTTCGAGTAGTGCACTACTCGGGAGAGACTATAAATTTCTCATTCCTGCTGACATGATGCGGAGGAGTCTAACTTCCGGGTGGGACGCTACTTGGGAAAGACTATAAACACCCCCTTTCCAGCTGACATGACGCTGAAGAGTTCCATATACGAGTAGCATCCTACTCAGCAAGACTATAAAAACATATTCCGACTGACATGAAGTCGAAGAGTCCTATATACGAGTAGTTCCCTACTCGGCAAGACTATAAATTATATTCCGGTCAACACGATACCAAAGAGTCTCATATACCAGTAGTATACTACTCGGGAAAGACTACAAGGTTAAAGATCTTTGACTTTATGTTTAATTGTTTTCACAATTAAGCACAAAGTCGGGGGCTACACCTAATAGGTGCGCCTATTCAGCGCACACTATTCCTACATCTATATGGAGCCCTTCATAACCTCGCTGCCAGCTGACATGAAGCAGGACTCGGAAGAAGCAGCACTCAGACAAAGAGTACTCGGGAGCAATGCACTCGGGAAGACTTCACCGTGGAGGATGAGCACTCGACATCAGCTGTGACTCAACTATGAAGGTCTCGGGGGCTACTGTGGGTGCCATGGGCCCCGGGTACCTCATGACAAGCATATGGGCCACTCGGATAGAGGATGGGCCTAGCCTTGTGATTAGAGATATAGCTAGATTCGGGAGACTTCGCCTTGTATGGAAAGGAATATACAGTCCTAGTCGGGTGCGTTATATCTCTAAGGGGAGATCTCCTAGTCGTAATCCGATGGGGACTCCTACCTTGTAACCCTGTCCCCCAGTATATAAGGGGAGGCAGGGCGCCCCATGAGGGCAGATGAGCACTCATAAGCTCAAAGGTGCACACAAGTTCATCAGAACTACCACCGTATATCCTCAAAGGAATACATACAAACTGGACGTAGGGTATTACCTCACATTGAGGGCCTGAACTAGTATAAAATCCCTCTGTGTTCCTTTGCAATCCACCGAGTTTACATCCGCCGACTAGCCCCATATATTTATTGCCGGTGTAAAACATCGACAAATTGTCTTCACAATTAAGCACAAAGTCGGGGGCTACACCTAATAGGCGCGCCTATTCGGCTCACACTATTCATATATCTACATGAAGCCCTTCATAGCCTCGCTGCCAGCTGACATGAAGCAGGACTCGGGAAGAAGACTCACTCGGACAAAGAGTACTCGGGAGGATTGCACTTGGGCAATCTTCACCGTGGAGGATGAGCACTCGGCATCAGCCGTGACTCAACTATGAAGGTCTCAGGGGCTATTGTGGAGGCCATGGGCCCCAGGTACCTCACCACTAACATATGGGCCACTCGGATAGAGGATGGGCCGAATCATGTAATTAGAGATAAGATAGCACCCAGCAGGCCTTACCTTGTACGATAAGGAAAACAGAGTCTTAGTCGAATAAGCTTCTATCTCTAAGAAGAAAATCCCTTGGCTGTATCTGGCTGGGATCCTTATCATGTACCCCTGTCCCCTAGTATATAAAGGGAGGCAGGGCGCCCCATGAGGGCACAGGAAGATCATTGATCAACACCACCCATCAGAGGAATAACACCATAACTGGATGTAGGGTATTACCTCACATCGAGGGCCTGAACCAGTCTAAAACCTCTTTGTGTTCCTCTGCAGTCCACCGAGTTTTCCCTTGCCGAGTAGCCCTATAATTCTATTGCCGGTGTAAAACATCGACAGGGGGTCTTCTTAATAGAAGGGACATTTGGCGATAAGCTTGTGCCTGTTTGGAGAGATCATCATAAATTATTAAAGTATGCCGTTCACGGTACATAAAATACTCAGCCAGGGCTGCTCCCGTATAAGGAGCGAGGTATTGTAATGTAGCAGGGGAATCCACCATTTCAGCTACTACAATAGTGTATTCCATGGCCCCCTCTTCATGGAAAGTAGTTACTACTTGAGCTACGGAGGATGCTCTTTGACCGATAGCTACATAAACACATATTACATCTTGCCCTTTTTGATTGAGAATTGTATCTGTGGCTACTGCTGTTTTGCCAGTTTGTCTGTCCCCAATAATTAACTCTCGCTAACCACGCCCTATGGGGATCATCGAATCGATAGCAATAAGCCCCGTTTGAAGGGGTTCATATATAGAACTCCTGGAAATTATACCTGGAGCAGGACATTCAATTAAGCGAGATTCCGAAGCTACAATTTCGCCTCTCCCATCAATAGGTTTAGCCAGAGCATTTATAACACGACCCAAGTAAGCCTCGCTCACGGGTATCTGAGCAATTCTTCCTGCTGCTTTTACAAAACTGCCCTCTTGTATCATCAACCCATCACCCATTAATACAATCCCAACATTTTTGGATTCCAAATTCAGAGCAATACCCCTAGTCCCTTCTGCAAATTCGACTAATTCACCTGACATTATTTCCCCAAGACCTATAATACGAGCAATCCCATCCCCCACTTGAACTACGCGACCGATATTCACAATCCCTACTTTCCTATTATATTGTTCAATACGTTCGCGGAGAATTTTATGAATTTCGTCGACTCGAAGGGTTGCCATTAGTGTTTCTTGACTATTTTTTTCGGAAGCAGGGGGGAAAATAATGCCTAAATTCTGAAGGAAAGTAGAAGTTCAAGGCCTAATTAATTTAATTATCTCTTCCATTCCATGGCCCCGAGAATGCCAATATTAGCACGAATCGTACGGAAATGTAACTCGGTATTCAAACAACTATTCAGAGTTCCTAGAGCTCCTTGTACGGCTTGTTGGAAAACCCGTTGTCGGACCTGATTCATTGCCCTTTGTTTTTCAAAATAAAGGGTTTCATTTTTAGACTTTTCTAATTGTTCCAAACTAATAGAAGTGGCATTAATCAAATTTGCTTTTTCTCATTCGATCTCAGAGTATCCATTCATTCGATACTCATCCGCTTCTAGTTCGACTTTCTGTAATCGAATTCGAGCTTTTTCGAGCTGCTCAATGGTCCCTCTACGCAATTCTTCCAAATTTTGAATAGTACTCAAGATCCTCTATTTTCGATTATCTAATAAATCTTTTAATGAAAGTAGATTACCTTGCTATTAAGTTTACAACTTTTATGATCTCTTCCCGAACCAAACATGAATCTTTCGATTCATTTGGCTCTCACGCTCCTTTTTTTCTTTTTTTGCTATGGCTACTTCCATATCTTTTTTTTAATATAATGAGCCTATCCTCTACCCTCTCTTTTCTGTTTATATTTCAATATACCGAAACACATATAAGACTAGATAAATATTAAGAGGACTCTTACGCATAGATAAAAATCTATCATGGGCAGCAAAGTTGTTTTTTTATTTGTATTTGCCCTTTAGTTAAAATTTTCAATTTCATTAAGAAAAACTAAATAGAAAAATGGAAAATGAAAATGGATAGAATTCCTATTTTTTCTTCAAATCCAAAAACTTTCTCCTTTTTTTATACATAGGTCATCGATTCGGCATTGGATAAAAAAGGGCAGGGTGCCCCTTCTAGTAAATACGTTCAAACCATTTTATCGATATGAGTGTTCTATATCAGATAAATTCTACATTAGCTATTTCTTGTTTAAAGCATTTCGGTACTAATACTAATATAGTTGTAGAAAGAGTACCCCCTTTTGCCTAGACTTCAAGCAGTTTAGCTTTAACCGTGTTAATGGTCTCATATTATTGGTCTATAGAGAATCAAAGTTGATTTACCAATAGGTCGCGAAATGCTATGGTTCTTCCATATGATTTCTGAATTTATTCAGAAGTAATTCGTCGAGATCGTGCACCCTTTTCTTAATTTATCCAAAAAATACTAAAAAATATTCTAAAGTGCAGCCGGATAGATCCAATCTATTCTTGAAATAGACAACTCGCACACACTCCCTTTCCAAAAAAAATCAATACACCAACCACTACAGTTACATTTATTAGATTTGTTGCTAAAATATTGTTATTAAGCCCAAAACTCCCAGCGGATGGCCAGTGAGCTAAAAAAACGAAAGAATGGTTTACATTTTTCATATGCTCTCCTCTTATAGATAGGACGAACAAAGAACAAAGTTTTTTGATCACTTACTTCGCTCGCCCTTTTTGATTGGTTTTTTAATGCAATTTTTTTTAATAGAAATAGATTCAATTTAGTAATTTCTTTTAGATGAAGTCTTAGGTCTCGTTTGACCTGTGAAAGACCTCCTTTGTTGAAATGTTCCCAAAATTCCTAAAATAAAAGAAAAAATACTTTCCACTGCCCTAAACAAAGGACGGGAAGGAAGACGGCGAGCATATCCTCTAAATTGATCATCCTCAAATCAGCTCTTCCTGGGGTGGGGGTATTGTCTGTCCCCATAAATAAAAAATTCCAGGAGTAATAAATAGGAGCAAAGTATTGATATAATTGGAATTGCAGAAGCAAATACCAATTTACTAAAAAAAGAAAAGAAGAAAGTATCTAATCTAAAGGACTCGTTTTCTTTTTTAGGATTAAACAAAAGGGTTCGCAAATAAAAGCGCTAGTGCCACAACTAGTCCATAAATTGTTAAAGCTTCCATACAAGCTAGACTAAGCAATAAAGTACCTCGTATTTTACCTTCTGCTTCTGGCTGTCTCGCAATACCTTCTACAGCTTGTCCTGCAGTAGTACCTTGACCAACTCCAGGCCCAATAGAAGTAAGACCTACGGCCAATCTAGCAGCAATAACGGAAACAGCAGCAATTAGTGGATTCATGATGAGTTCCTCGTGTCAAAAAAAAAGAAATGGTTAAGGATACAATCAACCAAGAAATTCTTATTTCTAAGCTCTATTGGACAGAAGTAACTAAAAAGTACAAATTGAAACGATAATCTGAATTCTCTGAACTGCTTCGAGATCTCATTTTGAGTTTCTAATCATTAGAGGTTTGTGTACTCATTATTCTATTTCTTTTTCTTTCCAACCAACCGATCTTTCATTCCATCCTTCTTTCTTTCCTCTTCGATATCCTTGAGTTTCTATTTTTTCCCCTATCATCTAATTCATAATAAAAGGTGAAATAGAGGAAGAACCCCTTAGGAATTAAATCAAGATATCCAATTGATAACAATATGCTGCATCGAATTGGATATGGAATCGGATTCTATATAGAGGGGAATTCCATATATCGGATTAGATAATGAATCTAACTTAGGAATATATAATATCCCATATCGATTTGTTTCTTCTATTTTGTTTGTGTATTTTCACATTTTCTATTGAATTGGATTCAAAAAAAATTCCTTAAAGTGGAAACCTATACAAAAGATGACTGAACTTATAGACATAAAGGATATAGATCTAGCCTGACTCCGACCCCCCCTAATGCCTATATACTTTGGCAATTCCGCAATATAGCCTATTCTCTCTCTCCTACAACTCTAGATTGTATATTCATACGCAATTCTAACTATTTTGTTTTCCAACCAAGCGAATTTTCTGCAACCATGCATGAATTGAGTTAAGCTAAAAAAAGACTATTTTGAAAACTAGTCAATTCAATGATGACCTTCCATGGATTCACCTATATAGGCTACGACTAACGTTGCAAAAATAAGAGCTTGAATACCGCTTGCAAATAATCCAAGAAACATGACCGGTATAGGAACTACTAAGGGGACTGTTGACGCCGAAAACCGCCGGGTGTGCCAAAAAGCTTGCTGACGATCTGGTTCGGCGTCTGGTGACACGCGAAGGCCTGGGAGATCTACTTAGCTCCAGTGCAGGTCCTAAATTGTTGAGGTTCGTAGGCGTGCCAGTCAATTTGACCCCGCAATTGACAAGGAGATGAAGAAATTTGATTATTGATCCAATCGGCCAGCAAGCCGATATGGATTCCTTCCAGCCGATCGCCGCTATGCTTGTGCCCGGGCCCTCGCCTGTACTCGTGCCCGGGTCTCGTGCTCGGGTTCTCGCTCCCGGGTCCTCGCTTGTGCTCGCGCCCGGATCAGCAGCAATTGCACATCGGCTATCGGCCGATACGGTCTGATGTAGGCTCCTTGTAGCCGATGGCCGATGGCACCTGTAAATCGGCTAGGAAACCGATAACGCTATAGATAAATGGATAAGCTGTCAGTATAACATGTGCATCGGCTAGAAGCCGATGATAAAATAGATATGCAGAATAGTGAACTAGCCGACTGCCAAGGAAACACATGTGCATCGGCTAGAGAACCGATGATAATATAGATGACCAAAATATTAAAGATAATACAGTCGGCTTTATAAAAAGATAACCTATCAGCTAAGCACTCCGATAGAACGTCGCATACACACCGATCGGCTCGACAAGGATAAATCTATTATTATCGATCTACTAGTTCAAACCTAACTGATGCAGCACAGATCGATAATAGTAAAGGAACCTCAACAAACCGATAGATCTAATGCAACTGTGATGTAATAAGATAACTTATCGGCTATACATTCCGATAAAACACTTGCGCAAAAAACATCAACCTAGCAGGAACAACTTATCGCGACAGTTCAGTAGGTCGGACCCAACCGATGCAGCACAAACTGACGATAAGCTACTCCCAGTAAGCTGATAAGATCTACGCACGCGTTTGATGTGATATACCTGATGGGCCTAAGAGATCGAACCGAACCGATGCAGTCGTAGACAAAGCAGATATATCGTGGTAAGCCGGCTACCATATACCGACTAGAATATCGGACCTAACCGAGGAAGTCCTAGCCGATTGGTAGCCGGGGTAACGAGACTTACCCTCTCGCCGGAGTTCGGACCTAACCGATGCAGCCCGGCTCGAGAAGCAAGAACCCGTTGGTAAAGGGTGGCGATGCGCCGAATTTGATTGATCGAGAGATGATTTACAAGGTACCCGGGCATACGTATATATACCCCGAGTTATTACAGTCCTTATAGGACACAGAACAGGACTTTCCTAACTAGAAAAGGAAAACTAACAAGCCCCGATCAGATACGAGATCAGGTTTCCTAAAAATTATCAAAACTACCTAATTAATAGATAAGGTAATTAACTGCCATAACGTGGTCTTCACGATTCCTTCCCAACCTCGAACTCTTCTGGATTAGTTTCCAACGGCTGATATCGCTTCTTTCCTTAACCGAACATGGTAACGAACCGTACCAAATTTTGGCGTTAACACATGCCCCCCAATTTCGGAGTTTGTTATCAAACTTCGAAATTCTTCTTCTGTTTGGGCCTCAATATTCCTTCCTGGCCTCTTGAAGTCGGCTCTCATGAGCCGATACCTTTTGTACTAGGTGTGCTAGGCTCTCGAAGTCTTCTGATGAAAATCTTTCCTTGATCAGAGCCACCAAACCTTGGAATGCTAACTCGGCCAGCTGTGCATCATCTAGACTTAAACTATAACATCGGCTTCTAACATCACGAAACCGCTGGATATACTCCGTGACTGATTCCTCCGGCTTCTGTATTACCGATGTTAAATCTATCAAACTCATCTCCTGACTCCCCATAAAGAAATACTTGTGGAATTGCTTTTCCAGATCGGCCCAACCTTGAACTGAGTTAGGTGGCAATGAAGAAAACCATGTAAAAGCCGATCCGGATAATGATAACGGGAAGAATCTAACTCTCAAAGCTTCTACAGCCGATGCGTCTCCACATTGAGCCAAGAACCGGCTGACATGTTCCACTGTAGATACATCATCTTGCCCTGAGAATTTGGAGAAGTCTGGTACTCTGTATCGGCGCGGCAACGGAGCTCTATCAAACCAATCTGGATATGGAGGCCGATACATAAACATTTCCTCCTTCGGTCTTAGACCGAATTGCTCTCTTATCACCTCTATGACTCTTGCTGATAAATCTTCTTTTGGATCTTCACCGTAATAACGCAGAGGTGGAGTTGATAGCCGATTCTGATTCTGATATTCCCTCGGGTAATTGTACTCAGGAACAGCTTCTGGATAACTCTATTGATGCCCCCCATAGTACGCAGTTTGATATCCTTGAGGAATCCCATCTTGTTGCCCCCCGGGTATTTGAATCGGCTCCACTGCCTTCTTGATCAAGCTCTGTAATGTGTTTACCAATATCCCAGATTGATCGGTCAACGCATAATGAACTGCTTCATTAAACATGTCTTGGATCGGCTTCTGTGAACTTGTAGGCGATATATGGCTCGATTCGTCAATAAGAACAGGCTTTGGAAACTGTAATTTTTGAATCGGCCCTTGATCTGTCATACCGAAGGATTGTAGACAAAGCTTCTGAAACTCCACGATGTTCTGCTCCACTTGTTGTCTTTGTTCTTCGGTCAAGTCTTCCATTGTGACTGGAATCATATTGTCTGTGCTGACCTCTTTTCCAGCCATGTTGAAGTTCTATGTCCCACCAGGCGTGCCAAAAACGTGTTGACGCCGAAAACCGCCGGGTGTGCCAAAAAGCTTGCTGACGATCTGGTTCAGCGTCTGGTGACACGCGAAGGCCTGGGAGATCTGCTTAGCTCCAGTGCAGGTCCTAAATTGTTGAGGTTCGTAGGCGTGCCAGTCAATTTGACCCTGTAATTGACAAGGAGATGAAGAAATTTGATTATTGATCCAATCGGCCAGCAAGCCGATACGGATTCCTTCCAGCCGATCGCCGCTATGCTTGTGCCCGAGCCCTCGCCTGTACTCGCGCCCGGGTCTCGTGCTCGGGTTCTCGCTCCCGGGTCCTCGCTTGTGCTCGCGCCCGGATCAGCAGCAATTGCACATCGGCTATCGGCCGATACGGTCTGATGTAGGCTCCTTGTAGCCGATGGCCGATGGCACCTGTGTATCGGCTAGGAAACCGATAACGCTATAGATAAATGGATAAGCTGTCAGTATAACATGTGCATCGGCTAGAAGCCGATGATAAAATAGATATGAAGAATAGTGAACTAGCCGACTGCCAAGGAAACACATGTGCATCGGCTAGAGAACCGATGATAATATAGATGACCAAAATAGTAAAGATAATACAGTCGGCTTTATAAAAAGATAACCTATCGGCTAAGCACTCCGATAGAACGTCGCATACACACCGATCGGCTCGACAAGGATAAATCTATTATTATCGATCTAGTAGTTCAAACCTAACTGATGCAGCACAGATCGATAATAGTAAAGGAACCTCAACAAACCGATAGATCTAATGCAACTGTGATGTAATAAGATAAACTTATCGCTATACATTCCGATAAAACACTTGCGCAAAAAACATCAACCTAGCAGGAACAACTTATCGCGACAGTTCAGTAGGTCGGACCAACCGATGCAGCACAAACTGACGATAAGCTACTCCCAGTAAGCTGATAAGATCTACGCACGCGTGATTGATATACCTGATGGGCCTAAGAGATCGAACCGAACCGATGCAGCCGTAGACAAAGCAGATATATCGTGGTAAGCGGCTACCATATACCGACTAGAATATCGACCTAACGAGAAGTCCTAGCCGATTGGTAGCCGGGGGTAACGAGACTTACCCTCTCGCCGGAGTTCGGACCTAACCGATGCAGCCCGCTCGAGAAGCAAGAACCCGTTGTAAAGGGTGGCGATGCGCCGAATTTGATTGATCGAGAGATGATTTACAAGGTACCCGGGCATACGTATATATACCCTGAGTTATTACAGTCCTTATAGGACACAGAATAGGACTTTCCTAACTAGAAAAGGAAAACTAACAAGCCCCGATCAGATACGAGATCAGGTTTCCTAAAAATTATCAAAACTACCTAATTAATAGATAAGGTAATTAACTGCCATAACGTGGTCTTCACGATTCCTTCCCAACCACGAACTCTTCTGGATTAGTTTCCAACGGCTGATATTGCTTCTTTCCTTAACCGAACATGGTAACGAACCGTACCAAATTTTGGCGTTAACAGGGACTAAAGAAACAAGAACAACAACGACTAATTCATCCGCCAATATATTTCCGAAAAGTTGAAAACTAAGCGATAATGGTTTTGTGAAATCTTCTAATATGTTAATTGGTAAAAGGATTGGAGTTGGTTTAATATATTTCTCGAAATAACTCAATCCTTTTTTGCTAAGACCCGCATAAAAATATGCCGCTGACGTGAGTAAAGCTAAAGCAACAGTAGTATTTATATCATTCGTGGGCGCTGCTAATTCTCCGTGGGTGTTAACACCAAAATTTGGTACGGATCTTTATTGGGTTCGGTTAAGGAAAAATCATGGTTAACTGGTGGGAATTAAATCCAGAAGAAGCCGAATTCAAGAAGGAATCGTGAAGACCATGGAGAGGCAGTTAGTATCTTATCTATAAATTAGGTAGAGATAATATTTTTTTTAGGAAGCCTGATCTCGTGCCCGGTCGGGACTTGTTATTTTCCTTTTCTGTAATTAGGAAACTCTTGTTTTGTATCCGATCAGGACTGTGTGAACTCGGGGTATAAATACGTATGCCCGGGTACCTTGTAAATTATCAATCAGATCAATACAAACTTCGGCGCATCGCCACCCTATTCAACGGGTTCTTGCTTCTCGAGCCGGGCTGCATCGGTTAAGTTCGACCTCCTGCGAGAGGGTAAGTCTCGTTACCCCGACTACCGTTCCGACTAGGACTTCCTCGGTTAGGTCCGATATTCTAGTCGGCTTATGGTAGTCGGCTTACCACGATGTACCTGTTCTGTCTATGGCTGTATCAGTTAGGTTTGATCTCATAGGCCGAGTAGATATATCACATCACGCGTGCATAGATTTATCGGCTTACTAGGGATAATTTATCATCAGTTTGTGCTGCATCGGTTGGGTCCGACCCACTAAACTGCGTGATAAGTTATTCCTGCTAGGTTGATCGGTTTTATGCAAACATTTTATCAGGATGTATAGCCGATAAGTTATCATATATCACATCACGATTTCATTAGATCTATCGGCTCATTGAGGTTCTATTATCATCGTCAGTCTATGCTGCAACGGTTAGGTCCGATCTATTAGATTGGTGATAATAATTCTATCCTTAATGAGCCGATGGATGTTTATGCAATGTTCTATCGGAGTGCCTAGCCGATAGGTTATCTTTTGTTAATCAAAGCCGATTACATTGTTTGCCTTACGTTTTTGGCACTTTATGCCATCATCGGCTTTCCGACCGATACACTTCATGTTAATAATCAGCTAGTTTATTTACATTGTTATTGGTTAGCCATATGGTATATTTATCCTATCCATTTATGCCATCATCAGCTCCCAGTCGATGTATAAGTGCTGTCTATATCGGCCATCGGCCGGTGGAGCGAGTCTAATTCGGCTTCCAGCCGATTGGTTCATTGATCTAATATTTTCTATCTCCTTGTCAATTGCAGGGTCAAATTGACTGGCACGCCTACGAACCTCAAGATTTAGGACTTGCATTGGAGTTAAGCAAATCTCCCAAGCCTTCACGTGTCTCCAGACGCCGAACCAGATCATCGGCTTGTTCCCGACGCAGCCGGTGATTTTTGGCATCAACACGTTTTTGGCACGCCCGGTGGGACCCGGAATTTCAACATGGCCGGAAAAGAGATCAAGATAGACAACATAATCCCAGTCAGCATGCAGGATTTAACAGACGAGCAGAGACAGCAAGTCGAGTAAAATATGGCCAATTTTCAGAAACTCTGCTTGGAGTCTTTCGGCATGACGCGACAAGGGCCGATTCAAAAATCTCAGTTTCCAAAACCAGTTCTGGTTGGAGAATCGAGCCGTACACCACCTGAGAGTCCACCAGTAAAACCCTTACAGGAGATGGTGAATGAAGCAGTACATCACGCGCTCATCAATCAATCCGGGATCCTGGTGAACACGCTCCATAACCTCATCAAGAAGGCAGTAGATGGATCGATTGCTCAAGAGCCTGCTCGAGGTCCTGTATATCTCCCGCCAAAGATGGAACCAACTCAAGTTACTTATGGCACCATAAAAGATGTACCGGAAAACTTGTTTTCACACAACCAGGCTAGGAGGCAACAAAATATTCCTGCTGGATACCATCGGTCTGTTTATTATGGAGGATATCAGCAGAATTACCCAGGAGGTATTGCCGATTCGGGTAATTATTAGAGAGAATATCACAGGCAGAATCGGCTACCAACTCCACCCATACAGTATCAGCAGGAAGTCCCAAGGGAAGAAGACTTATCAGCAAGGGTTGCGGACATAGTGAGGGAACAATTTGGGATAAAGCCAAAGGACCAAACATTTATGTATCGGCATCCATATCCCGAGTGGTTTAACAGAGTGCCATTGCCACACCGATACAGAGTCCCAGATTTTTCTAAGTTCTCAGGGCAGGACAACATATCTACAGTAGAGCATATTAGCCGATTCTTGGCACAGTGCGGAGAAGCATCGGCTGAGGAGGCTCTGAGAGTTAGGTTTTTCCCCTTGTCATTGTCTGGATCGGCCTTTACATGGTTCTCCTCATTACCGCCAAATTCAGTTCGGGGATGGGCCGATCTAGAAAAACAGTTTCACAAATACTTCTTTGCTAGAATCCATGAGATGAGACTGATAGACTTAACATTGGTTAGGCAGGGACCAGACGAAACGGTACCGGAATATGTCCAAAGGTTTCGGGACGTTAGAAACCGATGTTATAGCTTGAATCTGAGCGATGGAGATCAAGCCAACTTGGCTTTTCAGGGTCTCTTAGCGCCAATTAAAGAGAGATTTTCATCACAGGAGTTCGAGTCCCTGGCGCACCTGGTACAGAAGGTATCGGCTCATGAAAGCCGATTTCAAGAGGCGAAAAAAGATAAATATCAGAGAAGGATTGCTCAGGTACAGGTTTATTCATCGGACTCAGATGAAGAATCCGATGCTGAAGTCGAATTGGCGGAGTGGGCTAGGAACAAGAAATCAGTATCATGCTCGTGGGTCAAGGATATTGGCAAGGAAGAGTGATATGACTTCGACATTAATAGAGCCGATAAAATCTTTGATTTACTGTTACAGGAGAAACAGATACAACTTCCGCCAAATCACGTGATTCCATCAGCCGAAGAACTGAAGAAGAAGAGATATTGCAAGTGGCACAACACGGTATCGCACCACACCAATGAGTGCAAAGTTTTTCGGCAACAAATTCAATCGGCTGTTGAACAGGGGAGGATCAAATTTGAAGACAAAAAGCCAATGAAAATAGATGGGCGTCCATTCCCTGTGAATATGGTTCATGCAGGATCATCAAGGGATCAGCCCGATGGAGGAAGGCGCTGGGGTAAGAGGACAAGAATTACTTCATCGGACCTGATAGAGAAATATTCAAGCCATGAAGAACGGTGGATTGAGCCATACAGTGAAAGACATAATCCGCATTGGGATTGCTCGTTTTTCAGGTTCTGTTGGAATCAGGGTATGAGATTGCCGACAATTCAAGATTGCCTCGAGTGTAGTAACATGGGATATCAGCATGATCAGCAGGAAAGGTTTTCGCAGGATCGGCTGCCTGGAAAAGGAGCATCGGTACATAGCCGATTAGGGTCGATCCACGAAGAATTCTTTGAAGAAAATGATGAGGAAGCACATGGAAAACAGATCCAAAATCCTCAGTGGTGTCCTAGTGTAATATTTACAAAAAATCAGAAAAGAAGGGCACAGCGGTTACGGCACTGGGAGCAATAGGAAGAGCAACGGCGGGACTACAAGGAAGCCGATCATCATCACAAGAGGACTAAGCGGGTATGGCGTGTGAAGAAAAATGACGATGAGGTTGGTCGATCGGCTCCAGTAGACATGGTTTTCTTTTTGCCTAGGGAATACAAAGCGTTTTCATCTGATGAAGAAGGCGATGAGGAGATGTTTGCTCAGTTGACGCTACGACCCGATCAAGCTATATTTGATAAGCCTGAAGAATCTAGTCATCGGCATTTGAAACCATTATATATTAAGGGTTTTGTGGATGGGAAGCCGATGACGAAGATGCTAGTCGACGGGGGGGGGGGGGGGGGCAGCCATCAACTTAATGCCGTATGCCACATATCGGAAATTGGGAAAAACTGCCAAAGATTTGATCAAAACAAATATGGTGTTGAAGGATTTCGGCGGGAATTCATCGGAGACAAAAGGCGTGTTGAATGTGGAACTAACAGTGGGGAACAAGACATTGCCTACCACGTTTTTTGTCATCGATGGAAAAGGATCATATTGTTTACTCCTCGGCAGGGATTGGATTCACGCAAACTGTTGCGTGCCTTCGACGATGCATCAAAGTCTGATACAATGGCAGGGAGATCAAGTCGAGGTAATCCCAGCAGATCAATCGACCAACATCGCGATGACTGATTTGCCGATCTGGGAAGCTGATGGTATCGATTGCTTGTCTGGAAAAGTATGGGAAGCGGATTATCTTAAGATCACCAGTCGGGAGATACAGCCGATACGGCAAGTCAGCTCGGAACTATTACTTTGATGGGCACTATTGAAGACTTCGAAGGGAAATTGGGACAAGGATTTACGTCAGCTAATGATTTGGAGGAAATTGATATAGGACCAGGAGATAGGCTAAGGCCGACGTACATAAGTAAAAAATTATGTCCTGAACTCCGAGAGGAATTAATAAAATTGTTGAAAGAATTTCGAGATTGTTTTGCTTGGGAATATCATGAAATGCCAGGGTTAAGCCGATCCATTGTTGAACATCGGCTTCCTATTAAACCAGGATATCGGCCGTTTAAACAGGCTCCAAGGAGATTTAAGGCAGAGTTATATGAGCCAATCAAAGCAGAAATTACAAGGTTATATGATGCAAAGTTTATAAGGCTGTGCCGATATGCTGAGTGGGTTTCTAATATCGTCCCAGTGGAGAAGAAGAATGGAAAATTGAGGATATGTATCGATTTTCGGGATTTGAATAAGGCTACCCCCAAGGATGAGTACCTGATGCCGATAGCAGATTTGTTGGTAGATGTAGCATCGGGCCACAAGATTATTAGCTTCATGGATGGCAATGCAGGATACAATCAGATTTTTATGGCTGAAGAAGATATACATAAGACTGCGTTTCGATGTCCTGGAGCTATCGGTTTGTATGAGTGGGTGGTAATGACATTCGGATTGAAAAGTGCCGGTGCGACTTATCAGAGGGTGATGAATTATATATTTCATGATCTCATCGGCTTGCTAGTGGAAATTTACATCGACGATGTGGTGGTTAAATCCAAGAGTAATAAAAGCCATATAGCCGATTTGCGAAAAGTGCTGGAAAGGGCAAAAAAATACGGATTAAGGATGAATCCCAATAAATGCGCTTTTGGTGTATCGGCTGGGCAGTTTTTGGGTTTTATGGTTCATGAGCAAGGAATTGAAGTTAGTCAACAGAGCATCAGAGCCATTAAGACTACAGAGCCACCAAGCAACAAGATAGAGTTACAGTCATTGATCGACAAGATTAATTTTGTAAGGAAATTCATATCAAATTTGTCTAGAAGAATTGAATATTTTACTCCGTTATTGAAGTTGAAAGCCGATCAAGAGTTCGTGTGGGGGGCAGATCAGCAGAAGGTATTCGATGGAATTAAGAGTTATTTGGGTTCCCCACCTGTTCTGATTCCACTGCAGAAAGGAGTGCCATTCAAGTTATACTTATCGGCCGATGAGAAATCCATCGAGTCTGTTTTAATTCAGGAGTTTGAAGGCAAGGAGCGAGTCGTGTTCTATTTAAGCAGAAGACTTTTGGATGCTGAAACTAGATATTCTGCGGTGGAGAAATTATGCCTTTGTTTATATTTCTCATGCACAAAGTTAAGGCATTATGTCCTATCGGCTGAGTGCACGGTGGTTTGCAAGGCCGATGTGGTAAAATACATGTTGTCGGCTCCAGTTTTAAAAGGGCGAGTTGGTAAATGGATCTTTGCCTTGACCGAGTTTGACTTGAGATATGAATCAGCTAAAGGGATCAAGGGACAAGCAGTGGCCGATTTCATTGTGCAGCACAGAGGGGATTATGAGAATTATGTAGAGCCGATCCCATGGACTTTGTTTTTTGATGGATCAGTTTGTAAGCATGGATCTGGTATCGGCTTGGTCATTGTATTGCCTCGGGGGGCAAGTTTTGAGTTTGCTTTTACAATTAAACCTTATCGGACTAATAATCAAGCGGAATACGAGGCGGTATTAAAGTGACTTCAACTCTTAAAGGAAATCGGGGCCGAAGTCGTAGAGATTGTTGGGGATTCTTTATTGGTGATCAAGCAACTATCTGGGGAGTATGAATGCAGGGATGATATTTTGAGGACATATCATGAAGAATGCAGAGACTTATTGAAGGATTTCAGGATGGTATCGTTGGATCATATCCCTAGAGAACAGAATTTAGAAGCCAATGATCTTGCACAAATTGCTTCGGGTTATCGGCTGAATAAACAGGTTGAAGTTGAAATAGCCGATAATGATATTCAGGATAAAGCTGATGATTGGAGACAAGAAATAATTGGTTATCTGCAAAATCCGTCGCAATCGGTTTCTAGGAAACTTCGGTATAAAGCTACTAAATATGTGCTGCTTGATGGAGAATTATATTATCGGACTTTTGAGGGAGTTCTGCTGAGATGCCTGAATTTGGAAGAAGCCAAAGTGGTTATGTGCGAAGTGCATGAAGGCGTTTGTGGAGCTCATCAATCGGCTCATAAGATGAAGTGGATATTGAGAAGAGTAGGATACTTTTGGCCGACGATGCTGGAAGATTGCTTCAGGTACTATAAAGGATGTCAAGATTGCCAGAAATTTGGAAATATACAGCGGGCACTAGCATCGGCTATGAATCCTATCATTAAACCATGGTCGTTCAGAGGATGGGGAATTGATATGATCGGCCAGGTTTATCCTCCATCAAGTAAAGGACATAAGTTCATATTGGCAGCAACAGATTATTTCACAAAGTGGGTGGAAGCAGTTCCATTGAAGAAAGTCACGTCCAAGGAGGCGATCGAGTTTGTAAAAGAGCATATAATTTATCGATTTGGAATTCCTCAAACGATAACTACTGATCAGGGATCTATTTTCGTGTCCGATGAGTTTCAACAATTTGCTGCCAGTATGGGAATTAAGTTACTAAATTCATCACCTTATTATGCTCAAGCCAATGGACAGGCAGAGGCTTCAAATAAGAGTTTGATCAAATTAATCAAGCGGAAGATTGATGAGCAGCCGCGACGATGGCATACTACATTAGCCGATTCATTGTGGGCCTATCGGATGGCATGTCATGGATCTACTCGAGTGCCACCATATCAGTTGGTATATGGGCATGAAGCAGTTTTGCCTTGGGAGACTAACATCAGCTCTAGGAGGGTTTCGTTGCAAAATCAATTGACAGCCGATGATTATTATAACTTGATGACAGATGAACTCGAGGATTTGGCTCAAAATCGGTTAAGGGCGTTGGAGAGGATCAAGGAAAATAAGGCTAAGGCAGCTAGGCATTATAACAGAAAGGTGGTGAATAAATCGTTTGCTGAGGGAGATCTTGTGTGGAAATTGATTTTGCCAATCGGGTCCAGAGATAGTAAGTTTGGAAAGTGGTCGCCTAATTGGGAAGGGCCCTATCAGATTAATCGTTGTGTGCCTGGCAATGCCTATATACTAGAAGATCTTGGGGGGACGGAGTTTGCTAAAGCGCTTAATGGGAAATATCTCAAGAAGTACTATCCGAGCGTTTGGATTAACTCCTGAATCGGCTGGATGCGGCTGATTTCTAAAACAGTTCAAAAGGCCGATGTTTTTGCATCGCCTAAAGATAGCCGATATCAATTGATATCGCCTTTAGATAAAATAAATAAAATACTATCAAGCAAAGATGGAATAAGACGAGTAAGCAATAGAGCCGACCAGATTATGTTACAGCGAAAGATGATCGGCGTGTTCCGGAGCAACATCAATGGCATCAACGATAAAGTTTTACAGAAATTTTTGAATTATTTCAACAGCCTGCAGGCGAATCTGGTCGATTTCATTTATGGCACGGATGTCGTCTTCATTGGAGCTTGGGATGGTCTTCATGTTCTTGCGCCGATGAATGACTTGGCGCACTGCTGCTGCAACTCTGGCCTCTTGATCTTGTATGGCTTGAGGTAGGCCGATGAGCTGGGATTCTGTTATTGCGATATCATTGCGAATTGCTTCGAGTTCTGCCAGCAGATCGGCTTCCCTTCTCTTCAGCTAATCCAATTTGGGTTGGAGTTCTTCAGGGGCAGCTACCATATCATCAAGCTTCTTCTTTTCCGTTTGAGCTAATAGCCGATCAGTTTGAATGTCTTGGATCATCTGCTGTTGGTTGGCACGATCGGCTACACGTTGCCTAAGCTTGACAAGTTGGAATTTGTGGGATTCCAGGTATGCTGCAGGGGTCAGTGCGTCGATGAGCTCTTCGGGCAGGTGTTGCTCAATCTCTACGAATCTTGCCCGGATCGGCCCGCAATCCTCCACCAATGAGTCGATAGGATTTTCTAGCAGACGACTGATGTTTAGTAGGTACTCGCGCACGTCAGCTAGAAAGGATGGCTTGGTTGTTGCACTGGTGGCTGTTTCTTCATCTGCCTCCAAGTATTTGCCGATGTCGAAGGAGAATAAATCGGCTAAGGACTGCAGGTTGACATCGGTAAAGGGATCAGTAATTAGTTAAAATAAAGTGTGGTTGTGAAGAAATTACCTGAGGCAGGGAAGGAGCAGCTTGAGGAATGACATCGGCATCGGATGGTTGAGTAGGTTGTTCTTCAAGATGGCCGATGTTTGGCGCTGAAGTCGGAGCAATCCCAGTATCGGTTTCAGGGCTAGATGGCAGAATTGGAATGGCTGCAGAAGTCATCGGCTCGATGCTTACAGGGATATCGGCAGTAGGTTGAGGTTCGGGAGCCGATGACTCAAGCTGGCGATAAGATCAATAGTGTGAGGATGGGAAATAGATGATAATGTCAAGATTTAGCACATACCTGCGGGGATGAAGGAGCCGATGTTGTTTGAATAACAGGCGGCGCCATGGTCACGTCATCGGCACTGATTTTCTGTCTCTTGTGAGGGCGAGATGCCAGCTTCTTGCGGAGTGGTCTTGTCGGCCGTGGCGCACAGAGAAGAGCCGATGGAGGGGGAGCATCCTGACCTAGGTGTGGGTTGGCCGATGATGGTTGGTATCTAATCGGCCGGCCACTGGTACTTGTTGTCGGTGGCTCCACATCAACAGCCTGCAAGATAGAATTGTAAAAGATGATTGGAAAAATTAAAAGGGAGATGGAATGTTACCTTGTGGGTGCCATGGGCCCCGGGTACCTCATGACAAGCATATGGGCCACTCGGATAGAGGATGGGCCTAGCCTTGTAATTAGAGATATAGCTAGATTCGGCAGACTTCGCCTTGTATAGAAAGGAATATACAGTCCTAGTCGGGTACGTTATATCTCTAAGGGGAGATCTCCTAGTCGTAATCCGATGGGGACTCCTGCCTTGTAACCTTGTCCCCCAGTATATAAGGGGAGGCAGGGCGCCCCATGAGGGCAGAAGAGCACTCATAAGCTCATAGGTGCACACAAGTTCATCAGAACTACCACCGTATATCCTCAAAGGAATACATACAAACTGGACGTAGGGTATTACCTCACATTGAGGGCCTGAACCAGTATAAAATCTCCTTGTGTTCCTTTGCAATCCACCGAGTTTCCATCCGCCGAGTAGCCCCATATATTTATTGCCGGTGTAAAACATCGACAGTTGGCGCGCCAGGTAGGGGCTTCGGCGCGATCTACATCTACAAGCTCGATGGATCCAGCAACCGAAGTCGACGGCGGCAAACTCCCCCCCGGAGATACAATCGCATTCAGAAGCCTTGACTTCGTCGCCGACCAGATCGGCAATCTCACCCCGGCCGACACGGACCCGATCCAACCGGCCGAGGAACCAGCTGACTCCGCGCCAGTCGGCCCACATGACGCTGCGGCAATCTTCGACGACATGCTGCGGCGATCTCCAATACGCCCGAGTCCAGGGACAACTCTTCCTTTCAGTGTTCGACTCGGACTCGGTTCTGAGCCGGCCGAGATCGGGCCGAGAAGGGAAGAGATCGTCAACTTCCCGTTCGGACTCGGCGACGCCGCGGATATCTACAATCTACATCCGATGCGGCAAACCCGATCCCCTGGAGTTCGACTCGGATACGGCTCCGAGCCGCTCGAGATCGGATCTAGGGAGGTCGGAGTTACAATCACCCCCATCGACTATTCCGACTACGACTCTCAGTCGGACTACGACTCCCGGTCGGATTCCGACTCTAAGTCGGACAGCAGATCGGCAAGCTTCTTCCCGCCACGAGAAATCTTCATGGCATCCAAAGGCTCTACTCCTACTCAGGAATCACGCCAACGACACGAGCCACAAGAGGAGGAGGCCTGCCGACTGCAAGAACAACAGGAGGAAGAAGCAAGACGCCTGCACGCCCGCAACGACGATCTACGCAAGGCTGAGCAAACCGCTCAGCAGCAAATCCTCCAAACCCGAGTCGGCGACCACGATGTCTTCGTTACTCCCCAACAGAACATCGTGGCCGCTGCAACCCTACTGGACACAGTCCAGCTTGGGCCTGATCATCAGGCCACCCCGACGATCGCAAGGATAAAAGCCATGCTTACCGCTGCTGCATGTCAGCAGCACCAACAGTCGGGAGATACCCTCATACCGACCAACCGGTCGGCATCCCCAATGGCAGTCTCGTCTACATCAAAGCGACGCCGAGTGGCCGGCTCTAGTCAGCTGCACACGGAGTCACGCCAAACGTCATTCGGTAACCCAAACAACAACCGGCAACGTCGAAGTGACCGTCGGGACAACCGGGATCTCCGAGGCCAACTATGGCGTGATCTTCGGCAGGACACCAATGCTCGGCGCCGCGAACGAGAAGAAGACGAGCAACGCCAACTGGAAGACGAGAACGAGCATTTCGGCCTCCACCACGAGCGGTTTCGCCGTCGTAGTCGGGGTCGGAGTCCTCATGAAGACGAAGGCATACCGGCCTTCACCCAGGAGCTACAACAGGTCGACTGGCCGTCGGGTTTCAAGCCTACAAGCATCGAAAAATACGACGGCAAGACCGATCCCGAGTCCTGGCTCACAGCATACACTCTGGCAATCCAAGCTGCTGGAGGTGACCACAAAGTCATGGCTAACTACCTCCTAGTTGCTCTAGCCGACTCAGCGAGGACATGGCTAACAGGACTTCCCAAGCAATCAATCGGCTCTTGGGGAGAACTCCGGGAACGTTTCATCACCAATTTCCAGGGAACATACGAGAGGCCATCTTCTGAGTACGACCTATATCAGTTGCGTCAAAGGAAGAACGAGTCTCTTCGTGACTTCATCAAGAGGTTTTCTGAGAAGAGGAACTCAATCCCGAACATCAAGGATGAGGTCGTCATCGCGCCTTTCGAAAAGGAGTCAAAGACACCTCGTTCATCGACAAATTCACGCGGAAGCCTCCCAACTCTGTCAAGGCCCTATTCGACATGGCAAACAAGTACGCCGACTCGGCCCACGCTGTTGCCGAGGCCCTCGATGACAACAAGTCACCCTGACAGAAGAAGCGGGACGACACCGACGACGCGGTCCCAACTAAAGCTGGGAATCGCAAACGCAAGTCAGACGGCTCCATTGTGGCAGTCGGTCACGACCGCCTTCGACCTTCAACAACTGAGGATTATCAGAACAACAAGTGACATGCTCGGGGGCTCACAAGCTCAAACACGAGGATGGCATCCCCACTCCCAAATACCGAACAGCTAAGTCGCTTTCTGATAAACATCTCCTCACTCGGCCTTGCTAGTGCCACAGCCGCTTACACCTAATAGGTGTATAAGCTGCGCATTTACTTTTTTTCCGTTTTTGCTCTTAAATGATTACAAAAGTACTCGAGTAGCATAAATCTCGATCCGTGAAACTCTGCTCCATGTAAGACGAACTCAAGTCACCCAAAACGCGTGCCTGGGAAAGAGCCATGAGCCAACTCCCGACGCTAGGGGGCTATGACTAGTCGGGCAGAGTGCTTAAACGTAAGGGGTCAACTACTCGAGGAAATTAATATCAAAAAGAGGAAGAACACGTATTTACATACATTGTAAAATACATTTTATTCGGGTGATTATTTTCATCATCAGATGCTACTCATCCGATATTTTTATATTGCAGGCCCAGCTCCGGATATGCGTGACAGGAACTCAGGGCTTCGAGCCTATCTCCTACGCTCGGGGGCTGGACAAGTCTGCCGAAATACACTCGGGATGCTCCATGAGGGCTACTTACCGAGTACTTGCGCCAGTCAGGACGTCATCTTCCCCGACTACGCTCCATGGGAGCTAACAATCGGCCCCCGGCGCCAGTCGGGGCTGTGTACCACTCGGCTAAGTAGGGTACGCCCCATGAGGGTCGCCAGCCGAATCCTACGCTAATGCTAGGTTCGGGTACCTTATTTGGCCGCAACTCTGTCAGGTTGGGTACGCCCCATGAGGGTCGCCAGCCGAATCCTATGCTAATGCAAGATTCGGGTGCCTAGCTTGGCTATAACTCTGTTGGATAGGGTACGCCCCATGAGAGTCACCAGCCGAACCCTCTGCTAATGCAAGGTTCGGGTACCTTGTTCGGCTTTTCCCAAGTCAGAGAAGACTTACATCGTCAAAGCGCATCCGGAGTTCTCATGCACTGCGTCACACCTGAGGAGGGCAAGCAGATCCTGCAACATACCTACTCGGGTACATGTGGCAACCAGTTTGCATCCAGAACGTAAGTCGGAAAGGCTTGCGAATAAGGATTTCTCTGGCTGATTGCGGTTACCAACACCAAAAAACTCATCCTGACATGCGATGGATGATACTTCCCTAGAGCTATGCTGGATAGGTCGGCTCAGGCCGGCTTATTTGGTAGCAGCCACCAAGATATGAGTTCCTACGGTAGCATGCTCCATGTGGGCCGCCCACAGGCTGAGTTGAAATTATAGCGCTGGTGCTACCAACAGGAGCCGATGAGGTAAACAGATATGCTTCATGAGAGCCTTATTGCTAAACATATATGTTTGGGTATCTGTCTTATCCGCCAGGTCTCGAGGATACATCCTTACAAGGATCACAAGCTGGTCTTCATTGAAATTGGAGATACAGGTATCTCTCTCGAGTACACCTAACCACGTAATGGATTTATTTTTCATACAGTGGTACTCGGCCTATATGCGCGGCCACCAGTTGCCATGAGCAACATTACTCCAGCCGACATGACGCTGAAGAGTCTAACTTTCGAGTAGTGCACTACTCGGGAGAGACTATAAAATTCTCATTCCCGCTGACATGATGCGGAAGAGTCTAACTTCCGAATGGGACGCCACTCGGGAAAGACTATAAACACCTTTTCCGGATGACATGATGCCGACGAGTCTAATTTTCGAGTAGTATACTACTCGGGAAAGACTATAAACACCCCCTTTCCAGCTGACATGACGCTGAAGAGTCCCATATACGAGTAGCATCCTACTCGGCAAGACTATAAATGCACATTCCGACTGACATGAAGTCGAAGAGTCCTATATACGAGTAGTTCCCTACTCGGCAAGACTATAAATCATATTCCGGTTGACATGATACCGAAGAGTCTCATGTACCAGCAGTAATCTACTCGGGAAAGACTACAAGGTTAAAGATCTTTGACTTCATGTTTAATTGTTTTCACAATTAAGCACAAAGTCGGGGGCTACACCTAATAGGTGCGCCTATTCGGCGCACACTATTCCAACATCTACATCGAGACCTTCATAGCCTCGCTGCCAGCTGACATGAAGCAGGACTCGGGAGAAGCAGCACTCAGACAAAGAGTACTCGGGAGCAATGCACTCGGGAAGACTTCACCGTGGAGGATGAGCACTCGGCATCAGCTGTGACTCAACTATGAAGGTCTCGGGGGCTACTGTGGGTGCCATGGGCCCCGGGTACCTCATGACAAGCATATGGGCCACTCGGATAGAGGATGGGCCTAGCCTTGTAATTAGAGATATAGCTAGATTCGGCAGACTTCGCCTTGTATAGAAAGGAATATACAGTCCTAGTCAGGTACGTTATATCTCTAAGGGGAGATCTCCTAGTCGTAATCCGATGGGGACTCCTTCCTTGTAACCTTGTCCCCCAGTATATAAGGGGAGGCAGGGCGCCCCATGAGGGTAAAAGAGCACTCATAAGCTCATAGGTGCACACAAGTTCATCAGAACTACCACCGTATATCCTCAAAGGAATACATACAAACTGGACGTAGGGTATTACCTCACATTGAGGGCCTGAACCAGTATAAAATCTCCTTGTGTTCCTTTGCAATCCACCGAGTTTCCATCCGCCGAGTAGCCCCATATATTTATTGCCGGTGTAAAACATCGACATACCTCGTCATTGGATTCGACATAGTTGGAGTTGAGGCGAGAGCAGTAGTGAATGGCCGATGAGTTGAACAGGTGTTTCTTCCATTCCGACCACCATCGGGAAAAGAGCTTGGTGTTGACAGTGCATACCTCCACATCGGCGGCGGTGCCCAGAGATAGGGAATCTGTTAGTGTCCGCAGCCGATCGTACTCCAGAGTGCTATTTACATTTCCCCGGGCCTGGAGTTTGTTGATGAAGAACAAGCCGATGGGGAGTTGACTGAGGCCAAGCTGGCGGGAGCAAACTGTTGGGTGATAAAACTCATACGATGGCTGTGATCGGCCTTGAGAGAAGCCGGTCGGTAGGAGACGGGGAGTAATGGCCGATAGGAATATGATCTTCGATTCATCATCGGCCAGAACATCAAGTGGATTGAAGTTGGATGGCATTTCAAACGATGACGCGTCATCATATGCGAACCACAGTGTGGCATCCTTGGTAAAGCCATAATAAAGGCCTTTGAACCATTGGCCGAGTCCGACCAGAGTCATTTTACTGCCAGGGAGAGCCGATGCAGCTTCGCCCATTGAGATGCATCGGCGATAGGTGGATGCTTGTTCCTCTGTGTGATCGGCTGGGAAAGATTGATTGAGGAAGGAGGTATCGGGAATTGCCTTGGATGTGTAAACGTTGAGCCATAACTGCACGAACCACCAAGGACCTCCAATATGGCCAACTGGCTGGCCGGCCGATAGCTTGACTGCCACTTGATGCAGCAGTTGGTAAGTGGCGCCAAGGAGATATTGCCCCAAGGGAACTTGTTTCCGATTGGCTAAACACTCTGCCAGGCATTGCATATTGGTTGTTGGACCAAGAGTTGCACCGCCGAAGACGAACCGCTCTAGCCACAGATTCAAGAAGGCGACGTGTTCCCGATCATCGACTGGTCCAGTTCCTTTGTTATGGATTGATATGTACTTGGACCAACCGCCGATGTTCTTTGCTTGGAGCCGATGGGTAGGCTTGAATTGGAGATTGAAGGGATTGATGTAACTCGTTGTGTTGAGGCAGGTGAGCATGGTTACATCTATCAGAGTTGGGGTCATCGGCCCATGTCCAAATAGATAGGCGTTGAGGGCGTCTGACCAGAAGTATGAGGCTGATGCAAGCAGAGGTTCATTCCTCTCTATCTCAGCCAGCGAGAGGTTGATGTAGTGGCCGATGTCTGCTTTGTCCCAAAGAGTTCTCTTGGCAGCCGATACTCTGTTATACCAGTTCCTCCACCCGGGGAGTTTGCTCGGCCATGATCTGAAACTATTGTTCCAATCGCTGACTAACATGGTGGAGTTCTTGAAGGGGATGCGTTGAGTTTCGGCGTTGATGAAATCTGTAGGATCTTCATTGCCCATGGGACCATGGTAGAAGAAGTTTGGGTAATCGGCGGCCGGAATCAAGATCTGATCTCTAAGGTGCTACAATATGCAAGAACATGAAGGACAGAAAGAGGTTACGGCGGAATCAAGATCTGGTCTCTAAGGTGCTCCAATATACAAGAACACGGGAGATGGAAAAAGATTACGGCGGAATCAAAATCTGGTCTCTAAGTGCTACAGTAAACAAGAACACGAGGAACAGGAGCAGATTCAATCCAGGTTGCGAGATAGAGAAGACGATTAGACAAGGAGATTACCTCTGGGATGGCGTTCGTGGAAGCCATTGCGGAAGAGGAAGATGAGCGAAGATCGGAGGTTGAAGAAGAAGACCGTAGCAGTTTGCCTAGGTCGCCGGAGTTCGTCGAGCTCTTGGAGGAAGTTGAAAGGACTCTGGTGATGTGAAAGCGTAAAGAAAGGGGGCTAGGAAGGCGAAGCGGTTTATAGAGGTATGATGACCGGGCGGGAATCGAGGCCATTGGCACTGTTTCAAACTTTTAAGGAAAATGGGCTACCTTGGGCCGCCTCGGTGTGGAAGGAATTTGAAGCCCAAACAGAAGAATTTCAAAGTTCGATAACAAACTCCGAAATTGGGGGGCATGTGTTAACGCCAAAATTTGGTACGGATCTTTATTGGGTTCGGTTAAGGAAAAATCATGGTTAACTGGTGAGAATTAAATCCAGAAGAAGCCAAATTCAAGAAGGAATCGTGAAGACCATGGAGAGGTAGTTAGTATCTTATCTATAAATTAGGTAGAGATAATATTTTTTTTAGGAAGCCTGATCTCGTGCCCGGTCGGGACTTGTTATTTTCCTTTTCTGTAATTAGAAAACTCCTGTTTCGTATCCGATCAGGACTGTGTGAACTTGGGTATACATACGTATGCCCGGGTACCTTGTAAATTATCAATCAGATCAATACAAACTTCGGCGCATCACCACCCTATTCAACGGGTTCTTGCTTCTCGAGCTGGGCTGCATCGGTTAAGTTCGACCTCCTGCAAGAGGGTAAGTCTCGTTACCCCGACTACCGTTCCAATTAGGACTTCCTCGGTTAGGTCCGATATTCTAGTCGGCCTGCGGTAGTCGGCTTACCACGATATACCTGTTCTGTCTACGGCTGTATCAGTTAGGTTTGATCTCATAGGCCAAGTAGATATATCACATCACGCGTGCATAGATTTATCGGCTTACTGGGGTAATTTATCATCAGTTTGTACTGCATCGGTTGGGTCCAACCTACTAAACTGCGTGATAAGTTATTCCTGCTAGGTTGATCGGTTTTATGCAAGCGTTTTATCGGGATGTATAGCCGATAAGTTATCATATATCACATCACGATTTCATTAGATCTATCGGCTCATCGAGGTTCTATTATCATCGTCAGTCTATGCTGCAACGGTTAGGTCCGATCTATTAGACTGATGATAATAATTCTATCCTTAATGAGCCGATGGATGTTTATGCAATGTTCTATCGGAGTGCCTAGCCGATAGGTTATCTTTTGGTAATCAAAGCCGATTACATTGTTTGCCTTACGTTTTTGGCACTTTACGCCATCATCGGCTTTCCGGCCGATACACTTCATGTTAATAATCGGCTAGTTTATTTACATTGTTATTGGTTAGCCATATGGTATATTTATCCTATCCATTTATGCCATCATCAGCTCCCAGTCGATGTATAAGTGCTGTCTATATCGGCCATTGGCCGGTGGAGCGAGTCCAATTCGGCTTCCAACCGATTGGCTCATTGATCTAATATTTTCTATCTCCTTGTCAATTGCAGGGTCAAATTGACTGGCACGCCTACGAACCTCAAGATTTAGGACCTGCACTGCAGTTAAGCAAATCTCCTAGGCCTTCGCGTGTCTCCAGACGCCGAACCAGATCATCGGCTCGTCCCGACGCCACCAGTGATTTTCGGCGTCAACAGTGGGGTAACTATATAATTTTCCAAGGTAAAAGAGCATCTGACCAGTTCGAAACAAAAATAAAAAAGAACATAGTTCCAATAAAGGGAACCCAGGGACCATATTCTTCTCCAATCTGAGTTTTGCTCAAGTCTCGAATAAACTCAAGGACATATTCGAAGAAATTCTGACCATCGGTTGGGATGGTTTGTGGATTGCGAACAGCTATGATAACTGAACCTAGCAAGATAGTAATTACGACCCAAGAAGTGATGAGTACTTGGGCATGAATTTGGAAACCTCCTATTTGCCAATAGAAGTGTTGGCCTACTTCTACGCTCGATATATCGTATAACCCCTTGAGTGTTTTAATGGAACACGGTATAATATTCATATTGTCCCCTGATAAAAAATGAACTTCAAAAAAGAATTCTTTTGATTCAACCATCTTTTTCTCAACTCAGCAACGTGAAGTATTAATCTTATATTTAGGATATCAAGAAATAACATTAGATGATAATATATATCAATACCCTCTAATATATATCAATATTCCCCTTCTTTTATCTATGCAAAACAAAAAAGAGTAGTAAGTGATCCCATAAATCTACGCAGTTGCCCAAGAATTAACTATTCTTTCTTCTTAATCAACGATTTCTTATATAGAGAGAATGGCCCTCACAAATTACAAATACTAATTTGTTAAGAATCAATCGAATTGAAGTCATAGTGTCATCGTTGGCTGGAATCGATATATTTGCGAGATCCAGGTCACAATTTGTATTGGCTAAAGAAATAGTAGGAATCCCCAAAATGGCACATTCCCGAAGAGCTATATGCTCTTTTTGCTGATCGAGGACGATCACAATGGTAGGCAACCTCGTCATATATTTGATCCCGCCGAGATATCTTTGCAAGGTAGATAATTTTCTCTTCAAGATTGCCACATCTCTTTTTGGGAGATGGTGGAATTTTTCCATCTTTTCTTCTGCTCTTAAGTCTCTAAATTGAGAAAGTCTAGTTTTCGTAATCGACCAATTCGTTAACATACCACTGAACCACTTTTTATTAACATAATGACAGCGAGCCCTTATTGCAGCTGATGCTACTAAATCCACTGCTCTTTTTTTGGTACCAACAATTAAGAAGCTTTTTCCCTGACTTGCTGCATCAAAAACTAAATCACAAGCTTCTGATAAAAAACAGGCGGTTCTAGCAAGATTTGTAATATGAGTACCTTTACACTTTGCCGAGATGTAAGGGGCCATTTTAGGATTCCATTTCTTAATACCATGACCAAAATGAACTCCCGCTTCTATCATCTCTTTCAAATTGATGTTCCAATATCTTCTTGTCATTTTTTCCACACTTCCTTCTGATTTTTTCTTTTTTTCATCCTACCATTCCATTACAAATTTATTTCTTTTTGAAGATTAAGAAAGAGCCGAAATAGCTTGAAATAAATAATAATTGTTCCAATGGAACCTTCTACATGGTATAAGCATAACCTTAATGAATTAACTAACTTCTTTTACTTATTAAAATAAAAATAGAAAATCTGACCTCTTAGCATTCTAAGGTCAAAAGTCTAGTTTAAAGTAAAAAATCCGCTTTATGTATCCTTATTAAATCATATAAATGGGGTAAATGGTGATTCTGATGTCTCATAGAAATTGTTTGTTATGTCAGAATCAAAAGAAACTAATTCTGTATGGAGAAACAAAATATCTCTCATTTTCGACGCAAATAGTTTTTTTTTTTGAATTTCGAAATAAAGGTTCTTGTCTTGTGGGGAATAGTGCACAAATTTTTGGAATCCGGTACCAACAGGTATAATCCCCCCATAACTACGTTTTCTTTCAGGCCTTTCAACCAATCAATACGACCTCGTAAGGCAGCTTTTGCTAAAACTCGAGCTGTTTCTTGAAAACTTGCTTCAGATATGAAACTTTGGGTATTCAGGGAAACCCTTGTTATTCCCAATAAGATTGCCCGATAATAGATCGATTCATCCAAAGCCCGCCCTGCTCGCTCCGCTCGCAATAGTCCAATTAATTCCCTAGGTGAAAAACATTAGACATTCCATCTTCGAAAACCCGCACTTTTGATGTTACTTGGCGTATAATAATCTCTATATGTCTATTATGGATCTGTACCCCTTGGGATCGATAAACCTTTTGGATCTTATTAACCAAAGAGATACGACTTTGGGCTATGGTTAGCTCAGCTCCAATCAACAATCCCCAAGGACCCCCAAGAATTCTTGGTATACGCTCATTCCAATTCTCAATTCTCCTTTCGAGATTCAGCGATAGTGAATCAATTGAACGCGCTTCGAAGATTTGTTCTACTTTTGGAAGACCTTGCGTTATGTCACTAGATCTTGCTTTTTCATATATAAACGTAACTAACCTATCCCCTTTGTAAAGGATTTCTCCATAATGACCGTGAACAGTTGCTCCTGTAGTGGCCAAATAAGGCTTAGCTACTCTTATAACAAAGGAATCTATATTTACAATGAAAATTTGACCAGATTTTTTTATGTGTGATTTAAATAGACATACATTTTCGCACATAAATTGTCCAAGGTGAATTATTGCTGATGTCTCTTCCCAAGAATCATGATGGAGAAAGTGCCAATTCAACTGGAATGGATCCAACATGATGTTACTATCGAAATTTGAAATCCTTTGATTTTCATCTATTAAAGAGTATTTAAGTCCTTGAAGTACTTTGAAGTTTTGTTTCAAATTGTCAAGGAACAAATATTTTTTTAACAGGATCTGATTATGTGTTAGTAAATAGTAAGATGAAGAAAAATTCGATATACTACGTACAATAGCACCTAAGAGCCCAAAAAAATTTTGAATAGTAATTCTAGGATTTGATTCTTTTACCCCATTGGTATTTTTTGAATTCTTGAATAAACCAATTCGAGAACAGTTGGATGCCGACAAAATCATCAAAGATTGGTATTCTTTATTTCGATTCAACAAGGTACCAATAGCTTCTTGATGTTGGCTAAGTGATTGAATCTTCGCCTTGGAATAAAAGGAATTGGTATTGGTGCGATCTAACCTATTATGGAGAATCAGTCCTGCACTTGTCCTATCATATCTTTTTGGTGTAGATGAAATAGTGGATTTGATTAACCCAATTCTTAGGAAATCGCGAATCAGATCATTTGCTCTTATCTCAACAAGGGAAGCACGAGCCTCCTCTTTTTCTTCTTGTTCCCAATTCAATACTAAGCAAGTTTGAACAAAATGACTATTCGTGTGATAAATTCTTTGAGTTAACTTGCTATTTTCATGAGAAATAAAATTGACAAGTCGAAGTTGGAGATTACCCTCTTCCTACAAGAGATCCTGTGGGAAAAGTGTTGCTAAATTTCTCCCTTCGTTCATTTCATACGCGACTGCAGGTCGAACCAAAACAAAATACTTTTCCTTGCTCTTGAGAATTTTTTTCCATTGAACACAGACCCAATTTTTCCTTTTTTTTGATTCCTTCGAATCTTTTTTTTCTCTTTCTAGTGGTTTCAAATTGCCACCTAATATCTTATCCGCCTCTTCAGGAAAATGAATATCTCCAGAAAAGATTTTTAGTTCCGTATGGCTTTTTTTTTCTCTTCACTCGAACCAATCCACCCAGCCGACTTCTTGTATTTTTTGTGAGTTGTGTATCCACTCCAATAATACTATTGTCAAGTACCTTTAGGGCCACTCGGATAGAGGATGGGCCTAGCCTTGTAATTAGAGATATAGCTAGATTCGGCAGACTTCGCTTTGTATAGAAAGGAATATACAGTCCTAGTCGGGTGCGTTATATCTCTAAGGGGAGATCTCCTAGTCGTAATCCGATGGGGACTCCTACCTTGTAACCCTGTCCCCAGTATATAAGGGGAGGCCAGGGCGCCCCATGAGGGTAGGTTGAGTTGGTTCACCAGAATCACCACCGCAAATCCTCAAAGGAATAACACCACAACTGGACGTAGGGTATTACCTCACATTGAGGGCCTGAACAAGTATAAAATCTCTATGTGTTCCTTTGCAATCCATCAAGTTTCCATCTGCCGAGTAGCCCCATATATTTATTGCCGGTGTAAAACATCGACAGTTGGCGCGCCAGGTAGGGGCTTCGGCGTGATCTACATCTACAAGCTCGATGGATCCAGCAACCGAAGTCGACGGCGGCAAACTCTCCCCCAGAGATACAATCGCATTCAGAAGCCTCGACTTCGTCGCCGACCAGATCAGCAATCTCACCTTGGCCGACTCGGACTCGATCCGATCTGCCAGGGAACCAGCTGACTCCGCGCTGGTCGGCCTACATGATGCTGCAGCAATCTTTCACGACATGCTGCGGCGATCTCCAATACGCCCGAGTCCAGGGACAACTCTTTCTTTCGGTGTTCGACTCGAACTCGGTTTTGAGCCGGCCGAGATCTGTGGAGGCCATGGGCCCCGGGTACCTCATTACCAGTACATGGGCCACTCGGATAGAGGATGGGCCGGACCATGTAATTAGAGATAAGACAGCACCTGGCAAGCCTTGCCTTGTATAATAAGGAAACATAGTCTTAGTCGGATAGGTTTATATCTCTAAGAAGGAAATCCCTTGGTCGTATCCGACTGGGATCCTTGTCATGTATCCCTGTCCCCTAGTATATAAAGGGAGACAGGGCGCCCCATGAGGGCACGCAAGATCATTGATCACAAGACCACCTCAGAGGAATAACACCTCAACTGGACGTAGGGTATTATCTCACATTGAGGGCCTGAACCAGTATAATTCTCTTGTGTTCCTCTGCAATCCACCGAATTCCAGGTCGCCGAGTAGCCCCATAATATTATTGCCGGTGCAAAGCATCGACAGTTGGCGCGCCAGTAGGGGACCGGTGAATTCTTCATCAACAGATTCGATGGATCCCATCAACGGAGTCAAGGGCTACAAGTTCTGCAATGGAGACACCATCACCTTCGGGAGTCTTGATTTCGTCGCCGATGAACTCGGCAATCTTTCCTTGGCTGAAGCAGATCCGATCTCGCCAGCCGAGGAGCCAGCCGGCGTTGTGCCAGTCGGCCCCAGGGACGTCGCCATCTCCTTCGACGATCTACTACGACAGTCCCTCACATCGCCGGACATCGGGACAACTCTCTCCTTCGGCGTCCGACTTGCGCTAGGCCTTGAGCCAGCGCGGGTTAGGCCAAGAGGGGGAGAGATCGTCAATCTCCCGTACGGATTCGGCGACGCTGTGCATCTACAACCCGCGCAGCAGACCCGACCTCCAGCGATTCAGTTTGGACACGGTCATGAACCGTTTCAGATTGGATCTAGAGAGGTCGGAGTCATCCTAACTCCGATAAACTACTCGGAGTCCGACACCAAGTCGGATAGCGGTTCGAGCACCAACTCGGACTCCACCTTGGCAAGCTTCCTCCTCCCCCGCGAGATCTTCATGGCTTCAACGCCACCTTCCGAGGTGCGCCGACTGCAAGAGGAGCAGCAAGAGGAGGCGCACCGACTACAACAACAAGAGGAGGCCAACCACCAAGCTCGCAATGACGGGCTACGACAGGCTGGGCGAGCCGCCCAGCAGCAGATCCTCCAAACCAAAGTCGGCGACCACGACGTCTTCGTCACGCCACAACAGAACGTTGTGGCCGCCGCAACTCTGCTGGACACGCTCCAGCTTGGGCCGGATCATCAGGCCACACCAACTATCGCCAAGATCAAAGCGATGATTACAGCTGCCGCCTGCCAGCAGCAAGAACAGTCAGGCAACACTCACATACCGACCCATCGGACGGGCTCTCCAGCGGCGGAGTCATCTGCATCAGCGCGACGTCGGGCGGCCGGCTCCACTCGGCAGCGCGAAGAGTCCCGCCAAACAACGCTCGGCAATACCAACTACGACAACCGGCGGCGTCGCCAGTACGACCGCCGACCCAATCAAGACCTCCGAGTGCGAATACAACGCGACCTTCGCCACACCATAAACGCCCGGCGCGAAGAGCGCGAAGAGGATGAACGCCGCCGACTGGAGGATGAACACGAGCGCTTCGGTCTCCACTACGAACGGCTACACCGCCAAAACCGAAGCCCAAGTCCTCACGATGACGAAGGCATTCCAGCCTTTACTCGGGAGTTACAGGACGTCCGCTGGCCAGTCGGCTTTAAGCCTACCGGAATCGAAAAGTACGACGGCAAGACCAACCCAGAGTCCTGGATCACCGTTTACGTCCTAGCAGTACAAGCTGCTGGGGGCGACAGCAGAGCCATGGCTAACTACCTCCCAGTCGCATTAGCCGACTCGGCGAGGACATGGCTGACAGGCCTCCCAAGGCGGTCGATCGGTTCCTGGGGACAACTCAGGGAGCGGTTCATCGCTAACTTCCAGGGGACCTACGAGAGACCGGCTTCCGAGCACGACCTTTACCAGCTGCATCAAAAGAAGAACGAGTCTCTGCGTGAATTCATCAAAAGGTTTTCCGAGAAGCGCAATCAAATTCCAAGTATCAAAGACGAGGTCGTCATCGCCGCCTTCCGCAAGGGAGTAAAAGACCTCATCGCGAAGTTCACTCGGAAGCCACCATCCACTGTCCGGGCTCTTTTCGACATGGCCAACAAATACGCCGACTCGGCTGAAGCCGTCGCCGAGGCCCTCGACGAGAAGAAGGAGCCCCGACAAAAAGACAACAAGGCGAAAGCCGACAACGAGCCGTCTCAGAATAAGTCTGGCAGCCGCAAGCGGAAGTCGGACAACGAGGTGGCCAACATGGAGCGCAGTCGGTCGCGGCCCCAGCGGAACAACGACTATCAGAAAGTCATGAGCGGGCCTTGCCCATTTCACCCCAAAGGCCGGCATGCGGCCAAGGACTGCCACATGCTCAAGAAGTTTGCCTCCGAGCAAGCTTCATCGTCTGGCGCCGACAAGGACAAAGACAAGCCAGACTTGGGCCCGGCTGAGGATTTCCAGGATCCCCAAGCCGAACTCAACCACATCTTCGGGGGACCACTTGCGTACGAATCCAAACGCAAGCAGAAGCTCTCAATACGCGACATCAACACGGTCTCCACAGCCGACACCCCCCAATACCTGCGCTGGTCAGAAACGGCCATCACCTTCAATCGCGCAGATCACCCAGATCGGATTTCCCACCCGGGACGATATCCACTCGTCCTGGACCCGGTCGTCAGAAATATCAGGCTGAAGAAAACCCTCATCGACGGAGGCAGTGCGCTCAACATCCTGTTCGCCAAGACTTTGGACGAGATGAGAATTCCTCGTTCAGAACTACGGCTGAGCACTGCGCCCTTCCATGGGATAATTCCCGGCTTGTCATCAACCCCACTCGGGCAGATAACCTTGCCGGTAACCTTCGGCACGCGGGACAACTTCCGTACAGAAAACATCTGCTTCGAGGTCGCCGACTTCGAGACCGCGTATCACGCAATACTCGGACGACCGGCCCTCGCCAAATTCATGGCGATACCGCACTATACGTACATGGTGCTGAAGATGCCCGGGCCAGCAGGAGTCCTCTCCCTCCGCAGCGACGCTAAGCAAGCCTTCACCTGCGACAAGGAGAGTTGCGAACTGGCTCAAACACAAGAAGCAGCAGTCGGGCGCGACAGCATCCGGCAAGCCGCTACACCCGAAGTCGATCAAGATCCAGTTCCGGCGAAAAAAGCAGCGAAGTCGGGAATTTCAGCGGACTCTGACACAAAGAAGATCCCCCTGGACCCTTCCGACCCCTCCAAGACTGCCTTAGTCGGGACCGGACTCGACCCCAAATAGGAAGACGCGCTCATCACCTTCCTCCAGGCCAATAAAGATATCTTCGCGTGGAAACCGTCCGACATGCCGGGCGTACCAAGGGAGGTGATCGAGCACACCCTACACGTAAAGCCAGACGCCAAGCCAGTCAAGCAACGGCTGCGGCGCTTCGCTCAAGACCGCAAGGATGCTATCCGGGAGGAACTCACCAAGCTCCTCGCAGCCGGGTTCATTAAGGAAGTCTACCACCCGGACTGGCTGGCAAACCCAGTTCTGGTCCGGAAGAAAAACGGTAAATGGCGCATGTGCGTCGACTACACCGACCTCAACAAAGCGTGCCCCAAGGACCCATTTGGTCTTCCCAGGATAGATCAGGTGGTTGACTCCACGGCGGGGTGCGACCTACTCAGCTTTCTCGACTGCTACTCGGGATATCACCAAATTAGCCTGAGGGAACAAGACTGTTTAAAAACATCTTTCATCACGCCGTTTGGAGCGTATTGCTATATCACAATGCCGTTCGGTCTGAAAAACGCGGGCGCAACTTACCAACGGGCTATTCAGCGCTGTTTGCACACCCAGATTGGGCGCAACGTGGAAGCCTACGTCGACGACGTGGTGATCAAGACCAAGTCCAGAGAAGATCTCATTGCCGACTTGGAAGAAACCTTCCAAAACCTCCGAAGATTCAAGATGAAGTTGAACCCGGAAAAGTGCACCTTCGGAGTGCCGTCTGGAAAGTTACTCGGCTTCATCGTCTCGCATCGCGGCATCGAGGCTAACCCGGAGAAAGTCAACGCCATCAGGAACATGGCGCCCCCGACCAACCTCAAAGACGTCCAGAAGTTGACAGGCTGCATGGCGGCACTCAGCCGGTTTATCTCCCGACTGGGCGAACGGGGCATGCCTTTCTTCAAGCTCCTCAAAAAGGCGGACACCTTCAAATGGACTCCGGAAGCCCAACAAGCCTTCGAAGACTTCAAACAGTTCCTCACGTCACCTCCCGTGTTGGCATCACCCTTACCCCAGGAACCGCTAATGCTATATCTGGCGGCAACCACTCACGTAGTCAGCACGGTGCTGGTAGTGGAGCGATCCGAACAGGGTCATATTCAGAAAATACAACGGCCAATCTATTTTGTTAGCGAGGTCCTTGCCGACTCCAAAACGAGATACCCGCAGGTCCAGAAGCTGCTATACGGCCTACTCATCACAGTCCGAAAGCTGGTGCATTACTTTCAAGCACATCAAGTCACGGTGGTCACAGCGTTTCCACTCGGGGATGTCCTTCATAATCGCGAGGCCACTGGCCGGATCGCTAAATGGGCACTCGAGCTGATGGCGTTCGACATCACCTTCCAGCCACGGACAGCTATCAAATCTCAAGCTCTAGCCGACTTCGTGGCCGAGTGGACAGAAGTTCAACTCCCAATACCAACAGCAAAGCTAGAGTACTGGACAATGTACTTCGACGGTTCCCTACGGATCGGCGGCGCCGGGGCTGGAGTCATATTGACATCCCCCACTGGCGAAAAATTGAAGTACGTTCTACAAATCCACTTCCCGGCTTCCCACAACGTCGCCGAGTACGAGGCACTCGTTCACGGGCTCCGCATCGCCATATCACTCGGCATACGTCGACTGGTTGTGCGCGGAGACTCCCAACTCGTGGTAAACCAAGTCATGAAAGACTGGACCTGTCTCGACGATACAATGGCGGCATACTGTCAGGAGGTCCGCAAGCTGGAAAATAAGTTCGACGGGCTGGAAATCACACACGTCCTGCGCCAATACAACGACGCGGCGGATGAGCTGGCAAACATGGGATCCAAGCGAGAAGCAGTCCCGACTGGAATCTTCGTCGAGCAACTTATGGAGCCATCAGTCAAGAAGAAACCGGCACAAGAGCAGTCGGGAGGCGAGCCTACCCCGGCTACCGACGAAGTGCTGCAAATATGTCAAGACTGGAGGAGTCCTGTTGTCAAATTCCTCCTGGATGATGAACTCCCAGAAGATCGCAGTCAAGCCGAGCAGGTCAAGCGTCGGAGCAAAAGCTTCCTGCTAGTCGGAGAAGACCTATACCGAAGGAGCGCATCCGGTGTCCTCATGCGCTGCGTCACCACCGAGGAAGGCAAGCAGATCCTGCATTCAATCCACTCGGGCATATGTGGCAACCATGCTGCATCCAGGACGTTAGTCGGAAAGGCTTACCGGCAGGGATTCTTCTGGCCCACAGCAGTCACAGACGCCAAAGACATCGTTCGCAAGTGCGAGGGTTGCCAGTTCTTCGCAAGACAAACAAATCTCCCAGCCCAGGAACTCCAAACTATCCCTATCTCCTGGCCATTTGCAGTATGGGGGCTCGACATGGTCGGGCCTTTCAAGAAAGCGCCAGGGGGTTCACACATTTATTCGTCGCGGTGGATAAGTTCACCAAGTGGATTGAGGCTAAACCCGTCGCAACAATTACAGCGGCACGAGCAAAGGACTTCATCATGAGTATATTATACCGGTTCGGAGTCCCTAACCGCATCATCACCGACAATGGTACTCAGTTCGCGGCGGGCCTATTCCAAGATTTCTGCGACGATTTCGGCATCAAGATCTGCTATGCATCTGTGGCACACCCGCGGAGCAACGGGCAGGTTGAGCGAGCCAACGGTATGGTCTTACAAGGCATCAAGGCCAGGATATTCGACCGACTACAACCATATGCGGGTCGGTGGGTACAAGAACTCCCATCCGTTCTCTGGTCTCTCAGAACCACGGTTAGTCGGGCAACAGGGCAATCCCCTTTCTTCCTGGTCTACGGTACCGAGGCTATGCTACCGACAGAGATACAGTTCGGCTCTCCGCGAGTCCGGGCTTACTCCGAAGACGACTCCAACAACACCCGACTGATCGAATTAGATCAGCTGGAAGAAGCAAGAGACGCCGCAACAATCCAGTCGGCAAGGTATCTTCAAGGCCTGCGTCGCTACCACAATCGCAATGTCCAAGGCCGCGCCTTTTTGGTCGGGGATCTCGTTCTAAGGAAGATACAAACCACCAAGGACAGGCACAAATTATCCCCCATCTGGGAAGGGCCGTTCATTATAGCCGAGGTCACGCGGCCAGGCGCCTACCGACTGAAGACCAAAGACGGCGTCCTCATCACCAACTCATGGAACATAGAACAGCTACGTCCTTTCTATACCTGAGTTTTACATTTTCCATGTGTACAGTTTTTTCTGACTCACTACGCCGCTTGTTTCAACCGAGTAGTGAGTCGGGGCTGCATGTATATATGTGTTCTGTCAATAACATACGAGCTTATTTCACCCCGGCTATGAAGCCTTGCCACGACTGACGCGTTTGCCCGAGTATAGCATCTTACTCTGAACGTTTTTATCAAGTTCTATCGGACTAACTCGGTGCATGCTACACGGTCGGGTAAAGCTAATGACAACCGAGTGATAAGCTTGGCGGCACGACACACATATTTACACATGACCATGTATAAAAGCTTATACATACCGACTACATAATGTATTGCCTCTACAGACCCAGGTCTCGGGTAATTACTTCAGCAGTCGGCTTCGCCTGGGCGATCAGCTCCAGCGCTTCCTCGGCGTCGTCTCTTCGGAAAATCCCTCCCCGATGGCCTCAATGTCCGCCCGGGTAGATGGACTTGGTCATCGCTAGGGTCTGGGCCACGCCGGCGACAACCCGCTCATCCGAGTACCTTTTCAAGGCACTCAGGCGTCCTCGAGACGCCCCATTATCTGAGGGATTCTGCTGCAGCTGGTTCCCACTGGGCGGGGATCTACAAGGTCAAGGAGCCCTTTCACGGACCCGACGAGGGCCTCCCGTGACTCCCTGATCAACCTTATCTCCTCCGTGTAGAACCGATACTGGGCCCGGACGTTAGCTCTCATGTCTGCCCAGATCGGCCGGCAAGTAAGCTTGTCAAATTCGGCTACACACAGGATAACTAATGGATTGGCTGAGATCACAAGTCGGGTTGAGGACTTACTTTCGTAGTCGGCCTCCCACCCGGCCACGGTCTTCTCCAGTTCAGCCTTCTCCTTACCGAGCTTGACGACGGCCTTCTCCAACTCGGACTTCTCCCGGTCAAGCTCGGTGTTGGCCTTCGTCAGGTCGGCCTTGACCTTCTCAAGCTCGGCCTTGGCTTCTTCAGCCTCCTTCAGCTGCGATTCCCTCTCTGCTCGGGTCTTTAACTCCGCTTCGAGGTCTGCACCACAGATTAGCCAAGAGCTCAACCGTGCAGTCATGACATAACCGGGCAGTCGGGAACAACGCGGCTGGATGAATACATCAACGGTTCAGTCGGGAAGATGTACTCGAGGATTTTACCTCTGATCTTCCCGGCTAGGGCCCATGTCTCCGCCCTGAGCTGATCGGCGCCACTCTTCAGCCAGGCCTCCCTCCCCGCGTGACGCGCCTCCATCTCGGCCTTCAATGCCCGGAGTTGCTGCAATTCCGCGAGGTGGGGAGCCATCTCGACCAAGATCTCCGTCATCGCCTCGTTGCGGTCGACGAGCTTCTGCTCGGGACAAGGAACAAACCGACGACAGAGTCAAACATCAAAACAAGAAGATTGCTGGAGCTTTACTACAAGAATCATACCGCGACCCCTTGGGACCCGCTGATGGCGGCGCGAAGCAGGCTTTCGCGCTCTCTCCTTGCAACGACTTCATCGAGCCTGAAGCTTTTCACAGTACCGTCGCGAGTTGTCCACGTAAAGGTCCGGGGCATCACACGTGGAGGAGCTTCGATCCGAGGCAGATGTGGGATCTCCGGCGGTGGCGGCAACGGCGGCAATGGTGATGACGATAACCACGACGGCGACGGGGTCCTGGCCTCAGCACCGCCTTCCCCTACGACTTCGGGGACCGGCTTAGGGGCTCCGTCCGCGGCTTCCGCAACGTACGGCGCCTCGGGGGCTGGCCTCAGTTTCAGCAGCCACCTCTCGGTCGGGTGGCGGCAGCGGCCCTGTAGTCGGAGCCACCTCGGTCTCAGCAACCGGGCTGGCCGCCGGCTCAACAGGTGTGTTCACCGCCGCTGGCTCGGCTGGGGCAGGCTCATCAAGTGGAGCAGACGGGTCAATCTCCTTGAGATCGATATCGGCCCGCTTCCTGCACGACGAAGCAAGACATCAGGACATTACTTCAACACACAAAGACTACAGAGGACCCGGAGTAGCGCACCTCTTGGAGAACCTCAGCTTCTTGCCGGGCGGCCCGCCCCCGGCGGAGCGCTAGCGTCGGCAGTCGGCCCGGTCGGCGTCATCGATGGCAGAGGCGTATCAGCCCGAGTCGGCCCCAACTCTGGTATGGTTGGCTCAGGTTCCTTCGCCCCAAGCGGCCTCTGCTCTAGCCGGCCCCTTGGTGGCGCCGCTGCCGAGCACGACAACGTTGGGCCCGAACCTGCAGGTCTCAGCCTGGGACTCGACCGCGTGGGCGTTGTAGCAGCGGCGTCCTTTATTTTCAAGCTGCCGCTCACGGCGCGCGCCGTCATGCCCCCTCGCCCCGATATAAAATCGGTTTCTTCCCCGCTCTCTTAGAGTCGGGTTGGGCAGCAGAGGGACTCCTCGGCCTCTTCTTCGACGCGACAGCCGACAATGGACGGGAGTCTTCATCAAATTCCTCATGCCACTACAAGCAAGTCGACGAGATACCATCACGCAAGGCTGAACAATCACCGTTCCACAGGCGTTCACCACAGAAGAAAGTAGAAGGTTACCTTGGTCCGCGGCCGGATGAAGCTATAGGCAGCAACTCGACGGTTATCATCTTCGGTGGCAACCACCCCTTCGGAGAAGTAGCCGAACAAGGTATCGGTCACTGCCCCCTTGTTCGCCGTCTCGCTGCTCACTCGGTCGGGATCGTGTTTGCCTTTGAAGGCCCAGCCAAATGCGCTTCTCAACTTCAGTGGCTGGACGCGCCTCGTCAGAAAACGACGAGCCACCCAAGGCCCTGTCAAGCCGGCCCTCTTGAGGTCATCTATCTTCGTCAGCAATATATGTGCCTGGCCCAGTTCTTCAAAGGTCGGCTCCGAGGACCAGCTTGGCAACACCGCCGGCGGCATACCAGTAAACGGGCGCAAGGAAGGAGCCAGATCGGCGCAATAAAACCACTCCTTGTGCCAGCCCTTCAGAGAAGATTTCAAGGGCAAATCGATATACGTTTTCTTCCCATCGCTCCTCAGTTGAAGACCAGCCCCTCCAATCACATTGATATTACTCTTGGAAGGTTGGGGCTTGATATGGAACAGGTGTCGGAAAAGGATGAAATGGGGTTCAACACCCAGAAAGCACTCGCAAAGAGTAACAAATATGGAGATCTGAAGGATTGAGTTGGGATTTAAATGCACCAACTCCAGCCCATAGAAATCAAGGATGCGGCGGAAGAAATCAGAAGACGGAAGACACAAGCCCCGATCAAAGAAAGAGGCGAAAACTACCGTTTCACCAGGCCGGGGGTTGGGGATCGACTCATCCCTTGCCGACCGCCACCGGATCACTTCCTGGCTGGGCAGCTTCAGCTCGCTCTCCATCCGTCTCAGCTTCACCGAGCCACAATCTGAGATCGGCCAGGAACTCCCTGGCGCACCCGCAGGATTCGCCCTTCGGCATGACTGGGTGGTGAGATTTGGGGGAAAGCAAATCGGGGGCTTGGAATAAACGAGGAGGATTGAAATCGCCCGAGTCCGGTGGGAACAGCGGCTGCTAACCCTAGCCGGGCGGGAGGCGAAAAGTTAGGCGCGAAGGTGGAAGACGAAGAGATTGGCTGATTTGGGAAGACGACGGAATCTTTTTCTCTCTCCCCGTCTTTTTATAGCCTGTACCCGACTAGATGGGCCCAGGCCTGCACAGTCGGTATTGGGCCGACAAGATATGAGTTCCTACAGTAGCATGCTCCATGTGGGCCGCCTTGCAGGCTGAGTTGAAATTATAGCGCTGGTGCTACCAACAGGAACCGATGAGGTAAACGGATACGCTTCATGAGAGCCTTATTGCTAAACGTATATGTTTGGGTATCTGTTTATCTCACAGGTCTCGAGGATATATCCTTACAAGGATCACAAAGCTGGTCTTCACTAAAATTGAGGATGCAGGTATCTTTCTCGAGTACACCTGACCACGATGGATTATTTTCATAAAAGTGGTACTCGGCCTACATGCGTGGCTAACGTTGCCATGAGCAACATTATTCCCGACATGATGCGGAAAGAGTCTAACTTTCGAGTAGTGCACTACTCGGGAGAGACTATAAATTTATTCCCGCTGACATGACGGGAAGAGTCTAACTTCTGAGTGGGACGCCACTCGGAAAAGACTATAAACTCATATTCCGACTGACATGAAGTCGAAGAGTCCTATATACGAGTAGTCTCTACTCGGCAAGACTATAAAGTCATATTCCGGTTGACATGATACCGAAGAGTCTCAAATACCAGAAGTAATCTACTCGGGAAAGACTTCCAGGTTAAGATCTTTGACTTTATGTTTAATTGTCTTCACAATTAAGCACAAAGTTGGGGGCTACACCTAATAGGTGCGCCTATTCGGCGCACACTATTCATATATCTACATGAAGCCCTTCATAGCCTCGCTGCCAGCTGACATGAAGAGGACTCGGGAAAACTTACTCGGACAAAGAGTACTCGGAGCATCGCACTCGGGTAACCTTCACCGTGGAGGATGAGCACTCGGCATCAGCTGTGACTCAACTATGAAGGTCTCAGGGGCTACTATGGAGGCCATGGCCCCGGACCTCATTACCAGTACATGGCCACTCGGATAGAGATGGCCAGACCATGTAATTAGAGATAAGATAGCACCCGGAGCTGTGCCTTGTATAATAAGGAAACATAGCCTTAGTCGGATAGATTCTATCTCTAAGAAGGAAATCCCTTGTCGTATCCGACTGGGATCCTTACCATTACCCCTGTCCCCTAGTATATAAAGGGAGCATGAGGGCACGCAAGATCACAAAACCACCTCAGAGGAATAACACCTCAACTGGACGTAGGGTATTACCTCACATCGAGGGCCTGAACCAGTATAATTCCTCTTGTGTTCCTCTGCAATCCACCGAATTCCAGGTCGCGATAGCCCCATAATATTATTGCCGGTGCAAAGCATCGACAAACCTCTTCTGTCGGGATTGGGCGACCTTCAGATGCTCTCTATTACCTTTACTTTTCTTCTGGTGTCCTTTAGGAATCAGGTCAATATTTGTTTTTCCACATCGGTCAATAGAGTGGGTACAGCACTTACATCCATATAGTCCTCATTGGGGCCATCTTATGCTGGCCTGATACTATTATTATATGCAGAACTCGAGCGTAGGGTAGGCAAAGGTCCCATGTCCCTACGAAGTCCAAGGCACATGCTCTTAACATATCTTCCAAAATCTGGTTCACCCTTTCGGTTTGTCCATCTGTTTGAGGGTGATATGCAGTACTGAATTGAATGGGTTCCCAGGGCTTCATGAGTCATTCCCAAAACCTTGAGGTAAACTGTTTCCTCAGTCTGACACGATCTTTTTGGGGACTCCGTGTTGGTAGACTATTCGTGTCATATATAACTCTGCCAGTTTCTTGCCTGCGTAGGAGTCTTAACGGGTATGAAGTGAGCTACCTTGGTGCAGGCGATCTACGACCACCCAAATCGAGTCGTACCCGTTGGGCGTTCTTGGTAAGCCTGTTATAAAATCCATTCCGATTTCTTCCCATTTCCACTCAGGAATTTTCACGGGTTGTAGCAGTCCTGTGGGTTTCTGATGTTCCACTTTGACCTTGACAGATGTCGCAACGTGTGACATACTCAGGAATCCAGTTGCTTCATCCCGACCACCAATAATGTTGTTTAAGGTCCTGGTACATTTCGATACTGCCAGGATGTATGGAATACGTGGATTCGTGGGCTTCCTTGAGAATAAGGTTTCTTAGTTCCTTGTTGTCGGGTACACATATTCTTTTTGCACCATAGGGATTCCTTTCATCTATCGAGAATCCAGCCTGTCCTTGGGGATTTCTCCTTAATGTCACTGATTTCTTTATTCCTCTTCTGAGCTTCTCGAATTAGATTTTCCAGCGGTAGGTTGTACTACCAGAGTGCGAGGTTCCTTTGTTTACCTTGGTCAACCGAATCCTGAGTTCGTGCATTAATTCTGGCCAAGCAGTAGCGCCAAGCGGGTGCAATACTTTCGACTTTAGGCATCGGCCACTATGTTGCTTTTCGGATCGGTTATTCTAAGTCATAAACCTTTAAAAGTCTAGCCAGTCTCTTCATAAGTTGAGCTCATCTGGTGAATATGTACTTAGCTCTTATGGTCGTGTTATACTTCACACCATTGCCAATCAGAGTAGTCCTCCATATTTTAGGCATGTATACGCGGCAACTCTTATCATGAGGGTAGTTTACTCTGCAGCCGTAAGATGCTAAAGCTAGGACTACTTTCCCTTCTTACATTAACGCATGCGAGTCTTGCCGAGAGCGTCACATATATGTCAAATCCTTTGATCAGGCAGATTAGGACCGCGGTGGTCAATCTTCTTTCAATTCTTGGAAGCTTTCTCATAGCTCCGTCCACAACTCTTTTTCTCTATAAACTCGGTCATTAGCCTTCGATCTTAGAGAATCTCGATGAATCTTCGGAATATCTGCTAGCCTAAGAAGCCTAATTCGTGACAAGCGGGGGATTCCCAATCAAGCAATCTCAATCTTACTGCGCTACTTCTACTCCTTGACTGAGATACGTGTCCAAGAAAAGCCACTTGGATTAGCCAAAACTCGCATTTCAGAGAACTTGGCATACAACTGGTGTTCTCTTATCCTAGGACCAACCTCAAGTGCTCAGCATCTTGCTTCCTTGGAGAGATGCAGGATACATCTAAAACACCACGACAAGACTGCGATACTCCATGAATATTTATTCATTAGGTCTAATATCAGGGCTAGTATCCAACGACATGACGATACTCATTACAGCCATATCTGTGGAGAAGGCAGTTTTGTATATCTGTGCCTAATCTTCAATTGGTGATATCCGATTCTCAGCTATTTAGAAAGACGCAGCTCAATTAAGTTGATCAAAACAGGTCGTCATCGATGGGTAGCAGACTTGTTCTTATTTTACTCGTCAGGCTCATAGCTCGCACATTCCGTTGGGTTCCATCTTTTCTTAACTAGGGCCGTGCTCCCCATGATTGCTGGGTCTGACAAGACCTTTAGCCCTGCTAATTCTTCTATTTGCCTCTTAACTTCGGCTAGTTCATTCGCCATTCGGTATGGTCGCTTAGATAGGGCAGTTCCTGCACCAATCATGAGGATATTCATTTCTCGATTCTGGTGCATTCCAGAGTTCTTAGAAACGTCGGTACCACTTATGACTTGCCAACATCTCTAATAGTAGCCTGAAGCTATCAGATTGTCGTGTCTTTTGAGTTTTTAAGGGGTTGAACTTTCACTTCTTGGTCCATCAGTTCCCTTGTTATGGTTTATGTTTTATCGCACGTCTATCTCGTCTTGTTTAGCCAACCAGTCCATTCTAAAGATCAGGTCCAGTTCTGGATTCTAGGATAATGGCTGCAGGAATTAACCCCTTCTATTTCCAAGGCTACTTTTGGCACATAGATCCGACCTCATCTCCCTCCAGGGAGGTACATCATCGGTAACCTCATGTCCCGGTTTCCCAACATTTTGTTCACCAAAGCTCGAGAGATGAAGAATGGAACTCCCGAAGCAAACAAACAACTCGGGTACGAGTTAAGAGAACTACCCATAACCACGTCTGGGCTTCCTGACTGCGATCTGCCTAATGTTTCTCTCCCCTTCCAAGGTTGGAAGGTACACGAGCTGTCCGCTGGCGTGAGCAGCCCTTCCTATGCGGGCAAGCTCTTGCCAGTCTGATGTGGATCTTGTTTGGGTTCAGCAACTCCTGCTCTTGGGCAATCCCTGCGAAATGCCGTAGTCGTGACAGTTTGTAGCATCACCCAGTAAGGTTGTAGTCCCTGGCTGAGTATCTGGTGCGGCAGTTTTACGTCCCCTAACCTGTAGTAACCACTCGGTCGAGTTTTGGTCGGGGGGCGTTGCTTCCAGTGCTCGGCTGATGTGGGACAGCGACGTACTGGTTGATGAGCTATCTTGGCGTTGCCACCACACGGGCTATATCCGGAATGAGCCATTCTTCTCTTCCGTATAGTCATGTCGACTTCTGCATGTCTTCTACCATTAACGGCCTTAAATCATTGGTGAACGTGGAAATCTGGTACTTATAAGCAAATCCGGGATTCCCACGTCATGCCCTTAAGAAGCGGTCGGATTTCTCTTATCCGGTATTCATTCTGCGAGCGTACCAGCCAATTATATAAACGCTCACAGTACATTTAGCTTGAGTCCTTGTTAGTCTCCAATCAACTCTCTTTATGCAATATGCTTTCGAACATAGTCGCCCGAAAGGCAGTTGCAAATCATCCCATTTATGGCGAGAATCTTCGATGGCGTCATAATTTATGCCCACCATATCCTCGCAGTTCCTCTCAGTGGTGGCGTAATAGTCTCTCTCTAAGGGACTGATAATTGAAGCTTCTGTTCTACATCTTTACCAATCATCGGCTCTATTGCTCAACGTCTGGAGAATTCCGAGCGGATCGAAGGAACTCTGTGAAGTTTAGCCCTTCATTCTTGGAGCTTGTGGGGCTTGAGGAGGATTTGGTGAAGCATGCTATACTCTGAGCTATCCCTGCAGATGTGTTTGGATGGCTAGATTTGTTGTATCTTGTTAGGTGTGGATAAGTTCTGCTACTGGGTCAGGGTGAGGTGTGTGTTTCAGACCCCGTGTTCCTGTCTTGTGGGATTTCTTTGGTCGAGCTGCACTTGTCATCTTCAGTAACCATAGGCGGAGTACGCCTTGGCGTGTTGAGGCGACCGTCTTGGAAGAGGAAGAGAATAATGTGGAAAGATCTAAAGAGAGAAGAAAGCACACAAGCACAAACTATTTTAAAACATAGTACTTATTTAATATACAAAAGGTGGCCAATCACATAACGACGCACACCATACAAGATCGGACTACAAATAACACACACACACACCCTACTCCCACGACTCTAATGAGTGGCGACGATACAAGTCTGACGTCGACTAGCTTACATCCTGCTGCTACATCCAGCTGCTTGCTCTACCCTTTCCTCGCTGTCGACGTCCGCGCTTTGGAAGATCCTCCTCCTCGGAGGATGGAAAGGTAGGAGCCACTGTCAGAGATCGCAGAATAGCGGGCTCGGAGGAAGTCAGCTGGGCGAGCAAGGAACTAAGCAATGTACTCTGCGCCGCATCAGCAATTCTCACGCAGTTGTAGAATGGATTCAGGAGAACTTCGAACGGCGCCAATTTTCCTCCGTGGAATCAGTAAATCGGAGTCAGAAGAGGGGTGTGGGATGAGGCATCATTCGCGGAGGTGTAGCCTTCTCAGGCTTGATATGCCTCTAAGATCGACATACTGCTGGTCCAAGGAGGTGTCACCTCGACAAACGAGTCAAGAAGATATGATCACATAGTACAAGAATACTAGTAGGATCACTAACTCGGAAATAAGGCCAAAACAAGAGAATCAGCGAGGAGTACTGTCACAAAACGGTGAATGCTACATAATGCCACGTCCTATACGACTGGAGTAGCCTCTACCATCAACCAAAATTCATAGCGGTAACTCAGTGACAAAGGTAGAGTGAGTAAGGCTGCAACGAGGAGTCACATACTACGGTAAACCCAGGCGAACTAAGGAGGGGTTATCTGAGAATGGCCATAGCTCGAGAATCTCGACGAACCTCCTACCTTCTCCATAGAGAGTGAGTGTAGCATCCATCTAAAATGAAAAACAAAGAGAGTTATCAAAATTTTTTCATAAAGGTTTGCTAAGGAAGTGGAGGAGTAAGAAAGTTTAAAGTTTTTGTAATAACTTTCAAACGATTTCCGTTAGGGCTTGCTAAGTGGGGTTTCTCCTAGGCCAAACCTAGCTCGAACCACCTGTAACGCCCTCTCCCGCTAGCCCGACAGGTCAGCAAAGAACTCCTGTAATCCGTTACCAGTCCAGGAGACCAGCTGTACATACAGGACATTCGTGGCAGAGCAAACTTGCTATTTATGAAACATAGAACCTTACATAACATGCAGTTCTCGGACAACCCCGGACATTTCAAATACAACAAAAGTAGAGATAAGGCAGCGAAAAACACGGGATATTTTAGACCTTACCCACAAGCACCTTGGGACCTAGACAAAACCCTAGAACTCTTTGTACTCGCGTGATCTTGTATATCGATAAAGTAGTCTTCATCTTCATTAGCTCTGGGGAAAAATAAGCGAGATGAGACACGAACTCAGCAAGTCACGAAATTTGTGCACAGATTGGCAAGAAAGAATTTAGGGTTATTTTTTCGGCAATAGGTTTTGAAAAGTTTGTGATTAAAATTCTTAAGTGCTCTTATTCGAAAGAAGCTCGTGCTGCCATCCATTCCGTGATGCTTCAACAACTCACCACAGGTTAAGTTAGTCGGGGAATAACTTTCTCACCCATCCACAAGTCTAGACTGTCTCAAGTTCCGATTGGAGTACCCCTCTGTACCTCATTTAGTGAAATTCTCTTTATCTCAAAACTTCCTCTTAACTCAAACACCCAACTCAGTTCTCAACACCCCGGGTCCACATAGGCCCTTTCCAGCCCACACAGGTCATCTCCAGTCACACAGGATTGATTCTTGTGTAACGATTCCCAAACCCACAACAATCACGATATTTATAAAATAAAAACCATCTTAGAGAATCATCACATCCACCCTAACCATGGGCACGCTGGTCGAATAGTTCATGAACAATTCCTTTGCAAAGGGGTACGCTTTCCACACACGCGAGCTTACTCCCGCACTGCCAAGCGGGAGATTCATACAAGCCTTTCCAAAGCCTTCCCATAGCACATTGCCCTAAAAGTGCTCCACACTCAACCAAGTACCAAGGAATCATTTCCGTACTCAGGACGGGGGTATCCCCTCTTGCATCTCCAGCGGCCCACATTTATACACCGAACATCCTAGGATTAACTAATTGACTTGCAGGCGCCCACTCCACCGGTGCCGCACTGCAATATGTCAGCAATATTCTCAAGGAAACGGTCCTTAAAATCTGTGACAAGCGAGCCCACACAGCACGAGACCCATGACCAGAGTTTGTAAAAACCATTTTATTTCGGTAAACTCTCGACCAAGTGTCGAGACTTTTTAAATCATTCTAAACCCTATTTCCATCGTCTTATTTAGTTATATAAAGATCACATCCATACACAATCACATCAGATAGGGTTACAAATCAGCAAACAATCATTAAGCCAGGATCAAATGCACACAAGTGGGTAGCGGACGTATCCACAAATCCGGCCGGCCAACATTAATCGGTTCCTAATATCATTTTTAAAAATCTCCCTCTTT
>RYFJ01000210.1:0-244900 GCA_003991445.1 Oryza meyeriana var. granulata
GAAGCCGGCTGCATCGGCTAGGTCTGAACTCCTGCGAGAGGGTAAGTCTCGTTACCCTGACTACCTTATTGGCTGCTAGGACTTTCTTGGTTAGGTCCGATATTCTAGCTGATCTACGGTAGTCAGCTTACCACGGTGTATCTATTCTGTCTACGGCTGCATCAGTTAAGTTTGATCTCTTAGGCCGAGTGGATATATCACATCATGATTGCATAGGATTTATCGGCTTGTCGAGTTTCTTTTATCATCATCAGTTTGTGCTACATCGGTTAGGTCCGACCTACTAGACTGGTGATAATAAATTTATCCTTGTTGAGTCGATAGGTTTTTATGCGATGTTTTATCGGAGTGCTTAGCCGATAAGTTATCTTTCACTAGATAAAGCCGACTGCATTGTCTTGATTATTATTCTGCTTATCTACTCTTTCATCGGCTTCTAGCCGATGTCCAAGTGTTTTTTTGGCAGTCGGCTGGCTTATTATTTAGAAACCGATGTACAAGTACTATCGGCAATCGGATGGAGGAAGTCTGTATCGGCTGGTTGGCCGATTGGATTGGTGATCTAACTTTTTTATCTCATTGTTAATTGCTGGGTCAAATTGACTGGCACGCCCGCGAACCTCAACTATTTAGGACCTGCACTGGAGCTAAGTAGATCTCCCAGGCCTTCGCGTGTCTAGTGCACCGAACCAGATCATCAACTCGTATTCAGCGCTGATCGGTGATTTTCGGTGTCAACACCACCAAAGCTTCTCCTTCAGGTCTTGATACATCTTGGTGCTGCCAGGATGGATGGAGTACTGTAGCCCATGGGCTTCATCCAAGATCAGCTTTTTCAGTTCCTCCTTGTCTGGTACATAGGTTCGCTCCCCGAACCACATAGTACCTTGTTCATCTTCCAAGAATCTAGTAGCTTTCCCTTTCTTCATATTCTTCTTGATTTCCAAAATATCCGGGTCATCTTTCTGCACTTCGCGGACCTGATCCACCAAGGTAGGTTGTGTTTCCAAGGCTGCCATAAATCCTTGACTGACTATACCTAGATTTAACCATTCAAAATCTTCACACAACTCCAACGGTAACCGCTGACCTTCCATGGCATTGCAATAACTTTTCTGACTAAAGGCATCAGCCACCACGTTGGCTTTCCCTGGGTGATAATGGATTCCAATGTCATAGTCCTTGATCAGCTTTAACCATCTTCATTGTCTATGGTTTAGATCTGGTTGAGTAAAAATATACTTTAAACTTTTGTTGGTCTGTATACACTTCACTGCGATTGCTGATGAGATAGTGTCTCCAAATCTTCAGGGCATGCACTACAGCTGCCAACTCCAAATCATGAGTAGGATAATTATTCTCATGAGGCCGTAACTGCCATGAGGCATAGGCCACAACCTTCCCTTCTTGCATCAACACACATCCCAAACCTTGCCAAGATGCATCACAGTATACTTGGAATCCTTTCTTGGGGATCTAGCATGATCAACATAGGTGGGGTTACAAGTTTCTTCTTCAACTCTTGAAAACTCCATTCACAGTCTGGTGTCCACGAAAATCTCACATCCTTCTAGAGTAAATGGGTCATAGGCTTCGCAATTCTAGAAAAGTTCTCTATGAATCAATGGTAATATCCCGCCAATCCTAAGAAACTCTGAATCTCTGAAACCGTTTGTGGCTGCTTCCACTTGGTCACTGACTCCACATTGGTTGGGTCTACCGCAATTCCTCCCGTAGTGATGACATGTCCGAGAAACTTCACTTTTGAAAGCCAAAACTCACACTTACTAAACTTGGCATACAACTGATGTTGCCGAAGGGTCTCCAAAAAAATACAAAGGTGCTACTCATGTTCTCCCTTGGTCTTGGAATAGATGAGGATATCGTCGATGAAAACCACCACAAACTTATCCAAGTATTCTATGAACACTTTATTCATCAAGTTCATGAAGAATGCAGGGGCGTTAGTCAACCCGAAAGACATAACTGTGCATTCATATAACCCATACCAAGTGGTAAAAGTAGTTTTGGGAATATCTTCCTCCCGAATCCTTAACTGATGATAACCCGAGCGAAGATCTATTTTGGAGAATAATATGGCTCCTTCTAACTGATCAAACAGATCATCAATCCGTGGTAGTGGGTACTTATTCTTGATAGTGACTTTATTAAGTGCGTGATAATCAACGCACATCCCTTGTGTCCCGTCTTTCTTTTCCACAAAACATGACTGGCGCTCACACCAAAGGCGACGTACTAGGTCCTGATGTAGCCCTTGGCAAGTAACTCTTTAACTTGCTTCTTCACTTCTGCCAATTCATTAGCTCCCATCCTATACAGTCTCTTGTGGATAGGGGCGGTGCCTGGGGCTAGGTCTATTCTGAACTAAATATCTCTCTTAGGTGGCATTCCAGGTAGACATCCGGAAAGACATCAGAATAATCTCGTACCACAGGGATTTCTGCGATGGCTGCCTGGTTTAGCGATACCGGAGAGGATGAGGTGGAGAGAGCACGGAAAATCACTTTTCTCCCAAAGGTAGGGATTAGGGTCACTGTCCTAGTGGCACAAGCAATAATTCCCTTGTGCCGAGTTAACCAGTCCATCCCTAGATGACATCTATCTCTTCTGATTTGATTAGAATCAAATCGGCCAGGAAAGGGATACCCTAAATTTCTAAGGTCACAGAGGGGCTAAACTGGGTGGTATGCATTTGATTTCCCGGTGTGTTAACCATGATAGACTTATCCAATTTCCCCATCTGGAACCCATGTTTTCTTGTAAAATTCCTTGACATAAAAGAATGTTTAGCACCCGAATCAAACAAAACTGTTGCAATAACTGAATTAATAGGGAACGTACCTAGAACAACGTCCGGTGCAGTTTGGGCCTCATCTGTAGTGACGTGGTTCACTCTGGCCTTGATCATGTCGCCAGAAGGTTGCCCCGATGTGGTTGACTTGAGGCACTTAGGCTTTGGACACTAAGAAGAATAATGTCCTGGATCACCACAGTTGTACCAGGTTAGTGGCTTCCCTCCAACTTCCTTCTTGACGAGCTGGTTGGTTGCTGGGGCCATGACTGGCCGAGGGGGAGGATGGTTTGCTCCAGCGTTGCCGCTAGTAGTGTTGGTGTAGATCTAGCGCTGTAGACGAGATGCTGATGAAGATCCACCTTGATGGGTTTGGGATAGTCCCGCAACACACGGCCTCTGACTAGGGGATTGCTGTGCCCTAAAACTTGCCATCCTGCACTTCCTTTGCTCCATTTAGTTGTGTTTGTCTTCCTGGCGAATGGCTTTATCCACTAGTTTCTAGAAATCTGAGTAGTCACCGGAGAGTAGTTGAACTGAGAGTTCATCATTCAATCTATCCAGAAACTTCTCTTGTCGGTCATCGTTAGTGCTAGCATTCTCTGGCGCATAGCGGGCAAGTCGGTTGAACTCATAAAGAAACTCGGTCATTGACCGGTTCCCCTGCTTTAGTGCCCGTAACTCACGCTTCTTTAATGCCACTACTCCGGCAGGGATATGCGTCTTCTTAAAAGCAGGGCGAACTCAGCCCAAGTGATAGGCTGTCCATCAATTCGGTTAACTCTAAAACGATCCCACCATTCTGACGCAGGACCATGTAGCTGGTGTGACGCGAAGGAGACCTTCTCCTGGTCTATGCATTGTAAGAGGTCTAATTTCTTCTCAATAGCATGCAACCAATCCCCAGCTTCCACAGGATTAGTCGTGCTAGAAAAAGTGGGAGGTCTCACTCGCAAAAACTCCGTGAGCTTGTTCTGCAGTGGAGGAGGAGGCGCCAGCTGTTGTGCCTGATTCTGCTGGTTTTGCATCTGTTGAAACATCATGTTCATCAGCTGTGTTTGGTTTGCCAAGACTTGGGCAATAGTAAGATTACATCCTGATGCGGCGGTCCGTTGGGGGCACCCCCATGATTGTTGTTCCCAACATTACCATCCTGGTTGCTTCTGTTACATGTGTTCACTATCTGCAGAGCAAAGGCGAGAAGAAGGGAAAGAGCTCTTGAGACGGATTTCATATTACTTAAACTTTCACTTTTATTGCTCTGAACTGAGTGATTAACATTTATGTAGTTTACTCTCACACCATCAAGGAACTCCTAATTCAAACAGTTACATCACCACCCTTTGATATAAACTGTTGACTAAACCCCACACACACAAGCGTTTCCTAATCACACAACTAATAACACAATGATCTAAGGTAACTTATGCTAAGGTGCTACTAAGGCTTCTCAACGAGGCAAAAGACTTCTTTTGGCATCCGAGTTGTGTCCCGATTCCTCTTCATCTTCTTGAGTATCACCCCATTCCACTTCAGAGTGAGTGCGAGCTCCATTGTCTTCTGACCCTTTCGAAGGTGTGTTGGCTTCTGATTCCTCAAAGTCTTCTTCTGCATCGTCAGCATAAGCCACTAGTGGAACTACCCAAAGTGGGACCTGGTCGTTTAGTAAATGGGTCCTTGGTGCTAGCTGAATCCGAGGTGGAAGACGAACCCTCTTCCTTGCGGTGGTGCAAATCTTGGCTCCTTCAGGGGGTGCTTCTCCTTTGGCCAAGGCCAACTCTTGCTTCAACTAGTCCACTTGGTTCTGCAGCCTACAAATCTTCGTGCGATTCTCATTCTCCTATTCATGAGCTGCGACCACCACATCAGCCCGAGCGTTGTCCATGGCACTCAATATCCTTACAAGTCGTTGCGTATTTGCACTATTCTCTGCTCCTGGGTTCTAGTAACTGCTATACTCATCGTTGTGGGTCCTGGACGGGTGGTAGTGGTAAGCAGTGTTCCTTAGGCGGAGCAGCTCGATAGGGATGGGCGGGGCGGCTAGAGGTGGGGGGATGACATGCAGGCCCCGCCTATCAGCTGCTGGCATGTGGCGCAGGCAAGCTGGGCCGGCCCAGGCGTGAGCGCGAGGAGGCAAGGGCGAGGCAGGCCGAGTGGGACGGTGCATGGGGGGAGAGAGAGAGCTGGGCTGAAAACGGCCCAAAGGGATTTAGGATGCTTTCTTTTAGTTTTTCTTTTAATAAAATCTTGTGAGGTGTTTTTGTTACCTAAAAATTAGTATTTGTGCTTTGAACCAGTAAAAATTGAGAGTGCCTTTTATGACATGGGGTAATTAAGAAAAAACCCATAAGTCAAATTGAATTTTATTCTAGAGGATTTTTATTTGTTTAAGGCTCTTTCCAAGGTTTAAATTTTCTAGAAATTAGGATTTAAGCACAATTTATATTTGACATGATTTCAAGGTGGTACAAACCTACCCTCCTTATAGAAAATCTCGATCCTAAGATTCGGAAGCACTGGCGAAGAGATGTGGATGTGCTGACTTCAACTCATCGTCACGCTCCCAAGTTGCCTCGTCTTCTAAATGGTTACTCCATTGAATCTTGCAAAACTGAATCTCCTTACTTTGGGTGTGCCTTTCAAATATGTCCAATATTTTCACTGGTTTTTCCACATATGTCAAATCCTCCTATAGCTCTATCTGGTCAGGGTCCGCTTGTTCCGTTGGTACCCGCAAACATTTCTTGAGCTGTGAGATGTGAAACACATCATGTACATCTCCCATGGATGCAGGTAGCTCCAGCTGGCACGCCACTTCCCCTCTTCTTCTCAATATCTTGAAGGGTCCCACATATCTGGGTGTGAGTTTACCTTTGGTATTAAACCGTCGTACACCAGATCTCGCAGGTATACAAAATCCCCTACTTCAAACTCCAGATCTCTGCGTCGATTATCAGCGTAACTTTTCTATCTGGATTGAGCAACTTTTAGGTTCTTCTGTATCACCTTGACCTTTTCCTCTGCGTCCCTCAAAATATCCGTTCCAAAAACCTGGCGTTCTCATGTCTGGTCCCAAAGGAGTGAAGTTCTACACTTGCGTCCATATAGTGCCTCGAAGGGTGCCATCTTCAGACTAGCTTGGTAGCTGTTGTTGTAAGAGAATTCAGCATAAGGAAGACTCTTATCCCATGTCTTTCCAAAATCTAGAACACAAGCCTGAAGCATATCCTCTCGGTCTGACCATCCGTTTGAGGATGATAAGCTGTATTGAAGTTGAGTCGTGTGCCCATTTCTTCTTGCAACTTCTACCAAAAGTTTGAACTAAACTCACTACCTCGATCGGACATGATCCTCTTGGGTACCTGCTGATAGCACACAATCCTGGCAAAATACAGCTCTGCTAACTTACCCCTTGAGTAAGTAGTTTTGACTGGGATAAAGTGAGCCACCTTGGTCAATTTGTCGACAACTACCCATATCGAATCATACCTTCCTTGAGTATGTGGAAGCCCAATGATAAAATCCATACCAATTTCCTCTCACTTCCACTCCGGTATCTTCAGCGGTTGTAGTAATCCTACCAGTCTTCGGTGTTCTACTCTCACCCGCTAACACACATCACATAGAGCCATGAATTCCACTATTTTCCTCTTCATACTTATCCACCAATATCGATCCTTCAAGTCCTAGTACATCTTGGTGCTACCGGGATGAATGGAATACTGACTCTCATGAGCATCTTGCAGAATGAGTTTCTTCAAATCTGGATCGTTAGGAACACAAATGCGCTCCCCATTCCATACTACACCAAACTCGTCTTCCATGAAACCCACTGCCTTTCCCCTTCGCATATTCTTTTTATGTTCCGGGATATCCACATCACTTTCCTGAGCTTCACGGATCTAATCTAGGAGCATGGGCTTGGCTTCGAAAGTAGCCAAATATCCCTTTCTGACAACACAAAGGTTCAGCATTTCCATTTCTTTGCATTGATCGATTGGGCAAGTCCTTAATTGGGTGCTGCCGCAATAACTTTTCCGACTCAAAGCATTTGCAACCATATTTGCCTTGTCTAGGTGGTAATGAATTCACACATCATAACCCTTGATCAACTCCAACCATCTCTTCTGGCGTAGGTTCAAGTCTGGCTGGGTGAAGATATACTTTAGGCTCTTATGATTAGTGTATATCTCACAGTGATTCCCAATGAGATAATGATGCCAAATCATCTGTCGGTGCCATGGGCCCCGGGTACCTCATGAGAGGCATTCGGGCCACTCGGACAGAGGATAGGCCCAACCTTGTAATTAGGGATACAATAGGACTCGGCATACATAACCTTGTATGACAGGGAAAGGATACAGTCCTAGTCAGGAACGTTGTATTCCTAGAAGGAAATCCCTTGGTCAGAGTCCGACTGGGATTCCTACTCTGTAACCCTGTCCCCCGGTATATAAGGGGAGGCAGGGCAACCCCTAAGGGCATAGCGAAAATCTCACTAGAGAAACCTCAAAGGCAATACACCACAACTGGACGTAGGGTATTACCTCATCTCGAGGGCCTGAACTAGTATAAATTGTTTCGTGTTCCTTTCCAATCCATCAAGTTTAGGTCTCACGAGTAGCCCTATATATTTATTGCCGATACAAAGCATCAACAGTTGGCGCACTAGGTAGGGGCTTCATCGAGATCATCTTCATCAAGCCTGATGGATCCAATCACCAGAGTCGACGGCATCAACTTCTTCCCTGGGCAAACAATCAGCTTCAGGAGCCTCGACTTTGTCACCGACGAATTCGGCAACCTTACCCTATCTGACTCGGATTCGGTTTGATCGGCCAGGGATCAAGCCGACTTCGTGCCGATCGGCTTACCCAACACTACAGCAATCTTCGGCGACATGCTGCGGTGATCTCCAATATGCTCAAGTCTAGGGACAACTCTTTCTTTCAGCGTTCGACTCGGACTCGGTTTTGAGCAAGTCAAGATCGGGCTAAGAAAGGAAGAGATCGTCAAACTCCCGTTCAGACTTGGCAACGCTGCGGATATCTTCAATCAAAATCCGATCCCCTTGGGTTCAACTCGGATATGGCCTAGAGCCGCTCGAGATTGGATCTAGGGAAGTCAGAGTCATCATTACCCCCTTTAACTATTCTGACTTCGACTCTCAGTCGGACTCTGACTCTCAGTTGGACTCAGACTCTAAGTCGGATAGCAGGTCGGTAAGCTTCTCTCTACCATGTGAAGTCTTTATGATATCCAAGGGTTCAGCTCCCACTTAGGAAGCACACCGACTACGTGAGCAGCAAGAGGAGGAGGCCCGCCGATTGCGAGAACAACAAGAGAAAGAAACAAGACGCTGCACGCCTGCAACGACGACCTGCGCAGGGCTAGGTGGACTGCGCAGCAACAAATCCTCTAAACCCAAGTCGGCGACCACGACGTCTTCGTTACACCTCAACAGAATGTTATAACCGTTGCAACTCTGCTGGACACGCTCTAGTTTGGGCCTGATCATCAGGCCACCCCAACTATAGCAAGGATAAAAGCCATGATCACTGCTGCTGCGTGCCAGCAGCATCAATAGTCAGGCGATACACTCATACCGACTAACAAGTCGGCTTCCCCAACAGCAATCTCATCCGCCTCGACGCGATGCCAAGAGGCCGGCTCCAGTCAGCCACACATGGAGTCACGCCAGACGTCACTCGGCAACCCCAACAACAACCGGCAGCATCAAAACAACCATTGGGACAACCGACTATGGCGTGACCTTCGGCAGGACATCAACGCTCGGTGCCACAAACGAGAGGACAACGAGCTACGCTGACTAGAAGACGAGAACGAGCGCTTTAGCTCCACACACGAGCGATTTCACCATCATAGTCGGAGTCAGAGTCCTCACACAGATGGAGGTGTACCAGCCTTCACCCACGAGCTGCAACAAGTCGACTGGCAGTCAGTCTTCAAGCTGACTGGAATTGAAAAATACGACAGGAAGACCAATCCCGAGTTCCTAAGCTCACGGTTACACTTAGCCATCTAAGCAGCTGGAGGAAATCACAAGGCCATGGCTAACTGCCTCCTAGTCGCTCTAGCCGACTCGGCGAGGACATGGCTAACAGGACTTCCTAAGAGATCAATCGGCTCCTGGGGAGAACTCTGGGAACACTTCATCGTCAATTTCCAAGGAACGTACGAGAGACCATCTTCCAAGTACGATCTATATCAGTGCCATCAAAGGAAGAATGAGTCTCTTCATGGTTTGATCAAGAGGTTTTTTGAGAAGAGGAATTCAATTCGAAGATCAAGGACGAGGTTGTGATCGCTGCCTTTCGCGAGGGAGTCAAAGATGCCCCTTCATTGCCAAGTTCACTCAGAAACCTCCCGCTTCTATAAAGGCTCTTTTCAACATGCCAAAAAAATACACCAACTCGGCCGATGCTATTGCTGAGGCCCTCGATGACAAAAAGGAACTCCGATAGAAGGAGCGGATGGACACTAATGACGCGGCCCCAACTAAAGCTGGGAACTACAAACGCAAGTTGGATGACTTCATTGTGGTAGTTGGTCACAACTGTCTTCAACCTACTATAACTGAAGATTATTAGAACAATAAGTGACATGCTCAGGGGCTCAAAAATTCAAATGCAAGGATGGCATCCCCACTCCTAACTTGTGCAATACCAAACAACTAAGTCGCTTTCTGATAAATATTTTCTCCATTATATGATATTCTCATCTAAATGGGCCAGGAGGCAACTCACTTCCCAATGGTTTGACTCGGATACAGCTTAGTGCCAGTCGGGATTGGATTAGGGGGATGAGATCAATCAATTCCTCACTTGGCCTCGCCAATGCCATAGCTGCTTACACCTAATAGGTGTACATACTGTGCATTTTCTGTTTTTGCTCTTAATGGTTGCAAAAGTACTCGAGTAGCATAAATTCCGATCGATGAAGCTGTGCTCCATGAAAGACGAACTCAAGTCACCCAAAATGCGTGTCTGGGAAAGAGCCATGAGCTCACTCCCAACGCTAGGGGGCTATGACTAGTCGAGCAGAGTGTTTAAATGTAAGGGGTCAACTACTCGGGGAAAATTAATATCAGTAAGAGGAGGAACAAGTTTTTACATCTATTGTAAAATAGATAAATTTTTTTCAGGTGATTGTTTTCTTCATCAGATGCTACTCATCCGATATGTTTATAATGCAGGGCCAGTTCCGGATACGCGTAACAGGAACTCAGGGCTACGAGCCTATCTCCTACGCTCGAGGGCTGGACCAGTCTTCCATGATACACTTGGAGTGCGACGCCTCAAGAATCACTTGGAATGCTCCACGAGGGCTATTAACCGGTCTCCAGCACCAATCGGAGCTCGGGTACCACTTCGCTAGGTAAGGTACGCCCCATGAGGATCACCAGCCAAATCCTATGCTTATGCGAGGTTCAGGTACCTTATTCGGCTAATAACCGACCTCCGGCACCAGTCGGAGGTCGGGTACAACTCTGATGGGTAAGGTATGCCCCATGAGGGTCGCCAGCCGAATCCTATGCTAATGTGAGGTTCGGGTACCTTATTTGGCTAATAACCGATCTCCAGCACTAGTCGGAGTTTGGGTACCACTCTGTTGGGTAGGGTACGCCCCATGAGGGTCACCAGCCGAATCCTATGCTAATGCGAGGTTTGGCTACCTTATTCGGTTACAATTTTGTCAGGTTGGGTATGCCCTAAGAGGGTCGCCAGCCGAATCCTACGCTAGCGCAGCGTTTCGGGTCCTATCTGGCAAAAACATGGCAACAATACACTACTGGGGCTTTCAGTCGGGAGCAGCATCAAACCCGGAATCTACGGAGGTGCTCATTATTATTCAAGACTGGAAGACCCCAATCCTTCTATTACAACGAAGCCGAGTAAATCAAGCGACGGAGCAAAACCTTTATCATAGTCAGAGAAGACCTATATCGTTAAAGCGTATCCGGAGTTCTTATGCACTTCGTCACACCTGAGGAGGGCAAGCAGATCCTGCAATATATCCACTCGGGCATCTGTGGAAGCCATGCTGCATCCTTTACATAAGTCAGAAAGGCTTGCAGATAAGAATTCCTCTTACCGATTGAGGTTACCAACGCTGAAATAGGGCTGGTTGGGTAGGTCGGTTTAGGCCGGCTTATTCGGTAGTAGGCCAAAGATATGAGTTCTTAAATAGCATGCCCTATTGGGTCACCCACTAGTCGCTTTAAAATCGTGATACAGGTGCTATTTTACAAGAACCGATCAAATAATCAGATACGCTTCATGCTAAGCCTACAGCCGGGTGTATACATTCGGGTATCTTGATTATTTACCAGGTATTGAGGATATATGTTTATAAGAATCAACAACTGGTCTTCATTAAAATTGGGGATGCAGGTATACCTCAAGCACACCTGACCACATATTGGGTTAAAATCCAAAAAGTGGTACTCGACTTACATGCTTAGCCAACAATTGCCCTGAGCAAAAATTCTTTCAGCTGACATGACGCTGAAGAGTCTAATTTCTGGGTAGTATACTATTCAGAAAACACTACAAGGTTAAAGATCTTTGACTTTATGTTTAATTGTTTCACAATTAAGCACAAAGTCAGGGGCTACACCTAATAGGTGCACCTATTCGGTGCATACTATTCATATTTTTCTATGAGGCCCTTCATAGCCTCGTTGCCAGTTGACATGAAGCAGGACTCGGAAGAAGAAGCACTCGGACAAAGAGTACTCAGGAGCAATGCACTCAGGAATTCTTCACTATGGAGGATGAGCACTCGGCATCAGCTTTGACTCAACTATGAAGGTCTTAGAGGCTGCTGTCGGTGCCATGGGCCCCGGGTACCTCATGAGAGGCATTCGGGCCACTCAGATAGAGGATAGGCCCAACCTTGTAATTAGGAATACAATAGGACTCGGCATACATAATCTTGTACGACAAGGAAAGGATACAATCCTAGTTGGGAACGTTGTATTCCTAGAAGGAAATCCCTTGGTTGGAGTCTGACTGGGATTCCTACTCTGTAACCCTGTCCCCTAGTATATAAGGGAAGGCAGGGCGCCCCCTGAGGGCATAGCAAAAATCTCACCAGAGAAACCTCAAAGGCAATACACTACAACTGGACATAGGGTATTACCTTATCTCGAGGGCCTGAACTAGTATAAATTGTTCTGTGTTCCTTTGCAATCCATCAAGTTTAGGTCTCACGAGTAGCCCTATATATTTATTGCCAATACAAAGCATCGATATCTTCAAAGCATGAACTACGGCGGCCAATTCTAGATCATGTGTGGGGTAATTATTCTTGTGCAGTCGTAGCTGTCGGGAAGCATAAGCTACTACATGCCCTTCCTGCATCAAAACACAACCAAGCCCTTGGCGAGATGCATCGCAATACACGTGGAAATCTTTTCGGACGTCAGGCAAGATTAGCACAAGGGCTGATACTAGCTTCTTCTTGAGCAACTGAAATGCTTCTTCACACGAAGGAGTCCAAATAAACTTCTCTTCCTTCTTCAATAGTTGAGCCATGGGTCGGGCTATCTTAGAAAAATTCTCGATGAACCTCCGATAATAACCTGCTAGACCCAGGGAACGGTGAATCTGGGTAACCGACTTGGGTTACGTCTAGTTGGTGACAGACTCCATTGTGGAAGGATCTACTGCCACACGTTGAGCCCTTATAACATGTCCTAAGAACTTTACTTATGTCAACCAGAACTCGCACTTGCTAAACTTGGCGTAGAGCTAGTGCTGATGAAGTTTCTCCAAAACCAGCCATCAGCGGTGCTCATGTTCTTGCTTTGACTTGGAGTAAATCAAGATATCATCTATAAAAACCACTATGAACTTATCCAGATACTCCATGAATACTTTATTCATCAGGTTCATGAAAAATGCAGGAGCATTTGTTAGCCCAAAAGACATCACTGTGCACTCATATAATCCGTATTTGGTTGTGTAAGCTATCTTTGGGATATCCTCCTCACGTATACGCAACTAGTGACATCTTGATTGTATATCAATCTTAGAGAACACCTTAGCTCCCTTTAGTTGGTCAAACAAATCATCGATCCTTGGGAGAGGATATTTGTTCCTTATAGAGACTTCATTGAGAGTGCGATAATCCACACACATCCTCTTCGTCTTATCCTTCTTTTCCACAAAGATGATTGGGGCTCTCCATGGCGAAGTGTTGGGACGGATATATCCTTTCTCCTTCAACTCTTCTAACTGCTTCTTCACTTCTGCCAATTCATTGGCAGCTATGCGGTAAGGTCTTTTAGAGATTGGGGCAGTTTTTGGTACCAAGTCTATACAAAACTCAATTTCCCTTTCCAGTGGCATTCTAGGTAGATCGCCAGGGAATACATCGGGATATTCCTTAACCATAGGGATCTCCCCCAAACTAAGTTGATGCAAACTCTACCGTGTCGAACTTGTGGGTTGAGCATAGAAGGCTACTAGTTGATCTACTCCATTACTCAAGATGACCGTTCTTCTAGCACAATCCAGTAGTCCATGGAATTTGGTAAGCCAGTAGTCCCCTTATATACCGGGGGATAGGGTTACAGAGTAGGAATCCTAGTCGGACTCCGACCAAGGGATTTCTTTCTAGGAATGGCAACATTCCCGATTAGTGCTATATCCTTCCCTTGTTGTACAGGGTTATGTATACCAAGTCCTATTGTATCCCTGTTTACAAGGTTAGGCCCATCCTCTCTCCAAGTGGCCCAATAGCTTCTCATGAGGTACCCGGGGGCCCATGGCCTCCATAGCAGCCCCTGAGACCTTCATAGTTGAGTCACAGCTGATGCCGAGTGCTGATCCTCCACGGTGAAGAATTCCCTAGTGCATTGCTCCCAAGTACTCTTTGTCCGAGTGCTTCTTCTCCTGAGTCCTGCTTCATGTCAGCTGGCAATGAGGCTATGAAGGGCTTCATAGAGAAGTATGAATAGTGTGCACCGAATAGGCGCACCTATTAGGTGTAGCCTCCGACTTTGTACTTAATTGTGAAACAATTAAACGTAAAGTCAAAGATCTTTAACCTTGTAGTCTTTCCCGAGTAGTATACTACACGGTATGTAGATTTTTCAGCATCATGTCAGCTGGTATAATTTTTGCTCACGGCAATTGGTGGCTAAGCATGTAAGCTGAGTACCACTTCATGGATTTTAACCCAACGTGTGGTTAGGTGTCCTTGAGAGATACCTGTATCCCCAATTTTAATGGAGATCAGTTGTCGATCCTTATAAGAATGTATCCTCAATACCTGGCACATAATGTAGATATCTAAACACATGTATCCAGCAATTAGGCTTTCATGAAGCATATCTGATTATTTAATCGGTTTTTGTAAATAGCATCTGCACTGTGATTTAACACAGCCAGCAGTCAGCTCTATAGGCATGCCATTTAGAAACTCATATCTTGTGGCCCAGTACCGAATTAGCCGGCCCAAGCCCACTTATCAGCACAAGCTCTATAAATGCGAGGAGAAAGAGAAAAGATTCCCTCATCTTCTCCAATCCACCAATCGTTTCGTCTTCTAGCTTCCGCGCTGAAATTTCACGCTTTGTCTTGCTAGGGTTAGCCATAGCTAGCGTCTCCCGCTCAAAACTCGCATGATTCCACTCCGCCGCATCCATTCCAAGCCTTCAATAGCATTTCCCCCAAATCTTCTCACTCCCAACAATGCCGAGAGCTTCGCTCGAGATCCCGGAGATGTCCATGGAAGCTTGGCCGGTTTCGAACTGCGGTCCGACGAAGCTAAAGTACTTGGAGAAACAATTGATGCTGCAGCGACAAGAAGTCATCCTTTGGTGCACCACCGAAGGGGAATCTATGCCGGCGCCTCAATCCGGTGAGACAGTTGCCTTCACCTCTTTCTTTCATCGTGGTCTTGTCCTTCCCTCTTCGGATTTCTTCTGCCAACTTCTGTCCTTCTATCAATTAGAGTTGGTGAATTTGTATCCAAACTCCATCCTGCAAATCTCCATCTTTGTCACATTGTGCGAAGCTTTTTTGGGGGTGAAGCCCCATTTAATCTCTTATGATATTTGTTCCATATCAAACCCCAGCCATCCAAAAATAAAGTGCAAGTGATTGGGGGAGCCGGTCTCCAACTCAGGAATGAAATGAAAAAGATCTATCTTCATGTTCCTTTGAAAGTCTCCCTCAAGGGCTGGCATAGAGAATGGTTCTAATGTTCTGATCTCGAACCTCCTCTGCTCCCTTTCACTGGTTCTCCACTGGTGGTTCTGCCCAGCTGGTCTTCTGTGACAAGCTATGAAGAGATGGGCCAAGTATACCAGTTGGTGGAGAAGATTGATGTGCTAAAGAGCTCGGGGTTGATTGGTCCCTAGGTAGAGAGATGCTTCTTGAACTGCCGCACCAGGCCTTTGAAGCTGAGAAGCCAATTCGGTTGGGATTATGAGGGCAAAAATGATCCTAGCCGAGAATATCCAGACTTAACCGATAAGAACAAGGTGACCAATACCTTGCTCGGTTTTTTCGTCAACAGGGTAGTGGAGACAGAAGACGTAGAGCGTGCCACCAAAGCTTATAGCCAGAAAAGACCCCAGCCACAGGTAATCTTGAAAAATGGATGTTGAATTGCTATCCATCTGTGATGAATGTCTGTGGATATCCGTCTTGTATTGCTATGCAATGTATGATGTGTGTTGTTGAAACATCTGCAGGATTATGAGGAATTTGATGATGACTCCCAAACCCTATCGGCCACCAAAATGAAGAAGAGGCCGGCTAGCTCTTCCGCTGCCCAAACCAGCTACAAGAGGGCTAGGAAGAAACCCATTGAATATCTGGGCAAGAAAAGAGCAAGCAAGCCGAGCGCAGCACCGGGGAGTTTGAAGATCAAAGACCCTACCAGTTTAGCTCCCAGGCCACCAAGCCCTAGGCCATCTTCTCCGAGTCCGAGGCCAGCAACATCAAGCCCAAGGCCAGCACCACCGAGCTCAACAACATCGAGGCCAAGGCCGGCGCCGCCGAATACGAGATTAGCAACATCGAGCCCAAGGGTGGTGCCGCCGAGTACGAGATCAGCAACATCGAGCCCAAGGGTGGCGTTGCGGAGTACCTCGACACCCCAGTTGGCTGCACCAGAAACAAAGCCAACTGGAGATAAATCGTCGCCGCCGACTGCCGCACTGTCTGGCTCGACTGCCAGCAGCTCTCCATCACCGATATCTTCTGGAGCTCCCTGGTGGAAGTTCAAGTCTTCCAAGAGGTAAGCAATCGTCAATCTTCCATGAATCTTGAATGAAGTGATAGCGCCTTGATATTTGTCATTTTGTTCAGGAGGCGAGTCCTTCTACGTGCTGCAATTGCCGTGTCCAGGGGAGTCCAGGTATGTAACAAGTCTTGCTGTGTTGAGTTCTGGACAGTTCCCGTTTGACCTGGTACTCTGCCTTTTGACTTTGTTTTGCTCTGAGCAGAAGATTGTTGATCGTTCAGAGAAAATGAACAAGGTCCTGACCCAGCTCGCCCCCCATCTCCAACAATTGAGCTAGCTCCAAGTTGCCAAGGACAACCTGGAGCGAACTTGCCAAGAGAAGGAAACATGGCTGAGGGGAGCAGTTGACAAGGTTAGGGATGAAAAGTGGGCTCTAGCCAAAAAGATCAGAAGTAAGTTTGTTGTTTTATCCTCTTGAGTAAATCCCCAGTAGACTTCTCCAGCATTGTTGATTCCCGACTGCCTTGTTGAGTTTTGACTGCAATCTTGAGTTCTTGACTGTTCTGATTTGGAGCCCTCAAAGCTGAGTAGAAAACCCAAGCAGAGGAGAAGAAACAACAAGATATTAAGCTGAAGGAAGCAAAATATGTCCCTCTTCGCTTGGAGGAAGATGACGAGCACATCTTCCTATTTAGGGTCGAGTCCGGTCCCGACTAGAGCAGTTTTGGAGGGGGTTGGAAGGGTCCAAGGGGATCTTCTTGGTTTCAAAATCCGTTGAAATTCCTGACTTGGCTGCATTTTTGGCTAGAACCTGATCATCTTCGCATGGACTTGTAGTGGATTGCCAAATGCTATTGCGCCCGACTACCGCTTCTTGAGATTGAGCCATCTCATAGCTCTCCTTGTTGCAGGTGAAGGTTTGCTTGATATCACTACAAAGAGAAAGAACTCCGGCTAGTCCTGGCATCTTGAGCATCATGTAGGTATAATGTGGTACTGCCACAAACTTGGCTTGCGTTAGCCGTCCGAGTATCACGTGATACGCGATCTCAAAGTCGGCAACCTCGAAGCAGATATTCTCGGTGCGGAAATTATTTTGCGTGCCAAAAGTAACTAGCAGAGTTATATGTCCAAGTGGAGTAGAAGACAGGCTAGGGATTACCCCGTGGAAGGGCGTTGTACATGGCCATAGCTTTGAACGAGGAATCTTCATCTCGTCCAACGTCTTGGCAAACAGAATGTTGAGATCACTGCCTTCATCAATGAGAACCTTCTCCAGTTTGATGCTCCTGATGACCAGGTCCAGGACGAGTGGATAGCGTCCTAGATGAGTAACCCGATCGGGATGATTTGCGCGGTCAAATGTGATTGGCGTTTCAGACCAGCGCAAATATTGGGGGGTGTCTGCTGCAGAGACCAAGTTGATTTCTCGTGCTGTAAGCTTCTGCTTCCTCTTGGACTCATATGCGGACGGCCCCCCAAGGATGTTGTTGAGCTCAGCCTGGGGATCTTGGTAATCATCGGCTGTGCCTGAATCTAGCTTGTCCTTGTCTTTATCGGTGCCTGATGTTGAACCCTTCTCGGAAGCAAACTTCTTAAGCATGAAACAGTCCTTAGCCGCGTGCTTGCCCTTTGGATGAAAGGGCATTGCCCATTCATCACTTTTTGGTATTCGTTATTCCATGGGGGACGCGGCCGAGTACGCTCCACGGTGGCCACTACGTTATCCGACTTCCTCTTGTGTTTGCTGGATTTGTTCTGTGTTGGCTCGTCGTTGTCTTTCTTGTCCTTCTGCCGGGCTCTTTTTTGTCGTTGAGAGCCTGAGCGACTACGTCCGCCGAGTCGGTGTACTTGTTTGCCATATCAAAAAGAGCCTTGATAGAAGCGGGAGGTTTTCGAGTGAACTTGGCAATGAACAGGGCGTCTTTGACTCCCTTGCTGAAGGCGGTGATGATGACCTCGTCCTTGATCATTCGAATCGAGTTCTCCCCAGGAGCCGATTGACCTCTTTGGGAGTCCTGTTAGCCATGTCCTCGCTGAATCGGCTAGAGCGACTGGGAGGTAGTTAGCCATGGCCTTGTGATCTTCTCCAGCTGCTCGGATCACCAGAGTGTAGACCGTGAGCCAGAACTCGGGATTGGTCTTCCCGTCATACTTCTCGATTCCAATCGGCTTAAAACCCAATAGCCAGTCGACCTGTTGCAGCTCCTAGGTGAAGGCCAGTACTCCTTCATCTGCATGTGGACTCCGACTCCGACTACGGTGGTGAAATGGCTCGTGGTGGAGGCTAAAGCGCTCATTCTTGTCTTCCAGTCAGTGCTGCTTATCTTCCTTGTGCTCGTGGTGCCGTGCGTTGATGTCTTGCCAAAGATCACGTCGTAGTCGGCCCCGAAGATCCTGGTTGTCCTAACAGTCGTTTTGATGTCGATGGCGCCGGTCAGTGTTGGGGTTGCCGAGTGACGTCTGGCGTGACTCCGGGTACGGCTGACTGGAGCCGGCTGCTTAGCGTCGTGTCGAGGCAGATGAGACCGCCGTTGGAGAAACCGACTGGTTGGTCGGTATGAGGTATCGCTCGACTGTTGGTGCTGCTGACATGCAGCAGCAGTGATCATGGCTTTTATCCTTGCTATAGTCGGAGTGGCCTAGTGATCAGGCCCAAACTAGAGCGTGTCCAGTAGAGTTGCAGCGGCTACGATGTTTTGCTGAGGCGTTATGAAGACGTCATGGTCGTTGACTCGGGTTTGGAGGATTTGTTGTTGAGCAGTCCGCCTAGCCCTGCGCAGGTCGTCGTTGCAGGCGTCGCGCTTGGCATGCAGTTGTCTTGCTTCTTCCTCCTGTTGTTCTCATAGTCAACGGGCCTCCTCCTCTTGCTGCTCGCATAGTCGGCATGCCTATTGAGTGGGAGTTGAGCCCTTGGATGCCATGAAGACTTTGCGTGGTGGAGAGAAGCTTGCCGAACTGCTGTCCGATTTAGAGTCGGAATCAGAGTAGTTGATGGGGGTGATCACAAGTCCGACCTCCCTAGATCCGATCTCAAGCGGCTCTGAGCCATATCTGAGTCAAACTCTAGGGGATCGGGTTTGCCGTGTCAGATGCTAATTGAAGTTATCTGCGGCATCGTCGAGTCCGATCAGGAGATTGACGATCTCCTCCTTTCTTAGCCCGATCTCGGCTGGCTCAAGGCCGAGTCTGAGTCGAACACGGAAAGAAGGAGTCGACAAGGGTTGTTGCGGTGTTACGTAGGCTGACTGGCGCGGAGTCAGCTTGGTCCCTGGCCGATCGGATCGGGTCCAAATTAGACAGGGTGAGGTTGCAAAATTTGTCGGCAACGAAGTCGAGGCTCCCGAAGGTGATTGTTTGCTCGGGGAAGAAATTGATGCCGTCGACTCTAGTGATTGGATCCATCATGCTTGTTGAAGATGATCTCATTGATGCCCCTACCTAGCGCATCAACTGTCGATGTTTTGTATTGGCAATAAGAATATGGGGCTACTCATGAGACCTAAACTTGATGGATTGCAAAGGAACACGAAACAATTTATACTGGTTCTGGCCCTCGAGATGAGTTTACATCCTACATCCAATTGTGGTGTATTGCCTTTGAGGTTTCTTTGGAGATTTGCGCTATGCCCTCAGGGAGCGCCCTGCCTCCCCTTATATACCGGGGGACAGGGTTATAGAGTAGGAATCCCAGTCGGACTCTAACCAAGGGATTTCCTTCTAGAAATACAACGTTCCCGACTAGGACTATATCTTTCCCTTGTAGTACAGGGTTATGTATGCCGACTCCTATTGTATCCCTGATTACAAGGTTAGGCCCATCCTCTCTCCGAGTGGCCCAATAGCTTCTCATGAGGTACCTGGGGGCCCAAGGCCTCCCCAAAAACTGTAGCAGATACGGAATTAACAAGAAATGTACCGACTATGACATCTAGAGTAGCCTGTACATCCTCAGCTGTAACATGATTGACGTGGCTCCGTGTGGTGCTGCCGTTGTTGTTGCGGGGAGGCACCTTTCCTTGTGGATGTTTGGGCTTTGGGCATTTGTCGGCAAATTGTCCCGGTTCCTGACAGTTGCAACAGAGGAGAACCTTTCCACTGCCATCCTTAGGTATTTCCCCTAGAAGATTATGTTGTGGCCGCAGTTGGTCCACGAGGAACGGTGTTGTTCTGCTATGGAGGAGCTGGCCTGTTGACGAACTGAGGTCGACCTTGAGGAGCCTGGTGGTTCTGCGAGCCTGATGAGGATCAACCCTGGTAAGGAATAGTGTACTGGAGTCGTTGGCTTGGTCCTTGTTGAGTCTTGATGATACAGCCTTGACAGAGGGCGTGTTCCCGATCTTCACGACGTAGGTTCTCAACTGATAACTTGCCTCAAAGAGACCAAGATAACTAGCTGCAAGCAGCCATAAATGTAGTGCAACCTGGCAAATAAAACTCGAAGCCAACCACCGTCTTTAACCGGTAACCTGAATCAAGGATTCGCCCAACCACACTCTCAAAGAACCAACCAACACAGCCTACAATCAATTGAGGAAACCTCGAAGGGAGTAGGAGCACCAATTGGGAGCCAATGAAGTGGCCGCTTCAGTAATTCCTGCTAGGAAATCACAGGTGCAAAGGGGTAGAGATCTCTCTCTGAATTTGTTAGCCACGGCTGAACAAAAGGGGTTTATTTTTTTATTCATCCAATCTAAGAAAAGTGATAGAACACAGGGGGTTTTATACTAGGAACAACCCTCCTAGTTGGGCATGAAATGGCCATGGAGATTTTAGAGATAAGCTAGCTGAAAGGTCACCACGAAATAAATTCCTATGGAAACTCGCGCGTCTGTTTGGCTTCTACGCAGCCTTTAGTAATTTGGCCATTACTCTTTATTGGGAAGTCGAAACGATGAGCCGTTTGTTGGAGGTGCAAGTAGACGTGATTATCTTTCCAACTATGTGTATTATGTCTACTGGAACGTGATAGGTTGAGTCACACATCTATTGGAAGTTGAAGTAGATGTCAGCACACAGTGGACTCCAAAATCAGCATATGACGTAATCGGTCATCGTCTTCGCGTAATCCATCTTCAACTTGATCATTGAGCTCATTATTCTCGTCCAACATTTCCTCTTTATGTGTGAACCTAAGCAAGAGCAAAGTACGAGATTTTGGTAGTATATAATTCTCGTCAATATCGAAAGAAGTTTCAGCTAGGAGCGAGTTCACCTCTTGATGTAGCTTCTTTGCTCGGCTGCATGTAATCGGTTCTTTGAATGGTGTAACAGGTCCTTTCTCTTCCTTAGCTGACTCCTGGGTTGGCATAACCTCTTCATTTGATGGTTTACATGGTGATGGTGAATGGGTACTTGGTGTAGCAATGGTGTTGGCAAGGTAATCCGCATCATCCTTTCCCTCTTGACAAGGAGTCGTCCTCGACTCTATATCATCAAAACCATAGAATGGGGTTAGATCAGCAACATTAAACAACGCACTTACACCATATTCTCCTAGAAGATCGATCTGGTATCATTGTCATTGATTTTGGCTAGCACTTTGAATGGTCCATCTTCTCGTGGCATCAACTTTGACTTGCGCTTTTTCGGAAATCGTTCCTTGCATAAATGAACCCAAACAAGATCACCTGGTTCATACACCATCTTCTTTCTATTCTTGTTCATCTTAGCAGCTTTATGTCGAGCCTTCTTTTCAATTACTTCCTTAGTTTTCTCATGTATCTTCTTCACATATGTAGCTCGCTTTGAGGCATCCATATTGCTTCTTTCCTGCATTGGAAGTGGCAGCAAATCGACTGGTGCAATGGGTTTGAACCCATAAACAATTTCGAATGGACACATGTTGATGGTAGAATGAACTGCCCAGTTGTAAGCGAACTCCACATAGGGTAAACAGTCCTCCCACTCTTTCAAATTCTTCTTTATCATTGTTCGTAGCAACATTGACAATGTACGGTTCACAACTTCAGTTTGACCATCTGTTTGAGGGTGACATGTTGTAGAAAACAACAACTTGGTCCCATGTTTGGCCCACAATGTCTTCCAAAAGTAGCTCATGAACTTCACACCACGGTCGGAGACAATAGTTCTTGGCACTGCATGCAGCCTCACAATTTCCCTAAAAACAAAGTGGCTACATGGGAAGCATCATTGCTTTTATGACAAGGTATGAAATGTGCCATTTTAGAGAATCTATCAACCACAAAAAAAATAGAATCCCTCCCCCTCTTAGTCCTAAGTAATCTCAAAACAAAATCCATGCTAATATCTTCCCAAGGAACACTAGGAACAGGTAAGGGAGTATATAAACCATGAGGGTTCAGTTTTGACTTAGCTTTGTGGCATGTGACGCAGCGTTGTACCAATTTCTCAATGTCCCTTCTCATCTTGGCCAGTAAAAGTGATCAGCCAGTAGCTCATAGGTCTTGTCACGTCCAAAATGACCCATCAATCCACCTACATGTGCTTCCTGCAACAAAAGAAGTCTAACAGAACAATTTGGAACAGATAACTTGTTAGTTCGAAACAAGAAACCGTCATGAACATGATATTTTTCCCATCCTTTTCCAAGTTGACATTTTGCATATGGTTCTAAAAATTCAAGGTCATCGTTGTACAATTCTTTTATGCTTTCAAGTCCCAACACACTTACCTCAAGTTGATTCAACAAAATATTCTTTCGAGACAGCATCAGCAATAATATTGTCTTTACCTTTCTTGTACTTCACAACATATGGGAAAGTTTCTATGAACTCTACCTACTTGGCATGCTGGTGGTTCAGCTTGACTTGTCCCTTTAAGTACTTCAAAGATTCATGATCAGAGTGAATAACAAACTCTTTTGGCCATAAATAATATTGCCAAGTTTCAAGTACTCTCACCAAAGCATACAATTCTTTGTCATAAACAGAATAATTCAATTGAGCTCCTTCCAACTTCTCACTAAAGTAAGAAACAGGCTTTTTATCTTGCATTAAAACACCTCCTATACCAATTCCACTAGCATCACATTCAATTTTGAAAGTTTTAGTGAAATCAGGTAAAGCCAACAATGGAGCTTTGGTCAAACATTTCTTTACCTTTTGAAAAGCATTTCCTTGTGATTCACTCCATTGAAACAAAACACCTTTCTTTGTTAACTTATTTAAAGGAGCAGCTATGGTGCTCAAATCTTTCACAGACCTCCCATAAAAACCAGCAAGACCATGAAAGTTTCTTACTTGACTTACATTCACAGGGCTTGGCCAATTCTTGATTGCCTCCACCTTGGATTCATCTACTTCAATTCCCTATCTTGAAATAATAAATCCAAGAAAAACAACCTTCTCTATACAAAATGTGCACTTCTCAAAGTTGGCAAACAATTGTTCCTTTCTAAGTACATCCAAAACTTGTCTAATATGATCAGCATGCTCATTCAAAGACTTGGAGTAAATCAATATATCATCAAAGCAAACAACAACAAATTTACCAATGAAAGCTCTCAAGACATCAATCTCATAAAAGTACTAGGTGTGTTAGTCAAACCAAAAGGCATCACTAACCATTCATACAAGCCAAACTTTGTTTTAAAAGAAGTTTTCCATTCATCTCCAATTTTCATTCTTATTTGATGATACCCACTTCTCAAATCAATTTTTGAAAAGACCATAGAACCACTCAACTCATCAAGCATATCATCTAACCTTGGAATAGGATGACGATACCGAACAGTAATATTGTTAATGGCTCTACAATCAACACACATCCTCCAAGATCCATCTTTCTTGGGCACCAAAATCACAGGAACAGCACAAGGACTTAAACTTTCATGCACATAACCTTTATCTAAAAGTTCTTGCACTTGCCTTTGTATTTCCCTAGTTTCTTCAGGGTTGGTGCGGTATGGTGCTCGGTTAGGTAGTGCAGCCCCTAGAATGAGATCAATTTGATGTTCTAAGCCACGCAAAGGAGGGAGTCTAGCAGGTGTTTCCTTTGGAAAAACATCTTCATATTCCTGCAAAAGTTGAGAAAGAACACTAGGAATAGATGTTATGTCGTTAGCTGAAAGTAATGCTTCCTTGTACACAAGTACAATGAGCACTTGATCTGGGTTTTTCCTCACATCTCTCATTTCTGATTTTGTGGCTAACATGACTATGTTCTCACGCTCTCTTTTGCTCTTATTTCTCATATTTGGCTTGTGGCTCTCACTCACCGATTTGTGGATGTCTCTCAATTTATTTTGCTCTCTTTCTTTTTCACCTTCTATCCTAACTTCAGAACACTTTTGCATATGCTCCGCCATGATTTGTTGAGGTGTCATCGGCTTAAGCACAAAATTCTTCCCTTTCCACTTGATAGAAATTTGATTTGTTCGGCCACAATGTTGTGAGTAACGATCATATTGCCAAGGCCTTCCTAGCAGCTAATGACACACTATCATGGGCACCACATCAGACTCCACCGTGTCAATATATTCATCAATCTTGAAAGGAACTTTCACCCTATATCCAATCTTGATGTCTCCTGAATTATTCAGCCATTGAACATGATAAGGATGTGGATGTCAGGACAATTTCAGACCAAGCTTGTCACACATCTCCTTGATTGCAAGATTGTGGCAGCTACCTCCATCAACTATCACCTTGCACACCTTGCCCTCAACCTTAGCACGGGTCTGAAAAAGATTGTGGCGTTGTCCACTTTTAGCTTCCTTAAGTTGCACACTTAAAACTTGAGTGACAACTAGAGCAACACCTTGCTCAAACTCACAATGAGTATTGTCCTTCTCTTCAGCGACATTTTCACTCTTTTCATCATCAAGAGCTTCCTCTTCCTCCTCACTAGTAGACTCATACTCTCCTTGTTCAGTCACAATGATGGCACGATTGTTGGGACACTCTTTAACGATATGTCCATGTCCTCCACACTTGAAGCACTGAATATCCCTACTCCTAGAAGTAGAGCCAACTGAGGAAGTAGACGATGTCATGGGTTTACTCTTCACACTTGAATTGACAGCCTCCTTTCCACTAGAAAAACTAGAAACATTCAAGCGTAAACCACCACTTGAGTTAACGGTGACACCTCGATTCACATTGGCCCTTGGTATAAACTTGTTTCCGCTGGGGGTAACACATGGACTGAGAGAGCTTGCCTTCCTTATCTTAGCATCTTGCTGTAATTGACGCTAAGCTTTGCTTGCTTGGTGCACCAATTGGACAAGATTGCGGTAGGACTGAAATTCCACAATACGCTGAATATCCTGGTGCAAACCTGACATAAACCTTGCAATGGATTATTCTTCATCTTCATAAACATTAGCTCGAATCATGGCCTTCTCCATCTTCTTATAATACTCCTCAACAGACTAGTTCCCTTGCTTCAAATTCTGCAACCTATCAAAAAGATCACGACGATGATGTCTAGGAATGAATCTAGCTCTCATTGCAGCCTTCATTTCAGCCCAAGTGGTAATTTCTTCTTGACCAGCCACTTCATGGTCATTCATCAATTGCTCCCACCAGATTAAAGCATAATCATCAAATTCAAGTGAAGCCATTGCCAACTTCTTCTCTTCGGAATAATTATGTAAGCGAAAGATTTTATCAACCTTCAACTCCCATGTAAGATAAGCTTCAGGATCAAATCCACCTTCAAACTTTGGCATAGTAAATTTCAGCTTACCAAATCTCTCTTCATCATTATTTCTTTGGCATGGGTTACTGTTAACGCCAAAATTTGGTAAGGCCTTGTATCAGATTCGGTCAAGAAGAAATTACAGATAACTAACGGAAGTTGATCCAGAAGGGACCGAATCTGGGAAAGAGCCGTGAAGACCACAGTATGGCAGTTAATTACTGTATTTATTAATTAGGCAAGTGTTTATCTTGAGGAAACCTGACCTCGTGTCCGGTCGGGTCTTGTTAGTGTTTCCTGTTATAATTAGGAAATCATGTACCGTGTCCAATAAGGACTCATGTCAACTCGGGGTATAAATATGTATGCCCGGGTGCTTTGTAATACATCTATCATCAATCGATCAATACAAATTCGGCGCATCGCCACCCTTTCGACGGGTTCTGCTTCTCGAGCGGGCTGCATCGGTTAAGTTCGACCTCCTGCGAGAGGGTAAGTCTCGTCACCCCGGCTACCTATCGGCTAGGACTTCCTCGGTTAGGTCCGATATTCTAGTCGGTTTATGGTAGTCGGCTTACCACGATATATCTATTTTGTCTATGGCTGCATCGGTTCAGTTTGCTCTCATAGATTGATTAGGTATATCACATCACGCGTGCGTAGATCATATCGGCTTACTGGGAGCGGTTTATCCACAATTTGTGCTGCATCACTTGGGTCTGACCTACTAAACTGCCAGTGATAAATCGTTCCTACTAGGTTGATATTTTGTGCGCAAGCGTCTTATCGGGGTGTATAGCCGATAAGTTATCATATTTTACATCACGATTGCATCAGATCTATCGGCCTATCGAGGTCTTGTTATCATCATCAGTCTGTGCTGCAACGGTTGGGTCCGATCTACTAGACTGACGATAATAACTTTATTCTTAATAAGCCGATGAGTTTTATGCGGTGTTTTTATCGGAGTGCTTAGCCGATAAGTTATCCTTTAAATACAGCCGATTATACTGCTTGCTTTGTTATGCATTCTTGCCCGCATTACTATTACGATCGGCTAGAGGCTAGCCGATTAGTTTACTCTGCGATCCAACGCGAGCACAGGTAGGTTCCGGGCACGAGCTCTGGTAAGTTCCGGGCATGATCAGCAGGCAAGGACCCGGGCGCGGGTACAAAGTGAGGACGGGCACGGACAGCAAGCGAGGACCGGGCACGGGTACAAGCGAGGAGCCGGGCACGGGCGGCAGGCAAGGATCCGGGCGCGGGCACGAGCAAGGGCCCGGGTACAGGCGCGGGCGGTGCTACGCGAACAATCACTATTACAATCGGCTGGAGTTTATTTAATCTAGTTATTTATGCATTCTGCTTATTTATTTCATCAGTTTACAGCCGATTTTTTAGCATCCCTTCGATGATCGGCTAGTTTAATATTTGTTTATTATTATGGTATTGCTCATGCCATCATCGGCTTCCAGTCGATGTATAAGTGCTACAGTTCAAATCGGCCATCGGCCGATGAGACGATTCCAGATCGGCTTCCAGCCGATTGGCTCATGAATCTAATATTTTCTCTCCTTGTTAATTGCAGGGTCAAATTGACTGGCACACCTACGAACCTCAAGATTTTAGGGCCTGCACTAGAGTGAAGCAAATCTCCCAGGCCTTCGCGTGTCTTCCAGACGCCGAACGGCCCCCGGCGGGTTTTCAGCGTCAACACGTTTTTGGCACGCCTGGTGGGACACGAAGTTTCAACACAAAGTCTCGATCGGAATTACAACATGGCCGAAAAAGAGATCAAGACAGACAACGTAATTCCGGTCAGCATGGAAGATTTAACAAACGAACAAAAACAGCAAGTTGAGCAAACTATGGCCAATTTTCAGAAGCTGTGCTTAGAATCCTTCAGCATGACAAGGCAAGGGCCGATTCAGAAGACGCAGTTTCCAAAACCAGTCTTGTTTGGTGAATCGAGCCGCACACCACCCGAAAGTCCACCAGTGAAACCTTTGCAAGATATGGTAAATGAAGCAGTGCATCATGCACTCATCAATCAATCCGGGATCTTGGTGAACACGCTTCATAATCTCATGAAGAAGACGGTGGATGGATCAATTATTCAAGAGCCTACTCAAGGTCCTGTTTACCTCCCGCCAAAAGCTGAGCCAAACCAAGTTGCTTACAACATCAGTAGAGACATACCAGAAAACTTGTTTGCACAGAACCAGGCTGGGGGGCAACAGGATATTCCTGCTGGATACCATCGATCTGCCTATTATGGAGGGTATCAACAGAATTACCCGGGTGGCATTGCCGATCCAGGGAGTTACCAAAGAGAGTATCTTAGACAGAATCACCAACAAACTCCACCTGTGCAGTATCAACAGGACAACCCGAGGGAAGAGGATTTATCAACAAGGGTTGCAGAGATAGTAAGGGAACAATTTGGGATCAAGCCTAAGGAGCAAACATTTATGTATCGGCATCCATATCCCGAGTGGTTTGATAGAGTGCCATTGCCACACCGATACAAGGTCCCAGATTTTTCCAAGTTCTCAGGGCAAGACAGCACATCTACAGTAGAACACGTCAGCCGATTCCTGGCACAGTGCGGGGAGGCATCGGCTGAAGAGGCTCTGAGGGTTAGGTTTTTCCCCTTGTCACTATCTGGATCGGCTTTTACATGGTTCTCTTCATTAACCACCGAATTCCATTCGGGGATGGGCCAATCTAGAAAAACAGTTTCATAAATACTTCTTTGCTGGAATCCATGAGATGAGACTGACAGATTTGACATCAGTTAGGCAGCGGCCAGATGAAATAGTACCGGAATACATTCAGCGATTTCGGGACGTCAGAAACCGATGTTACAGTCTGAACCTGAGCGATGGGCATCTAGCCAATCTGGCTTTCTAGGGTCTCTTGGCGCCGATTAAGGAGAGGTTTTCATCACAAGAGTTCGAGTCCCTGGCGCACCTGGTATAGAAGGTATCGGCTCATGAAAGCCGATTTCAAGAGGCGAAAAAAGATAAATATCAGAGAAGGGTTGCTCAGGTACAGGTTTATTCATCGGACTCAGACGATGAGGAATCCGATGCTGAGGTTGGATTGGCGGAGTGGGCTAGGAACAAAAAATCAGTATCATGCCCATGGGTCAAGGATATCGGCAAGGAGGAGCGGTATGATTTTGATATTAATAAAGCCGATAAAATCTTTGACTTCCTGCTACAAGAGAAACAGATACAACTTCCGCCAAACCACGTGATTCCATCAGCCGAAGAACTAAAGAAGAAAAGATATTGCAAGTGGCACAATACTATATCGCATCATACTAACAAGTGCAAAGTTTTTCGGCAACAAATTCAATCGGCTGTCGAGCAGGGAAGAATCAAATTCGATGACAAGAAGCCGATGAAAATCGACGGACACCCGCTCCCCATAAACATGGTCTATGCAGGATCATCGTCAAGGGCTCAAGCCGATGTAGGAAGGCATCAAAGGTACAAATCAAGGATTACTTCATCGGATATGATAGAAAAATATTCAAGGTATGAGGAACAGAGGGTTGAGCCAGAAAGATATAATCCGCATTGGAATTGCCCGTTCTTCCGGTTCTGCTGGGATCAAGGGATGAGGTTGCCATCAATTGAGGACTGCCCCAGTGCAGTAATATGGGGAATCGGTATGATCAGCGGGAAAGGTTTTCGCAGGATCAACCACTTGGGAAAAAGGCATCGATTCATAGCCGATTAGGGCCGATCCATGAAGAGTTCTTGAAGAGATGAAGAGGAAGGTACATGAAAAACAGGTCCAAATCTCAGTGGTGTCTAGTGGGATATTCAAAAGAATCAGAAGAGAAGGGCACAGACGGCTACGACACCGAGAGCAACAGGAAGAACAGAGGCAAGATCAGGAAGAGGCCAATCATCGTCACAGAGAACTAAACAAGTATGGCGTGTGAAAGGAAGGACGATGAAGATCCATCGGCTCCAGTAATGGTGTTCTTTTTGCCCTCGGGAGTATAAAGCCTTTCTCATCAGATGAAGAAGGCAATGAGGAAGTTTCGCTCAGCTAACGTTGCAGACCCGATAGCCGTATTTGATAAACCCGAAGAGTCAGAGCATTGGCACTAAAGCCATTATATATCAAGGGCTTGTGAATGGGAAGCCGATGAAAGATGCTGGTTGAATGGGGGGGCAGCTGTTAATCTCATCCTCATGCTACAATTTTCAGAAATTAGGGAAAAATTGCCTTTTAGATTTGATCAAGACAAATATGGTGCTAAAGACTTCGGTGGGAATTTCATCAGAGGCGAAGGCGTGTTAAACGTGGAATTGACAGTGGGAAATAGACGTTACCTATGTTTTTGTCATCAACGGGAAAGGGTCATATAGTTTTGCTTCTTGGGAGGATTGGATTCACGCAAACTGTTGCGTGCCTCAGACGATGCATCAATGTTTGATACAGTGGACGGACATCAAGTGAGGTGGTCCTAGCAGATGATCACAACATTGCAATGACCGATTTGGCCAGTCTATAGGGAAGCCGATGGTGTTGATTGCCTGTCTGGGAAAATATGGGAGGAGACTATCTTAAGGTCACTAGCCAAGGGATACAGCCGATTCAGCAAGTCGGCTTTGAATTGTTACTCTGGGCTCCATTGAAGATTTTGAGGGAAACTAGGACAAGGGTTTACGTTGGCCGATGATTTGGAGGATTCGACATAGGACAGGAGATAAGCCAAGGCCGACGTACATAAGCAAAAGGTTATGTCTGAACTTCGAGAAGAATTGAAAACTGTTGAGGGAGTATCGGGATTGTTTTGCCTAGGAGTATCATGAGATGCCAGGATTAAGCCGATCAATTGTTGAACATCGGCTGCCATTAACCAGGATATCGGCCGTTCAAAAGGCACCAAGGAGATTCAAGGCGGAATTATATGAGCCGATTCAAGGCCGGAAATCACAGGCTGTATTGCTGATGCAAGTTTATAACGCGTGCCGATATGCTGAGTGGTTTCTAATATTGTCCCGTAGAAAAGAAGAATGGAAAACTGAGGATATGTATCGATTTCCAGGACTTAAATAAAGCTACCCAAGGATGAGTACCCATGCGATAGCAAATTTATTGGTTGACGTGGCATCAGGTCACAAGAATTATTAGCTTCCATGGATGGCAAACGCAGGAACAATCAGATTGTTATGGCAAGAGGAAGATATACAAAGACTGCGTTCGATGTCCTGGAGCTTACGGCTTGTATGAGTGGGTAGTAATGATTTTGGATTGAAAAGTGCGGTGAACTTATCAGAGAGGCGATGAATTATATATTTCATGCTCTCATCGGCTTGTTAGTGGAAATTTACAATTGATGATGTGGTGGTTAAGTCTAAAAGTGAGGAAAGTCCATATAGCCGATTTGCGAAAAGTGCTGGAGAGGCCAAGAAATACGGACTAAGGATGAACCCATAACATTGTGGGCTTTGGTGTATCGGCTGGGCAGTTTTTTGGGTTTATGGTTCATCGAGCGAGGAATTGAAGTCAGTCAAAGGAGCATCGGAGCCATCAAAACACGGAGCCACCAAGCAATAGACAGAGTTGCAGTCATTGATCAGCAATTAATTTTGTGAGGAGGGTTTTATCAATTTGTTTAGGGAGAATTGAATTTTACTCCGTTGTTGAAGTTGAAAAGCCGATCAGGAGTTCGTATGGGGGGCAGATTAGCAGAGGGCGTTCGATGGACATCAGAGAGTTAGTCTGAGTTCCACCTGTTCCTAATTCGCCGCAAAGAGGAGTGCCGTGCAGTCGTTTGTACTTATCAGCCGATGAGAAAATCATCGGTCTATTTTAATTTCAGAATTTGAGGGGAAGGAGCGAGTTGTGTTTTATATCTGAGCAGGAGGTCTTTTTGGATGCTAAAACGAGATATCCTGCGGTGGAGAAATTTGCCTTTGTTATATTTCTCACGTACAAAGTTAAGGCATTATATCCTATCAGCTGAGTGTACGTGGTTTTGCAAGGCGATGTGGTCAAATATATGTTGTCGGCTCCAGTCTTGAAAGGGCGAGTTGGTAAATGGATTTTTGCTTTGACAGAGTTCGACTTAAGATATGAATCGGCTAAAGCAATCAAGGGACAGGCAGTGGCTGATTACATTGTATAGCACAGAGGGGTTCACGAAGATTATGTAGAGCTCGATCCCAATGGACTTTGTTTTTTGATGGATTGGTTTTAAAAGCATGGATCTGGTATCGGCTTGGTCATTGTATCGCCTCAGGGGGCAAGTTTTGAGTTTGTTTTTACAATTAACTATGGACTAATAAAATCAAGGGAATATCGAGGCGGTATTAAAAGGATGTCAACTTATTAAAGCGAGATGGACCGATTAATTAGAATTGGGTGATCTAGTTTGGTGAACATGCAATATGGGAATATGAAAGTGCGGGATGATGTTTTTGAGATATATTTATGAGGAGTACAGCTTTGTTAAGGATTTCAAGATGGTATGCATAGATAGTATTCCTGGGAGCAGATTAGAAACATGATGTTGCACAGGTTCTTCTGGTTATCGGGGCTGAAGGGACAGGTGAGGTGATAGCTGATACGTGAATTCAAAGAATGCGATGACTGGAGACAGGAATGATTGGTTATGTATGAATCGTCGCAATCGGTTTTCCCGAAGCTTCGGTAAAAGCATAAGTATTGTTGCTTGAAGATGGGGATTTATATTATCGACTTTGAGGGAGTTCTGTTGAGATGCCTAATTTGGAAGAAGACAAAGTGGTTATGTGCGAGGTGATGAAGGCCGTGTGTGGGATATGCAATTGGTCCATAGATATAGTTGGTTCTGAGAGAGTAGGATTTTGGCCAGACGATGCTGGAAGATTGATTTCAGGTATATAAAGGATGTAATGATTGCCAGAGAGTTTTGGGAATTACAAAGCACGCAGCATCGGCTATTGATCTATCATTAAACCGTGGCCGTTTCAGAGGATGGGGATTGACAGATCGGCAGGTTTTCCTCCATCAAGTAAAGGACATAAGTTCATATTGCAGCGCAGACTATTTTACAAAGTGGGTAGAAGCAGTTCCTTTGAAGAAAGTTACGTCCAAGGAAGGATCGAGATTTGTAAAGGAGCATAAATAATTTATCGTTGGAATTACTCCAGACAATACTATGTACCAATCAGGGATCTATCTTCATGTCTGATGAGTTTCAACAATTTTTTTTTTTTTTAGTCTTCTGCATAGTATGGGAATTCAAGTTATTAAATTCATCGCCTTATTATGGCTCAGGGCTCAATGGACAGGTGGAAGCTTCTAACAAGAGTCTACATCACACGTGAATCAACGGAAGATTGATGAGCAGCCCGCGACGATGGCATACTACAGTTAGCCGATTCATTATGGGCCTATCGGATGGCATGGTCATGGATACTCTGGGGTGCCACTTTACAGCTAGTATATGGACATGAGGCGGTTTTTTACCTTGGAAACTAACATCGGGCTCTAGGAGGATTTCTTTGCAAATCAATTGACAGCCGATGATTATTATAATTAATGAAGATGAACTTGAAGATTTGGCTCAGAACGGTTAAGGGCATTTGGAGAGGATAAAGGAGAACAAAGCTAGGGCAGCTAGGTCTTATAACAGAAAGTGGTGAATAAATCGTTGCTGAGGGAGGATTTTGTGTGGAAATGATTTTGCCGATCGGTCCAGAGATAATAAGTTTGGAAAATGGTCGTAATTGGGAAGGGCCCTGATCGGATTAATCGTTGTGTGGTGCCTGGTAATGCCTATGTATTAGAGGATCTTGATGGGACGGAATTTTGCTAAAGCACTTAACGGGAAATATCTCAAAAATAACACCTAACGCGTTTGATCAACTCTTAGATGGTTAAGTGCAGCCGATTGCTAAAGTAGTTCCGAAAGCCGATGTTTTTAGCATCACTAAAGATAGCCGATATCAATCGATATTGCTTAGATCAAACAAACAGAAATATTATCAAGGGTGAAGAAGCAGGCAACAGAGCCGATCAACGAATATAATTACGCACAACAGCATGTTTATGAAGCATCGGTATTGGATTTACATGAATTTTTGGATCATTTCGATTTGCACGCAGGCGGATTTGGTCAATCTCATTAATAGCACGGATGTCATCTTCATCGGAGCCGGGAATGGTCTTAATTTTTGCGCCGATGAATGACTTGACGCACGGTTGCTGCAACTTAGCCTCTTGATCTTGTATAGCTTGTGGTAGGTCCGATAAGCTAGGATTCTGTTGCTTCAAGATCCTTGCGACTTTTTCAAGTTCTGCAGCAAATCAGCCTCCTTTTTCTTTTAGTTGGTCCAACTTGGATTGGAGCTCTTGGGGGGCAGCTGCCATGTCATCAAGCTTTTTCTTCTCTGTTTGGGCTGATAACCGATCGGCTTGGATATCTTGGGTAATCTTCTGTTGGTTAGCACGATCGGCTATGCGCTGTTTGAGCTTGATGAGTCTGAATCTGTGGGATTCAAGGTATGCCGCGGGGGTCAGTGCGTCGATAAGTTCTTCGGGCAAGTGATGTTCAATATCTGCAAGTCTTGCCCGGATCGGCCAGCAATCCTCCACTAGTGCATCAATCGGATTTTCCAGCCGACTGATGATGCTTGTTAAATACTCACGCACATCGGCTGGGAAGGATGGCTTGGTTGCTGCGCTGGTGGCTGTTGCGTCTTCTGCCTCTAAGTACTTGCCGATGTCAAAAGAGAACAAATCGGCTAAGGACTGCAAAATTGACATCGGTAAAAAAATCAGTAAAGAGTTAAAAGTGAAGTATGGGCGTAAAGAGATTACCTGAGGAAGGACATCGGTAGCTTGGGTGGCATCGTCTTCAGGGGGATGAGTAGGTTGTTGTTCGGGGTGGCCGATGTAAGGCGATGAAGAAGGAACAGTCTCATCGATGGCTTGAGGACTTGGTGCTGAGATTGGGGCAGATGGAGAAGCCATCGGCTCAGTGCTTGGAAGGATGTCAGTAGAAGGTTGAGGTTCTGGAGCCGATGACTCGAGCTGAAAATGAAACTGATAAGATGAGTGAGAAAGCGGGTAATGATATCAAGACTTGACACATACCTGAGGAGATGAGGGAGACGATGTTGTTTGGGGAGTAGATGGCGTCGTGGCAATGACATTGGCACTGGTTTTCTGCTTCTTGAGAGAGGGGCGGTGCGCTAATTCTGCGTTTTGTCCTATCGGCCGAGGCGCCTTGAGGAGAGCCGATGGAGAGGGAGCATCGCGCCCTAAGTTCGGAGTGGCCGATGGGGGTTGATACAGAATCGGCCGACCGCTGTTGCTTTTCGTTGGGGGCTCGATGTTGACGGCCTGCAAAATTAGGGGTAAGAGATGATCAGAGGTGATAATTAAGGCTTATGGGTGTTACCTCCTCATCGAATTCGATGTAGTCGACATCGAGGCGGGAACAGTAGTAGGTGGCCGCTAAGCTGAATAGATGTTTCTTCCATTCTGACCACCATCGGACGAAAAGCTTTGTATTGGCAGTGCAAACATTCACCTCGGTGGCAGTGCCTAGAAGAAGGGATTCTATTAAAGTCCGCATCCGATCATACTCTAGGGCGTTGTTGACGTTGCCCCGGGCCTGAAGTTTGTCGATGAAGAATAGGCCGATCGGAAGTTGACCAAGACCAAGCTGACGGGAGACGACCGATGGATGGTAGAACTCATATGATGGTTGCGATCGGCCCAGAGAAAAGCCAGTTGGCAGCAGACAAGGGGTAATGGCCGATAGGAATATGGCCTTTGACTCATCATTTTCCAAAGCGTTAAGTGGGTCGAAGTTGGAAGGCATCTTGAATGATGATGCATCATTATATGCAAACCAGAGAGTGGCCTCCTTGGTGAAACCATAATAAAACCCCTTGAACCACTGACCAAGTCCAGCGGGGGTTATCTTGCCACCAGAAAGAGCCGATGCAGCTTCGACCATGGAGATACATCGGCGGTAAATAGGATCCTGGTCTTCTGTGTGATCGGCTGGAAAGGATTGGTTGAGAAAAAAAGTCCCAAAGAAGGCCTTGGAGGTGTAGACGTTGAGCCAGAGTTGCACAAACCACCAAGGACCCCCGATATGGCCGATGGGCTGGCCGGCCGATAGCTTGGTCGCTACTTGGTGAAGCAGCTGATAAGTAGCGCCAAGGAGGTAATGCCCCAAGGGGATCTGTTTCTGATCAACTAGGCACTCTGCCAGACATTGCATGTTGATCGTTGGACCAAGGGTTGCACCGCCGAAGACAAACCGTTCCAGCCACAAGTTCAAAAAGGCGACATGTTCCCGATTGTCGACTGGTCCAGTTCCCTTGTTATGGATTGATATATACTTGGACCAGCCACGAATGTTCTTTGCTTGGAGCCGATGAGCAGGCTTGAATCGGAGCTTGAAGGGGTCAATGTAGCTCGTCGTGTCGAGGCAAGTGAGCATAGTCACATCCATCAAGGTGGGAGTCATCGGCCCGTGCCCGAACATAAAAGTGTTGAGGGCGTCAGACCAGAAGTATGAGGCCGATGCGAGCAGAGGTTCATTCCTTTCCATATCGGCTAGAGAGAGGTTGATGCAGTGGCCAATATGTGATTCTTCCCAGAGGGTTCTCTTCACGGCCAATACTCTGATGTACCAATCTCTCCACCTAGGCAGCTTGCTCGGCCATGACCTGAAGCTATTGGTCCAGTCACTGACTAGCATGGTGGAGTTCTTGAAAGGAATGCGTTGGGTCTCGGCGCTAATGAAATCTGTGGGATCTTCGCTACCCATGGGGCCATGGTAGAAAAAGTTCGGGTAATCAGCGGCCGGAATCAAGATTTGGTCTCTAAGGTGCTACAGTAAAGAAGAACACGACGAAGAACAGGTAAAGAACATGGCAAATTGGATTCATCTAGGCTGCAGATCGGAAAAAAACAGTCGGGCAGAGAGATTACCTCGGGGACTGCGGATGCTGATGCCATTGCGCCGGAGGAAGAAGAGCGGGAATCAGCGGTCGAAGAGGGGAGACGCGATGGTTCGTCTAAGTTAGCCGGAGTTCGTCGGGGTCTTGGAAGATGAAGCGGTAGTGCTCTGGTGATGTGAAAGCGTAAAAAAGGCTAGGAAGATGAAGCGGTTTATAGAGGTATGATGACCAGGCAGGAATCGAGGCCGTTGGCACTGTTTTAAACAATTAAGGCAAGTGGGCTACCTTGGGCCGCCTCGGTATGGAAGAAATCTGAAGGCCCAAAACGAAAGAATTTTGAAGTCCTATAAAGAACTTGTCTAATATGATCAGCATGCTCATTCAAAGACTTGGAGTAAATCAATATATCATCAAAGCAAACAACAACAAATTTACCAATGAAAGCTCTCAAGACATCAATCTCATAAAAGTACTAGGTGTGTTAGTCAAACCAAAAGGCATCACTAACCATTCATACAAGCCAAACTTTGTTTTAAAAGAAGTTTTCCATTCATCTCCAATTTTCATTCTTATTTGATGATACCCACTTCTCAAATCAATTTTTGAAAAGACCATAGAACCACTCAACTCATCAAGCATATCATCTAACCTTGGAATAGGATGACGATACCGAACAGTAATATTGTTAATGGCTCTACAATCAACACACATCCTCCAAGATCCATCTTTCTTGGGCACCAAAATCACAAGAACAGCACAAGGACTTAAACTTTCATGCACATAACCTTTATCTAAAAGTTCTTGCACTTGCCTTTGTATTTCCCTAGTTTCTTCAGGGTTGGTGCGGTATGGTGCTCGGTTAGGTAGTGCAGCCCCTGGAATGAGATCAATTTGATGTTCTAAGCCACGCAAAGGAGGGAGTCTAGCAGGTGTTTCCTTTGGAAAAACATCTTCATATTCCTGCAAAAGTTGAGAAAGAACACTAGGAATAGATGTTATGTCGTTAGCTGAAAGTAATGCTTCCTTGTACACAAGTACAATGAGCACTTGATCTGGGTTTTTCCTCACATCTCTCATTTCTGATTTTGTGGCTAACATCACTATGTTCTCACGCTCTCTTTTGCTCTTATTTCTCATATTTGGCTTGTGGCTCTCACTCACCGATTTGTGGATGTCTCTCGATTTATTTTGCTCTCTTTCTTTTTCACCTTCTATCCTAACTTCAGAACACTTTTGCATATGCTCAGCCATGATTTGTTGAGGTGTCATCGGCTTAAGCTTAAAATTCTTCCCTTTCCACTTGATAGAAATTTGATTTGTTCAGCCACAATGTTGTGAGTAGCGATCATATTGCCAAGGCCTTCCTAGCAGCAAATGACACACTATCATGGGCACCACATCAGACTCCACCGTGTTAATATATTCACCAATCTTGAAAGGTACTTTCACCCTATATCCAATATTGATGTCTCCTGAATTATTCAGCCAATGAACATGATAAGGATGTGGATGTCGGGACAATTTCAGACCAAGTTTGTCACACATCTCCTTGATTGCAAGATTGTGGCAGCTACCTCCATCAACTATCACCTTGCACACCTTGCCCTCAACCTTAGCACGGGTCTGAAAAAGATTGTGGCGTTGTCCACTTTTAGCTTCCTTAAGTTGCACACTTAAAACTTGAGTGACAACTAGAGCAACACCTTGCTCAAACTCACAATGAGTATTGTCCTTCTCTTCAGCGACATTTTCACTCTTTTCATCATCAAGAGCTTCCTCTTCCTCCTCACTAGTAGACTCATACTCTCCTTGTTCAATCACAATGATGGCACGATTGTTGGGACACTCTTTAACGATATGTCCACGTCCTCCACACTTGAAGCACTGAATATCCCTACTCCTAGAAGTAGAGCCAACTGAGGAAGTAGACGATGTCATAGGTTTACTCTGCACACTTGAATTGACAGCCTCCTTTCCACTAGAAAAACTAGAAACATTCAAGCGTAAACCACCACTTGAGTTAACGGTGACACCTCGATTCACATTGGCCCTTCGTATAAACTTGTTTCCGCTGGGGGTAACCCATGGACTAAGAGAGCTTGCCTTCCTTATCTTAGCATCTTGCTGTAATTGACACTCAGCTTTGCTTGCTTGGTGCACCAATTGGACAAGATTGCGGTAGGACTGAAATTCCACAATACGCTGAATATCCTGGTGCAAACCTGACATAAACCTTGCAATGGATTATTCTTCATCTTCATAAACATTAGCTCAAATCATAGCCTTCTCCATCTTCTTATAATACTCCTCAACAGACTAGTTCCCTTGCTTCAAATTCTGCAACCTACCAAAAAGATCACGACGATGATGTCTAGGAATGAATCTAGCTCTCATTGCAGCCTTCATTTCAGCCCAAGTGGTAATTTCTTCTTGACCAGCCACTTCATGGTCATTCATCAATTGCTCCCACCAGATTATAGCATAATCATCAAATTCAAGTGAAGCCATTGCCAACTTCTTCTCTTCGGAATAATTATGTAAGCGAAAGATTTTATCAACCTTCAACTCCCATGTAAGATAAGCTTCAGGATCAAATCCACCTTCAAACTTTGGCATAGTAAATTTCAGCTTACCAAATCTCTCTTCATCATTATTTCTTTGGCATGGGTTACTGTTAACGCCAAAATTTGGTAAGGCCCTGTATCAGATTCGGTCAAGAAGAAATTACAGATAACTAACGGAAGTTGATCTAGAAGGGACCGAATCTGGGAAAGAGCCGTGAAGACCACAGTATGGCAGTTAATTACTGTATTTATTAATTAGGCAAGTGCTTATCTTTAGGAAACCTGACCTCGTGTCCGGTCGGGTCTTGTTAGTGTTTCCTGTTATAATTAGAAAATCATGTACCGTGTCCAATAGGGACTCATGTCAACTCGGGGTATAAATATGTATGCCCGGGTGCTTTGTAATACATCTATCATCAATCGATCAATATAAATTCGGCGCATTGCCACCCTTTCGACGGGTTCTTGCTTCTCGAGCCGGCCTGCATCGGTTAAGTTCGACCTCCTGTGAGAGGGTAAGTCTCGTCACCCCGGCTACCTATCGGCTAGGACTTCCTCGGTTAGGTCCGATATTCTAGTCGGTTTATGGTAGTCGGCTTACCACGATATATCTATTTTGTCTATGGCTGTTGTGGGCACCCCAGAAGTGTATTATGAAGAGTAACTATTACGGCAACGCTAACTATCTAGATGGATGGGGTCTCGAATAAAACCCGAATAAATGCAGTAACCATCCATCCTCATCGCAGACTTGCCATAATCTTTACCCACTCACAATACAAATCCAAAATTACCGAGAAGTGTACAAAAGAGATAATCATAAGAATAGCTTGCCAGTCCTCCCCGTCATACGCCCGTCAACCACTCGATGGTGGCGACCAAACACGATACGTACCCCAGAGGACTCGAACCACAATAGCTATCCCCCAACCATCTCAATTATACACAACTCATACTCATGTTCAGCTAGTCCCCAGGAAAGCGACTAGCCTCACACTTTCATCGTAAGCAATTGATAAACATCACAAGTACTCTAAATATGGATAAACGAGCAGCAGGGTTATAAATATTACATAGAGGGTTCTCACACCCTAAATCATCACAGAGTATGCAAATATAGCAGCGGAAAAATATAAACACAAAAGACAAGAACCAGTGGTGCCAAACCCATGCACAGGGCAACCGACTGGGGATAGAGCTCAACTTCAACTACACATTATCCTCGCCACCCTCGGCGGGATAACAGTAGATCACACCATCTTCGCCGTTATCCTCACCTGAAAAGATGCAACGTCAGTACGAATGGTACTCCGCAAGACTTACACAATAATAATAGTACAAAGGAAGCATGCTGGTTTCTACATCAAGGAAGAAGGCTATATTGATTTGATTTTTCACAAAGCTGATTTTATTGAGCAAGTAATACTTGAAACTATAAACATTTTGTGAAATAACTCAATCTGAAATTTTAAGACAGCAAGTATATGGTTCTGAAAATGGAACATAAATGAGCATAAACCATGCTTTAAGCATCATCCATGGGCCACCCTTGCCCAAACAATTGTGCTACACTACCACACCATTTTTCATGACTAAAGCCAAGTCATATTTAACATTAAAAATCCCTTATATAAACCCATCCATCCATGACTATCCTAAGTCATGGCATAACCACATAACCCAAGTTGGATGCTAACATGACTGAGGAACACATCAAGCGTCGTCCGTAACCGTGGACACGGCTATTCGAATAGTTCTTACTCTGATCAGAGGTGTACATCTTTACCCACACGATGTGATAGAAGCCAAACGGCTACACTCTAGTTTGATCCGTACCCGTCGGTACCCACACTCTACACATTGAGTGCGGACTAGAGGTCACAACAGAACCTTTTGCACGCTTAGCCCCGACCACCTAAACCACGTCTAGGCCCCCAACGACTTAGCCGCGTGCGTGCATGGCAGCTAAGGCGGCTCACCGTCGCGGGAGGCACATCCAGCCATATGGATTCACCAAGTGCAGGCCCGCTCTGCGTACTCGCATTGAGGTCCTCCAAAGGTCTCCCCTCACGACTGACAAACGGGCGTAGATGGTCGCAGCCTCCCGTGCTACTGAGTTAAGCCGTCCCACTCCCGGCGTGTGGAAGTACGTAAGGTGATTGAATAGACGTCAACATGTTCGGTCCTTAACGACCCAGACGGAGCTACGTGCATCGGGGAAACACCATCCCTTCATCGCCCTATCATCCATCCAAGTCAACATATTTTTAATTATTATTCAGAGGTTATTCTTGTCAGATTTTAACCCATGTATTCGCATTCAACTAGTTTTGAACCGATAGCTCCATCTATCGGATTTTGCTAAGTCTAGAATAAGCATGGCTAAGCATTCGGTAAAAAAAAAGTATCCCAAAGTCCTTAACCAGTGGTGACAAGGTATAAACATGAGATCAATAACCAAGGAATGGAAATGCATACAATTGGGTAATATTAACTCTACACATTTTCCCCATTTTAAACAGACTGAAGCATGCATATAGATATTGTTTTCACAAACAAATCAATTTATTGAAAACATAGGTTCAATATGCTTAGACGCTTGCCTTGCTGCAGCGATAGGTCACACTCAAGCTCTGGGTTAATCTCCACGTACTCCATATCCTCAGAATCTATCGATAAGAAGCAATATGCAAATAAGAAGCAATTAAACATGTCTATGCAACATGATCAATTAATTATGTGATAAATACAGTAAGTATGGCATGTCCTAACAAGATTTTAGGAGAAAGAACCATGTCATTTGCATCCCTGGATTGGGAGATACAAAAATGACAAGGTGGAAGGGCTGAAAACGGCAAAAGCCGAAACTATAGGAAAACTCTAAGTGGAAAATATGTGCTTGCCTTCTCATGGTAGGATTTTATGAGTGTGAGCATTTTTATGTGAAAATACATATCTTCCTAGATCCGACAAAAGTTGGTTCACTGAAATTCGATTTAAAATGATTTAGATATGAATTTTTCAAGTTTAACAAAAAGAAAGGTTAGAAAATTACTTAGGCCTATTCTGGGAGGTATTTTTATCAAATACAAATTTTCCACAGTAATACAATTTTCTGAGTTTAACAGAAGTGGTTTCACATTTTTAGCAAATAGGATGAATTTTCTAGAAATTCATAAACTTTTAGGTCACAAAGAGGTATATAAAAGATATTTCCATTTTTAAAGAAAAACCCTACACATAAGGTCTCACTTTTTATTTTACCAAATTAAAGAGCATAATTTTATGAATCCACAGAAATTTGGTTTACCTCAAAAGGAGTTAAATGAATTTTATGGGAATATTTCAAGTTATTGAGCCCAAAATAAGTCAATTTTGCTTCATATTATTTTATGGATATTTTCTGTACATAAGTTGTCATATTTTATTTTACAGCAATAAAGTTCACAAATTTACAGAGCTAACAAAATTGGTTTCACTCAATAATGAGTTAAAATGACCAAGATATGAATTTACAAAGTTTAAACATTTTCTTTTCTTTTCTTATTTCTCTCTTTCTCTCTTACAGGTGGGGCCTGAGCGCCATAGAGACAAAGCAAAGCAGGGCGCAGGAGACAACAGAACGGACCGTCCGTTCCGGGAGTGTATGGTCCGGCCTGGCGAACAGAGGAGGGCGCAGGCAGACAGAGCCGGCGAGCTTCTCGGCGGCGGTGACGGTGAACAGCGGCTCGGCTGTGGTCGGGCCCAAAACAGAAAAGGTAGAGGAGTTCATGGCAGAGCTAAGGGTGGTCTTCTTGACACCTTGGGTGACTGGAATATCGCCGGCGGCGAGGATATGCGGCGGATGCTCTCGGGACACTGAGGCAAATCGCCTTACGGGCTTAAACCGGTCCAGCCAATGCATGCATAAGCATCTAAGGAGTACTGGAAAGCTCACCGAAGGTCACGCCGGTCCTGGCGAAGCTAGAACAGCAACGGCGACGGCGAATGAGGTCCAGCGGCGGCGAACTCCTTCGATTTCACATCGGCGGCCTTCTCCCGGGGTTCTGCAGTCAGGGTGAGGTGTCTAACAGGTTAGAGACTTCCTAGGGATGGCTCCTGTGCAATGAATGGAATTGAGGACTACCAGAGAGAAAGAAATCGACGGCGGTGGCAGTTGGCCGGACATGGAGAAGATGACCTCGATCTCGAGCTTCACTACATCCTTTCCTGATTCCTTCTCCCGGTGGTCTTCTGGAAGTGAGGCGATGAGGTTGGCGCAAGGGCTCAATCGGCGGTGTACTGTATCGGCCGGAACGACCGTGATGTCCTGGCGGTGGCGCTACAGAGCAGAGAGCGAAACACAGCGGCCTCGACCGGCGGTCCTAGGGCAGCCAAGAACAAAAATGGAACTATTAAAACGTGGAGATCACGTTCCCATGGTCAAGAATGGATGGAACTCACCGGATCCCACTCGGGCTCGGTCGAACACTCTCGGCAGAGGAGAGAAAGGGGTTGCCGGAGGTGATCCTTGCGGTCTCCATTGGTGTTCTTGGTGAGGACGTGAAGAGGAAAGGGAGGAGAGATGGCTGGCGTGTTCTGAGGCGAAATGGCTGAGGTTTCCCATGGTGGAGCTCATCTAGGTCACTCTGTGTGTGCTGTGGGAGAGGAGAACGAGAGGAAGACACGTCTGCCATGCAATGCTGAGTCGTCTCCACTGCTACAGTGGTCAAGGTGGGTCCCACATGTCAGGAAACAGTGTTCTACACACTTGTGGCTAGGTTCACTCTATGACTGGTGGGTCCAGGAAGTGAATTCCTAGGGAAGAGAGAGGAGTAAGGGTAGGAATGTTGGTGAAACACACTGTCACATGCTATGGTGAGGCTGACAAGTGGGCCAGGTCTTGTGGGTCCCACTGGTCAGTGACTTGAGAGAGGAGAAATCTCTAGAGACTAAGTGTTGTGAGCTGTATGGACAGCTGTCTTGCATCTGTGATTTCAGCAGATAAATATGGGAGATAAATTATGGGAAAATTACTGGAGATAGAGGTAGATGTGTTTAACATGCTGACCAAATTTCGTCACTAGAAGTGGTCTGGTTCATCTCTGGTGAAAAAGCAAAGTAGGCACACTGATCCAGTTTTGCTGCAGTTTCACTTGTTTCTCCAGTGCCTTGATCTTATCATTTTATGTGCTTTCTTTGGGAGATAAATTAAACCAAAATTCCTGGTAGTGGGGTTCATGTTGGCTCCCACTTTGGCAAAAGGGCTCTGTCTAATTAGTCTTCATTTTCATTTGGTGAATTTCAGAAGTGAACCAATTTATTTCAGCTAGCTTCCTAGCTTTGCTGAGTTGAGAGACTTGGTTGAAGTATTTATTGAAGGGATAAAATTATGTAAAATTTACAGGGGCTTACTCACATCACCTGACATGTTTAGGAATTTTTTTGTAGGATTTTTAGATATATAGAACTTGGGAAGTGACAACTAGCACAAAGCAAAGGATTAGCTAGGGCTTAACACTAATTACCTTAATTTAGATTTAGGGCTGTGACAGCTGCATCGGTTCAATTTGATCTCATAGATTGATTAGGTATATCACATCACGCGTGCGTAGATCGTATCGGCTTACTGGGAGCGGTTTATCCACAGTTTGTGCTGCATCGGTTGGTTCCGACCTACTAAACTGCCAGTGATAAATCGTTCCTGCTAGGTTGATATTTTGTGCGCAAGCGTCTTATCGGGGTGTATAGCCGATAAGTTATCATATTTTACATCATGATTGCATCAGATCTATCAGCCTATCGAGGTCTTGTTATCATCATCAGTCTATGCTGCAACGGTTGGGTCCGATCTACTAGACTGACGATAATAACTTTATTCTTAATAAGTCGATGAGTTTTATGCGGTGTTTTTATCGGAGTGCTTAGTCGATAAGTTATCCTTTAAATACAGCCGATTATACTACTTGCTTTGTTATGCATTCTTGCCTGCATTACTATTACGATCGGCTAGAGGCTAGCCGATTAGTTTACTCTGCCGATCCGAACGCAAGCACAGGTAGGTTCCCGGGCACGAGCTCAGGTATGTTCCCGGGCATGATCAGCAGGCGAGGACCCGGGTGCGGGTACAAGTGAGGACCCGGGCATGGACAGCAGGCGAGGACCCGGGCAAGGGTGGCAGGCAAGGATCCGGGCGCAGGCAAGAGCAAGGGCCCGGGTACAGGCGCGGGCGGTGCTACGCGAACAATCACTATTACAATCGGCTGGAGTTTATTTAATCTAGTTATTTATGCATTCTGCTTATTTATTTCATCAGTTTACAGCCGATTTTTGAGCATCCCTTCGATGATCAGCTAGTTTAATATTTGTTTATTATTATGCTATTGCTCATGCCATCATCGGCTTTCAGTCGATGTATAAGTGCTAAGTTCAAATTGGCCATCGGCCGATGAGACGAGTCCAGATCGGCTTCCAGCCGATTGGCTCATGAATATAATATTTTCTCTCCTTGTCAATTGCAGGGTCAAATTGACTGGCACGCCTACAAACCTCAAGATTTTAGGACCTGCACTGGAGTGAAGCAAATCTCCCAGGCCTTCGCGTGTCTTCCAGACGCCGAACGGCCCCCGGCGGGTTTTCGGCGTCAACAGTTACGACGAAAATGATATGGTTCATAATCATCATCATCCTCATCAAAATCAGCGTGGTCATAGTTTCTTGGGACACGACCTCTTCCTCTACCTTGAGCAGGAATTCTTTCATTTCTACCACCATGGTTTCCTCTTCCTTGTGCTTCTCTAGCAGCCCGAGCAGCAGCAGCTCCTTCATCATCTTCTTCACCGTGCACACTTGCATTCTCATCAATAGGACGAAAATCTCGCATACAAGCCAAAATATTCTGAACATCTTGTGCAATGCGATCTGCTCTTGCTTCCATGTTCAGCCTCAACTCATTGAATTGAGCCAAAGTAACACAATCTTCCAGATTAATATCAGCCATCTTCTTGCACCGTTAATGATACAAGAAGCAAAAATATATGTGGAATAGGATAATATGTGGGATCTCACAACCTCACCTTCTCTTACCAACCAAAACTCTTATGCTTTCCTGGCAGTTTACAGAAGTATTCGTGTGGTAGTAAACAGAGAGTGATGGTCAAGTGAATACAAGACCCAAATTGACGTAAACGGTGGTTTATATGTGGAGCTTGGTAGGGTAAATATAGAAAAAGCAATCTGAAATCTACTTATTGTCAAGATAAGTAACATTCCAAACTAGAAGTTCAATGCCTAGTGCTGATCCAGGAATCAAAGATATAAGCAGCACAACTCACGCACAAAGGAGATCAAACTTTTTGATGCAAAACAAGGATTATGCTAGAGATAGATGGATTATGTTTTAGACCTATCAGAAATCAGACCAAAAGATAGATAACAATTGAATCGGTGACATAAACGGTTCAGCACCCGTTCATAACACAAAAAGATCGTTCTTTCCACAGTTCTTCTCACAATTTTTTACCTCTTTTTTTAATTCCTTTTTTTTCAGCAACTCTTTTTTTATACGACTTCTCTTCTTTTGCACAAACAACAAGAGTATAGATATAACACTTGAACAAATGAGATATAGAATAAAATATAACCTAATAGGATCAAAATTTACGCAAAGGATAGATATGGCTTACTATATATATTTATTTTTATGGGGATTTTCAGAAACAACAAGAGATTGGCTCAAAGGACACGCAAAAAAAAATCTGATCAACACATAAACACAAACTCTAATGGACTGAAACATAACTAAACTTACTAGATCAACAAATGCAAACAAAGGCTATGGAATATATATTTTTTTGGATAGGAAGAAAAACAAAATATATATAGCTAGGGGTAATGGATCCTACCGTGGCAACGAAAGCTCTGATACCAGATGATATGGCCCTGATAGAGGACGTGTTCCCGATCTTCACGACGTAGGATCTTAACTGATAACTAGCCTCAAAGAGACCAAGATAACTAGCTGCAAGCAGCCATAAATGTAGTGCAACCTAGCAAATAAAACTCGAAGCCAACCACCGTCTTTAACCGGTAACCTGAATCGAGGATTCGCCCAACCATACTCTCAAAGAACCAACCAACACAGCCTACAATCAATCGAGGAAACCTCGAAGTGAGTAGGAGCACCAATTGGGAGCCAATGAAGCGGCCGCTTCTGTAATTCCTGCTAGGAAATCACAAGAGCAAAGGGGTAGAGATCTCTCTCTGAATTTGTTAGCCACGGCTGAACAAAAGGGGTTTATTTTTGATTCATCCAAATCTAAGAAAAGTGATAGAACACAGGGGATTTTATACTAGGAACAACCCTCCTAGTTGGGCATGAAATGGCCATGCAGATTTTAGAGATAAGCTAGCTGAAAGGTCACCACGAAATAAATTCCTATGGAAACTCGCGCGTCTGTTTGGCTTCTACGCAGCCTTTAGTAATTTGGCCATTACTCTTTATTGGGAAGTCGAAACGATGAGCCGTTTGTTGGAGGTGAAAGTAGACTTGATTATCTTTCCGACTATGTGTATTATGTCTACTGAAACATGATAGGTTCAGTCACACATCTCTTGGAAGTTGAAGTAGATGTCAGCACACAGTGGACTCCAAAATCAGCATGACGTAATCGGTCATCGTCTTCGCGTAATCCATCTTCAACTTGATCATTGAGCTCATCATTGTCATCCAACATTTCCTCTTTATGTGTGAACCTAAGCAAGAGTAAAGTATGAGATTTTGGTAGTATATAATTCTCGTCAATATCGAAATAAGTTTTAGCTAGGAGCAAGTTCACCTCTTGATGTAGCTTCTTTGCTCGGCTGCGCGTAATCGGTCCTTGGAATGGTGTAACAGATCCTTTCTCTTCCTTAGCTAACTCTTGGGTTGTCATAACCTCATCATTTGATGGTTTACATGGTGATGGTGAATGGGTACTTGGTGTAGCAATGGTGTTTGCAGGGTAATCTGCATCACTTGAAGTTGGCCATGCGATGCTTGATGGCATCAATCTCCTTGTGCTTGGCTTCCTGGCAAATGGCCTTGTCAACTAGCCTCTGGAAATCTGCGTAGTCGCTGGTGATTAACTGAACCGATAGCTCAGGGTTGAGACCTGCCAAGAACTTCTCCTGCTTATCTTCATCATCTCGCACGTCCTCCGGTGTGTACCTTGCCAGGCAGTTGAACTCATGAAGGTACTCAGTCATAGAATAGTTGCCCTGTTTTAGATCCCATAACTCTCGCTTCTTCAGTGCCATGATTCCAGCTGGTATGTGCGTCCTCCAAAATGCCGCTGTGAACCATCCCCAGGTGATTGGCTGTCCCTCGGGCCGTGTAGCTTGAAAATGGTCCCACTATTCAGAAGTGGGTCGTTGAAGTTGATGCGTGGTGAAGGTAACCCTCTCGGCATCAGAGCATTGAATGGGGTCAAGCTTCTTTTTGATAGCATGGAGCCAATCAAGGGCGTCCACAGGGTTGGTGGTGCTAGAAAAGGTGGGTGGGAGAATGCGAAGGAATTCGCTTAGCTTGGACTGCGGTGGTGGCGGTGGAGCTTGAGCAGCAACTAGCGGATTTTGAATATGATGGAGAAAAGCAGCCATCGTTTTGGTTTGTTGGGCAAGGATCTATGTGAGGATGGGTTCTCCATATTAGGTTGAGGCAATGTGAGGATGGGTTCTCCATATTAGGTTGAGGCAGAGGTTGGGGAAGATCCTCTTGGTTCTGTCCACTCCCTTGGTTCTGCCTTGTACTTCCCTCCTGCTGGGCACTTCCCTCCGGTTGAGCGGTTCTTCTGGTATACGCCATCTGCCATGGCCATTCCGAACGCAGAGATAGAGAACAGAGGGGAAAGAAAAAAAATCAGCTAAGACCAGCACTTAGCCAACTTATTTCAATTTTATTGCTTGGCTGTTGGTTTCTTAGATTGTTTAGATACTTAAACACTCATGGACAAGGTTATATCACAACAAACCGATATAACCATGCCCCAAACATAAACAAGAATAACAAAAAAAAAGTTCTAGAAAGATAAACAAGGAAAAACATAGATGTGTCTAACACTACATATCTATTGGTGCGATGAGCTAGTACCGGGGTGTAGAGCGATCAACAGGGTATCGGTGCTATCACTGCTAGAGATGCCGTCCTCCCGAGGAACGAAGTACTCCTGCTCCACACAACAGGGCTCCAAGAATCTGGCCCTTGCAAGGGACTGGTGGATGATCGCCGGCCTAGAGGTGCTCTTGCGCACGGTATTCATCATGCTGTGGGCGACACGAGGAAGCTTGGAGCTGCAGATCTGACCCTGTGCAATCTTGACCTGGCGCAGCTCCTCCTCCTTGGCATCCAACTCCTTTTTGAGCTTCAAATTCTCCTGGTGTAGCTCCAGGATCTTCATGTTGTTCTGCACTATCCCCTGGTGCACAAGCTGGTGGAAGTCGACGTGGACGGTGTCGTAGGCAGCCACCATTCGTGCCAAGTGCATGACGGTGGTGTCAGCCTCCCTATCGGCGCCTCTGAAGCCGGAGTAGACAGCTGGGTCCAGACGCCATGGGTGGAAATGGTAGGGAGTGTACTGCTGCTCTCCCTGGTAGCGTTGGTGAAGCAACCCAATGGCCAGAAGTGTAGCACTCTAGCATTCAGGTGCAAAAGTGTCTCCTCCCACCATAACAATCAATGAAGTGCGGTGGGAGGAGCTGGTGAGGAGTGAGGCGGTGACCACCCAAGCAGCACGAGGGGAGTCATCGTCACCGTCCATAGCAGGTAGCTCGGTACCCGTGTACTTAACCTACTGAATATAACCCAGGGCCATGCGCATGCTGCGCAGCCTAAGGAAAGAATCTCCCAAGTCCAAACCACGACGAGTGAGAAGGGGCGCCATCTACAACATTTTCAAAGTAAAAAAAAACAAAGTCACTCAACAAAAATTTTGTAAACAAGTAAATACAGCAAGATAGAATAACAAATTTTCACAAATATTAAAATTTCCTTTGTAGAAATATTTTCCTAAGGCTAGGTCCATCTGGCTCATCCTAAGGTCAAAGGGGCTCTAATAACAATTTGTAGTGTCCGGAAATCACAACCATTTCCATTCACAAGTGTATTAATCCTCGTCCCTAGAGACGAGGTACACAGTACATAGTTATTTAATATCAAAGTACATATGTGGAAGCGATAACAAAGTATAAATTATTACATGGGCGACCAAAGGTCCAAACATGCAAAGATAAACAAATAAAGTTCGTAACTAGAAGAGCTAGGGACCAGGCGAATAGGCACTTGACGGCAGGAACGAGCTAGACATCGAAGCCTTCATCTCCAAGGAACTCATCATCTGGATTGAGGATAAATAGAGCAAGACTGAGCACTTCCAACATACTCAACAAATCACAACCGGGAAAGGCACATATAATGCTAAGGGTGTACAAAGGTAGTTAAGGGGCTATTTTGCACTAAACAACATTTTATTTTATTCAATAACCTTTAAAGCAATTTTAGGAATATGACCAATTTCTAATATCAAAATTATCTCTAATGTTGTGTATACCACGCTTATCATGTTCTTGCCTAAACCCAAGGCTAGCTAGACCCATCCCGGTCAACCATCAAATTTTAGCCATTAACTCATAGTTTCATTTTTAACAGAATAAACCTCTAACTTGGATACATTGCTAGGCATGCCCATAACCGAGGGCGCGGCTATTCGAATAGATTATACTCCGGCCAGAGGTGTACATCTTTACCCACAAGACACAACTCCCTTACGTGTTCCCACGTGCCCCATACCACCACGGTGCGTGGAACGGAGGTCATGATATAACCCTTCACCTAGGTCAACTGTAGACAAAAGGACCAACACCGACCCCCGTCTATGGCCAGAACCCTGGGACAGGTAGACATGGTCCATGCCCTCAGCATCTCAATCCCGGATACCCCCATGACCTTCATTTGCCAAAGACACTAGTCAACAATGAATCTTCATTCGCCTCTATCCGTGTTCCTTTATCTAAAGCTGATCTAAGCTACGGGTTAAGCCTTACCCATTAGACATGTGGTAGTATGGTTATGCTTTGCAACTGAGGCCCGAAGACTGGTCCTTATGACGAAAGAGGTGCGACTAACAGAACCATCCATGCACCTCAAACCCAGCTGAAAACAGACTTTTTGGGAGTTTTGAATAGATAAGGTTCATGAGCAGGCAAAACCAGCCATTTCCATATTTATCATTATTTACTTTGTTATTTCCCTCAATTATCTCATAAAAGGACTAAGTTGTTGCTAATTACAACGTGTGCTATACATAACCTCAGGTAGCTAGTTTGCATCACATATACACACAAATACTAGCTAGTTTTCAGTTACCAAGGGTTGTTATGGTCTATAACAAGGATATAGTAATAAGCTATAATAAGGATATAGGAATAAGCTATGATAAAACAATATTGTCATAGGAAGTTTTCATAAAGCATAATGCAATAATTAAATAAAAATAAATTTATAAATTTGTGGGTGTTCAATATGAACAAGGGTGTGGGTATGACTTGTCTTGCTCGCAACCAAAGTCTTCAGCGGCAACCTCGAGGTAGAGCGAAGAATCGGGAACAACGATGTCTACACGACATATGCAAACAAAAAAGGCTTTACTCTAAGAAAATGCATAAAAATAGTACAAACAAAGCACATAATTGGGTTCTAGATATTTTTAAGGAAATATTAGAGACTTGACTAGGTCAATCCTGAGTTCAAAAGGTCAAAATATGGCCGTTTGAAGTTTAAATGAAATTTAAATTGAGATTTACCATTTCTTAATTTATTTTCCTTAAGAAAATCTGTTTTATTGCATTAGTGCTGGGGAGAGAGGTTTCGGCACCGACAGCTGGGCCCCACTTGTCAGTGCCTAGGGGCGACTGACCAGTGGGCCCTATGGTTCGGCAATGGTCGTGGTGTGCTGATGCGGCTGCCATGTAGTGGAATGGGTAGAGGGCTTCGAGGTGATTCTCACCCCAACGAAGATGACGACGGGCGGCAATGAGGATGACCGGCGGCGAGGTGGAAGCAGAGGGACGGCGAGGGTTCGCGAAGACGATGACGTTCCGGCAGGCTCTGAGCTCAGTGAGGCTTTGGCCGGGGTTTGGGACGATGGGACGAAGCCGACGGCGGCAATGGCGAGGCTTCACGTCGACACAAATGTCGGCATGACGCGGTCAAAGGCGAGAGGTGGCAGCGGAGCTTGAGAATGTCAATGCGATGGCGAGAGAGGACGTGGGGAGCTCGGGGGTGTTCAAAAGAGGTTGAGGGTGTCGGGGTCTTCTTTTTATGGTGCATGGGAGGGGAGAGGAGGAGCCAGGGAGAGTGAATCACGGCGTTGAAGAGCTCGTCTGCCATCAATGGTGCCGGCGAGTAAATGGATTAAATTGGGTGGGTTCCTCCCCCAGATTGAAGGGGGATTATGGGGGAAATATATGCAGGTGTTATGGGGATTAGTTCCCCCCATCAATTCGAGCTCTTGGTCGGCACAGAGGCGGATTGTGCAGTGGAGGCGGAGCGGCTCGGCTGGGTGGGGTGGGGTGAGGCGGCTGGAGGTGAGGGATGGCAGGCAGGCGCCACCTCTCAGCTGCTGGCACGCGGCGTGGGTGAGCTGGGCCAGCCCAAGAGCGAGCGTGGGGAGGCGGGGGCGAAGCAGGCCGAGCGGGCCACTGCACGGGGAGAGAGTTAGCTGCGCCGAAAACGGCCCAAAGGGATTTAGGAGGTTTTCTTTTAGTTTTTCTTTTAATAAAATCCTGTGAGGTATTTTTATTACCTAAAAATTAGTATTTGTGCTCTAAAAATTCCAGTAAAAAATGAGAGTGCATTTTAGGACATGGGGAATTTAAGAAAATACCCATAGGCCAAATTGAATTTTATTCCTGAGGATTTTTATTTGTTTAAGGCTCTTTCCATGTTTTAAAATTTCTAGAAATTAGGATTTAAGCACAATTTATATTTGACATGATTTCAGGGTGTTACGTTTGGCTTGGCCAAAATTCTTGTTGTTTGTCTCCACACACCCCTTGACAATGCAATATAAAGCTGTCCATGTGAGAACACGAGCTCTGGAAGATAGATATCGACATTTGGGATGGTTTATCCCTATGATTTATTTATGGTCATTGTGAAACTTATGTGTATTGGGAATTGTTTCCTCTTGAACTTGAAAGGAAGGGAAATAACGCCTGAGTGACAAATGGATCCTTTGTACGAACACCCTTTTGCCTTCATGTTGTCCACCAACAATTTCAACATCAATTATACTATCTTGGAATGCTCTAACCATTAGTCTTGTTTCGTTGCACAGCCCATTGTTAGGATTAAGATTGTGGAGGAGAATCACCGGGCATTTGATTTTTACTTTAAGCTCATGTGGGGGGAGGCCATTTGGAGTGATCAAGTTTAGAAAGTCAATTGGGTAGCTATTGTGGGTATCATAATTGACAGAGTCAAAACTATGATAAACCTTTTCCTGGCCTAGAAACCTGTCAATCTTCTTGGTGTTTACTTTATCCATATACTCATTTTTTGTTGAGAAAATGGCCCGTGTGCTCATATAAGCTACAGAGCTTGCATTTCTTTCATCATCAAGTGAGGGAAACACATATTGAATTAGTTCGTTCATTGAATCTTCAGTGTCTGCATAACCAATCACAATGTCATTAGCCAAACGAATGTAATCATCTCCGATTGTTTTTTCAATTCCATTTTGTCGATGTTTTACACCGGCAATATGAATATAGGGCTACTCGTCGGATCAAAACTCGGTGGACTGCAAAGGAACACAAAGAGTTTATACTGGTTCAGGCCCTCGATGTGAGGTAATACCCTACGTCTAGTTGTGGTGTATTTCCTTTGAGGATGTATGATGGTGATTCTGGTGAACCTGATGATTCTGCCCTTAGGGGGTGCCCTGCCTCCCCTTATATACTGGGGGATAGGGTTACAAAGTAGGAGTCCCAGTCGGACTACGACCAAGGGAACTCCTCCTAGAGATATAATGTACCCAACTAGGATTGTATTTTCCTTATCATACAAGGTTAAGTCTGCCAAGTTCCATCATATCCCTAATTACAAGGCTAGGCCCATCCTCAGTCCGAGTGGCCCATATACTTGTCATGAGGTACCCGGGGCCCATGGCCTCCACAGCAGCCCCTAAGACCTTCATAGTTGAGTCACAGCTGATGCCGAGTGCTCATCCTCCACAGTGAAAAATTCCCGAGTGCATTGCTCCTGAGTACTCTTTGTCCAAGTGCTTCTTCTCCCGAGTCCTTCATGTCAGCTGGCAACGAGGCTATGAAGGGCTTCATGTAGATATATGAATAGTGTGTGCTGAATAGGCGCACCTATTAGGTGTAGCCCCTGACTTTGTGCTTAATTGTGAAACAATTAAACACAAAGTCAAAGATCTTTAACCTTGTAGTCTTTCCTAAGTAGTGCACTACTAGTATATGAGACTCTTCGGTATCATGTCAACCGAAATATTTTTAAGTCTTTTTCGAGTAGTATATCACTCGGAAGCTAGACTCTTCAGCGTCATGTCAGCTGGAATAATTTTTGCCCATGGCAAATAATGGCTAAGTATGTAAGCCGAGTACCACTTTATGGATTTTAACCCAATACGTGGTCAGGTGTACTTGAGAGATACCTGCATCCCCAATTTTAATGGGGACCAGCTTGTGATCCTTATAAGGATATATCCTCAATACCTGGTAAATGATCAAGATACCCAAAAGAATACACTCGGCTGTAAGCTTAGCATGAAGCGTATCTTGGTCATTTAATCGGTTTCTATGAGTAGCACCAGCACTGTGATTTTAACACAGCTAGCGAGCGGCCCATATAGAGCATGCTACTGTAGAAACTCATATCTTGTGGCCCAGTACCAAATTTGCTGGCCCAAGCCCACTTATCAGCATAGGCTCTATAAAGACGGGGAGAGAGAGAAAAGATTCCCTCATCTTCTCCAATCCGCCAATCATTTCGTCTACCAACTTCCGTGCCGAAATTTCGCACCTTGCCTCGCTAGGGTTCGCCATTGCTAGCGCTTCCCACTCAAAACTCGGGCAATTCTGCTCCTCCGCATCCATTCCAAGCCCCCAACAGCATTTCCCCCAAATCTCCTTGCCACCAGCCATGCCGAGAGCTTCGGAAATCCCGGAGGTCTCTAAGAAGACCTGGATAACTTCGGATTGCGGCTCGACTAAGCTAAAGTATTTGGAGAAGTTGCTGAGATTGCAGACCCATGAAGTCATCCATTGGCGTCTGGCTGAAGGGGAATCGATCCCGGCGCCCTAATATGGTGAGACTGTAGTCTTTGCCTCTTTCTTTGATCAGGGTCTTGCTCTTCCTTTCTCGGATTTTCTTCGCCAACTTCTTTCCTTCTATCAGCTAAAGCTAGTGAATCTGAACCCCAACTCCATCTTGCAAATCTCTATATTTGCAAATTTGTGTGAATGCTTTCTAGGCGTGAAGCCCCATCTCAACCTATTCCGATACTTATTCCACATCAAACCTCAGCCCTCCAAAAACAAAGTCCAAGTGATAGGGGGAGCCGGTCTCCAACTTAGGAATAAAATGGAAAAGATTTATCTCCACATTCCTCTGAAAATTTCCCTTAAGGGCTGGCACAGAGAATGGTTCTATTGCTCTGATCTTGAACCACATCTGCCCCTGTTCACTGGTTTGTCTCTGGAGGTCATGCCCAGCTGGTCATCTGTGCCAAGCTTTGGGGAGATGGGCCAAGTATATCTATTGATTGACAGAATTGACAAGGTTATCTACCCGAGGGATGTTGAAGACAGGCCGGGAATTATCCCGTGGAAGGGCGCAGTACTCAGCCGCAGTTCTGAACGAGGGATTTTCATCTCATCCAGTGTCTTGGCGAAGAGGATATTGAGTGCGCTGCCTCCGTCTATGAGAGCCTTCTTCAACTTGATATTTTTGACGACCAGGTCCAGGACAAGTGGGTAGTGTCCCGGGTGTGAGACCCGATCGGGGTGGTCTGCGCGGTCGAATGTGATGGGTGTTTCTGACCAACGCAAATATTGGGGGGTGTCTGCTGTAGAGACCGTGTTGACGTCACGTGCTGTTAGTTTCTGCTTCCGCTTGGACTCGTACGCAAACAGCCCTCCAATGATGTGGTTGAGCTCGTCCTGGGGATCTTGAAAATCGTCGGCCGGGCCCAAATCTGGCTTGTCTTTGTCCTTGTCGGCGCCAGATGATGAAGTCTGCTCGGGGGCAAACTTCTTGAGCATGAAGCAATCCTTGGCCGCGTGCTTGCCCTTGGGATGGAAGGGGCAAGGCCCATTCATAACCTTCTGGTATTCGTTGTTCCTTGGGGGCCACGACCAAGTGCACTCCACATTGGCCACCTCGTTGTCCGACTTCCACTTACGGCTGCCGGACATGTTATGTGATGGCTCGTTATCAGCTTTGCCTTTTGGTCCTTCTGCCGGGACTCCTTTTTTTTTGTCGAGGGCTTCAGCGACCGCCTCTGCTTAGTCGGCATACTTGTTCGCCATATCAAAGAGGGCCTTGACAGAAGCTAGAGGCTTCCGAGTGAATTTGGCGATGAAGGGGCGTCTTTAACTCCCTTGCGGAAGGCGGTGATGACGACCTCGTCCTTGATCATCGGGATCTGGTTGCGCTTCTTGGAGAACCTTTTGATGAACTCATGGAGCGACTTGTTCTTCCTCTGGTGCAGCTAATAGAGATCATGCTCGGAAGATGGCCGCTCGTAAGTCCCTTGGAAGTTGGCTATAAAGTGTTCCCGGAGTTCCCCCCAGGAGCCGATTGATCGCCTTGGGAGCCCTGTTAGCCATGTCCTCGCTGAGTCAGCCAGGGTGACCGGGAGGTAGTTAGCCATGGCTTTGTGGTCACCTCCAGTGGCTCGGATGGCTAGAGTATATACGGTGAGCCAGGACTCTGGGTTAGTCTTGCCATCGTATTTTTCGATTCCGGTAGGCTTGAAGCCCGATGGCCAGTTGCATCTTGTAGCTCCTGGGTGAAGGCTGGTATGCCTTCATCTTAGTGAGGGCTTCGGCTCTGACCGCGGCGGTTAAACCGCTCGTGGTGAAGACCAAAACGCTCGTGCTCATCCTCTAGTTGGCGGCGCTCGTCTTCTTCGCGTTCGTGGCATCGAGCGTTGATGTTGTGGTGGAGATCACGTTGTAGACAGACTCAAAGATCTTGGTTGAACCAGTGATCATTCTGGTAATGCCACCGATTGTTGTTGTTGGTGTTGCCGAGTGATGTTTGCCGTGACTCCTCGTGTGGCTGACTTGAACTGGCCGCCCGGCGTCGTGCTGATGCAGATGAGATTGCCACTGGAGAACCCGACCGGTTGGTCGGTATAAGTGTCTCGCCCGACTGCTGGTGCTGCTGACAGGCAGCAGCTGTAACATCACTTTGATCTTGGCTATTGTCAGGGTGGCCTGATGATCAGGCCCGAGCTGGAGCGTGTCCAGCAGGGTTGCAGCGGCCACGACGTTCTGTTGTGGCGTGACAAAGACGTCGTGGTCACCGACTCTAGTCTAGAGGATCTGTTGCTGGGCGGTTCGCCCAGCTTTGCGTAGCTCGTCGTTGCGAGCCTCGCGCTCGGCCTCCTCCTGTTGCCATAGTCGGCGTGCCTCCTCTTGTTGCTCCTCTTGTAGTCGGCGCACCTCCAGTGGAGGGGTTGAAGCCATGAAGATCTCCCGAGGTAGAAGGAAACTCGCCAGACTAGTGTCTGAACTGGTGTTCAAACCGTTGTCCGACTTAGAGTCGGAATCCGAGTAATTGATCGGAGTAAGGATGACTCCGAACTCCCTAGATCCAATCTGGAGTGGCTCTGGGCCATGTCCAAACTGAATCGCAGGGGATCGGGTCTGCTGCGTGAGATGTAGATCCACAGCGTCGCCGAGTCTGCAAGGGAAATTGACGATCTCTCCCCCTCCTAGCCCAACCTGGGCTGGCTCAAGGCCAAGCGCGAGTCAGACGCCAAAGGAGAGAGTTGTCCCGAGACCTAGACAAGTGGTAGATCGCCGCAGCATGTCGACGAGGGTGGCTGCAGGGTCTTTTGGGCCGACTGGCACAGAGTCGGCTGGTTCCTCGGTCGGTTGGATTGGATCTGCGTCGGCCACGGTGAGGTTGCCAAACATGTCGGCGACGAAGTCGAGGCTTCCGAATGAGATTGCATCCTCGGGAGAGAATTTATCGCCATCGACTCCTGTTGTAGGATCCATCGAGCTTGTGGATGTAGATCTCGCCGAAGTCCCCTACTTGGCGCCCCAACTGTCGATGTTTTACACTGGCAATATGAATATGGGGCTACTCGTCGGATCAAAACTCGGTGGATTGCAAAGGAACACGGGGAAGTTTATAGTTGTTCAGGCCCTCGATGTGAGGTAATACCCTACGTCCAGTTGTGGTGTTATTCCTTTGAGGATTTGTGATGATCTGCCCTTAGGAGGCACCCTGCCTCCCCTTATATACTGGGGGACAAGGGTACAAGGTAGGAGTCCCAGCCGGATTACAGCCAAGGGATCTCCTCTTAGAGATATAACCTACCTGACTAGGACTGTATATTCCTTATCATACAAGGCAAAGTCTACCGGGTTCTATCATATCTCTAATTACAAGGCTAGGCCCACCCTCCATCCGAGTGGCCCATATGCTTGTGATGACCTACCCGGGGCCCATGGCCTCCACAAGACCACACCGGCTGCTCCTGTTGTAGAGCCAGCCCCAGCCGAGCCAGCGCCAGCAAGCACATCTGTCGAGCCGGTGACCGCCCCAGTCGCTGAGGCTAAGGCTGCCCCGACTGCAGGACTGCTAACGCCGGCTGACTAGGGGCAGATAGTGAAGCTGTTGCTCCAGCCCCTGAGCAGATCCTTGAGGCCCCAGCAGCTGCCAAGTCAGGAGCCAGGACCTTGTCGCCGTCCGCGTCATCGTCGTCATCAGAGGAAGCGGACCTCCCCAAGCTTGAAGCTCCTCCCCGCAAGTTCTCGAGAACCTTCTGTTAGTGATATGCCCTAGAGGCAACATGGAGATATTATATATATCACATGCTATGTTTATAATGTATTGATTTGTTCCTTGAATAGACATTATCATTATTGATCAATGAATACGTGACTTATTCATGAGACTCTTAATGTCAAATGTTGCTATTTCTAAATTATCCCTGATCATATATCATATGAGGAACAAATATGATTCTAACATCAGCATATGTATTGATTGATAATCATGTCTCATGGATCATAGTATAGAGATACCAAATCGATAATATGGACATATGTTAGTGAACATATGTTGGATAGATCCGCCATGAGATACTGCAGAGATTTCATGTGTCATCAATTAGTCTCAAGTAGTGTTTATGTAGAGTCCTTAGACCTGTGATCATCATGGTTCCCAACATACGTAGTAGCTTATTTTGGGACTACTAAATACTACTCCGTAACTGGGTAGTCATAAAAGTAGTCTTCGGGTTTGCTATGAAACATGTAGTGGGATGTGAATGATCAAGATAGAATTTGCCCCTCCTTACGGGAAAGATATCTCTGGGCCCCTTGATGTAATGGATTATGGAAGTGCATGGCCATGCTAGGGTGATTGAGGTGTCAATCACAAGTTTGTAATCCATCATAGGATTGAGAGAGTGATTGAGCTATTAAGAGGATGACACAAGTCTCGCCTTGAGCTCAATCGATATCGTGAGGCAAAGGGATTTGTACATGAGGACATTACAGGTTTAGCCGATATGATCTTTACGTATATTTTGAGGCTAATATGCCTTGCTAGAGGCCGCTATTAACAGGGTGACCAGAAAGGCATTTCCGGGTTGCGACAAAATATACGTGAACCTACAGGGTCGCACGCTTAATGGGTTGGAACACTTATTCGAATGTGATTTGAATATGGGCTCAATTCGGATAGAGATCTGAGTAGACTCTTATTGGGTCTCGGTCCACGAGGCCCAAGTGAGGAGGTCTATATATAGGGAGACGAGGGGCCGAGGAGATTCACGTTTTTCGGTTGACCTCGAGCCAAACCCTAGCCGCTCACGAGTGCTAGTACACTCGCAATCGGCGTTCCAGCCCCGCACGTGTGGATACCGGTGGAGGCACTGCTCGTTGTGGCGTTGATCAATATTGACGCTGATTAGATCTGCTCATGGTGTGGTTGATCGCGGTCTGTTCTCAAAGATCGACTACTTCCACTACTACCTCGACGCGTGCGTGGTTGGACCGGCTTCTCCAACCCTTCTTCCGCTGCACTGCGCATCTAGTGGTAACGATTCATGATCCCTCTCTCGCATGATGTCCTGGTGTGCACGGTAGAAAAGTTTTGTTTTCTACTATCGTAGCCTACGCATACTCCTTCACCTTCCACTGGATGACTCCCGAGGGGACTGCGAAGAGCTATGAGCATGACGAAGTGGCGGCGGAGAAGGAGCGCGAAGTGCTTCTTCGTGCCGCAATTGCCGCGTCCCGGGGGGTCCAGGTATGTATCGAGTCTTGCAATGTTGAGTCCCCGATGATTTCCTTTATTTCTGGTATTCCGCCGACTGACTCTGCTTTGCTCTATTTTTTCCCCGAGCAGAAAATTGTAGACTGCTCGAAGAGGATGAACGAGGTCCTAACCCAGCTTGCCCCCCAACTCCAGTGATTAGGCCAGCTCCAGACCTCGAAGGCCGAGTTAGAGCGCTCAAGCCAGGAGAGGGAGACTTGGCTGAGGGGAGCCGTTGACCAGCTCAGGGATGAGAATTGGGCTCTAACCAAGAAGATTGGAGGTAAGTCTCCCATATTTGTCTTCCTGACTAAATCCCATGCATATTTCTCCAACTTTGTTGTTTCCCGACTGCCCAGTTGTGTCCTGACTATAATCTCGGGTTCTTGACCATTCTGACGTGCAGCCCTCGAAGCTAAGGTGAAGACCCAAACAGAGGGGGAATCCAAGCTGAAGGAGGCCGAGAAGGTTAAAGCCGAACTCAAGAAAGACAAGGCCGAGCTGGAAAGGGCCAAGAGCAAACTCGAAAAGGAAAAGGTCGAACTGGAGAAGGCCAAAGCCAAGTTGGAGGCCGACTACGAAAGTAAGTTCTCACTCTGACAATGACCTTGTCAATCCTTTGATTACTCCGACTGCTGTTTAGGTTGACAAGTTTACTTGCCAATGAATCTGAGCAGCTGCAAGAGCCAACACCCAAACCCAGTCTCCCAGGTGCAAGCGCGCCTTAACAAAGCACCGAGTATCCTGAAAAGGTACTCGGATGAGCGTGTTGTTGTCGGTGTGGCCCAAACCCTGGCGATGACCAAGTCGATCTACCCTAGGGCAGATCTTGAGGCCATCGGAGAGGGGTTCGCCGAAGAGACAACACCTGAGGAGGCGCTGGAGTTGATAACCCAGGCGAGGCCGACTGCAGAGGTGATCACCCGAGACCTGGGTATGTAAGAACAATCCATCATGCAGTCGGTGTATATGAATTTTTGTAAGGACATGTGTAAATATATGTGCAATGCCACCAAGCTTTGAGTTTTTAATTAGTTATCATTAGTCTTACCCAGCTATATAGTCTACACCGAGTTAGTCTATAGGAACTTGATAAAATCATTCATCGCAGAAAGCTATACTCGGGCAAACATAACACAGCCGTTGTAAAACTTCATAACTTAAGCAAAACAGGCTCGTATATTATTGACAAAGCACATATAATACATGTAGCCCCTGACTCACTACTTGGTTGGAACAAGCGATGTAGTGAGTCAGAGAAAAACTGTACACATGGTGGAATATAAAACTTAGGTATAGAAAGGACATAGCTGTTCTATATTCCATGAGTTGCTGACGAGGGCACCATCTTCTGTCTTCAGTCGGTAAGCGCCTGGCCGTGTAACCTCAGCGATAATGAACGGCCCTTCGCATATTGGGGATAGTTTATGCCTGTCTTTGGTGGTTTTTATTTTTCTCAAGACAAGATCCCCAACCAAAAAGGCGCGGCCACGGACATTGCGATTGTGATAATGACGCAGGCCTTGAAGATATCTTGCCGACTGGATTATTGCAATGTCCCTCGCTTCTTCCAACTGATCTAGTTTGACCAATCGGGTATTGTTGGATTTGTCTTCTGAGTAAGCCTGAACTCATGGAGAGCCAAACTCTAACTCGGTTGGTAACACAGCTTCAGCACCATAGACCAGAAAGAAAGATGATTGCCCTGTTGCCCGACTAACCGTGGTTCTTAGAGACCAAAGAACAGATGGGAGTTCTTGTACCCACCGCCCTGCATATGGTTGTAGTCGGTCAATATCTTGGCCTTGATACCTTGTAAGACCATGCCATTGGCATGCTCAACCTGCCTATTGCTCCGCGGGTGTGCCACGGATGCATAATAGATCTTGATGCCGAAGTCATCACAGAAATCTTGAAATACGCCGCCCGTGAACTGAGTACCGTTGTCCGTTATGATGCAGTTAGGAACCCCGAATCGGTATAATATACTCATGATGAAGTCCTTTGCTCTTGTCGCTGTTATGGTAGCAACAGGTTTTGCCTTAATCCATTTCGTGAATTTATCCACCGCGACGAACAAGTGTGTGAACCCTCCTGGCACTTTCTTGAAAGTCCCAACCATATCAAGCCCCCATACTGCAAAGGACCAAGAGATTGGGATGGTTTGAAGTTCTTGGGCTGGGAGATTTGTTTGTCTTGCATAGAACTGACAACCCTCGCATGTGCAAACTATGTCTTTAGCATCTATTACTGCTGTTGGCCAGAAAAATCTCTGCCTGTAAGCCTTTCCAACTAACATCCTAGATGCAACATGGTTGCCACATATGCCCGAGTGGATCAATTGCAGGATCTGCTTGCCCTCCTCGGGTGTGACGCAGCGCATGAGGACACCGGATACACTTCTTCGGTACATGTCTTCTCCGATTACTAGGAAACTATGAACTTGTATGTCTTGCCGTCATGGGGCGCCCTGCCTCCCCTTATATACTGGGGGACAGGGGTACAAAGTAGGAGTCCCAGCCGGACTACGGCCAAGGGATCTCCTCTTAGAGATATAACCTGCCCGACTAAGATTGTATATTCCTTATCGTATAAGGCAAAGTCTACCGAGCTCTATCATATCTCTAATTACAAGGCTAGGCCCATCCTCTATCCGAGTGGCCCATATGCTTGTCTTGAGGTACCCGGGGCCCATGGCCTCCACAGGGGTGGTTGAGATAGAAGATGCAGAGCACGCCACTGCGGCTTATAGTCAGAAAAGGCCTCGTTCAGAGGTAATATTGAAATGCTAATGTTAACTTGCTGTCCATCTGTGATGAATGTCTACAAATGTATATCCTTGATTTCTCTGCAATGTATGATATATGTTGTTGAATCACTTGCAAGAATGTGAGGAGTTTGATGATGACTCCCAAACTCTTTCAGCCGCCAGGTCGAAGAAGAGGCCATTGAGTCCTTCTGCTACCCAGCCCAGCTCCAAGAGAGCTGGGAAGAAACCTGTCAAAGACTCGGGCAAGAAGAGGGCTAGCAGGCCGAGTGCCACAGCCGGGAGCTTGAAGATAAAAGACACCACGAGTGCAGCTCCTAGGCCACCGAGTCCAAGGCCATCGTCTCCAAGCCCGAGACCAACACCACTAGCCTTAGCAACATCAAGCCCAAAGCTTGCGCCGCCGAGTATAAGATCAGTAGCTTCAAGTCAAAGAGTGGCGCCACCGCCGACTGCCGCACCGATTAGCCCGGCAGCCAGCAGCTCTCCACCACCGACATTGGGAGCCCCCTCGTGGAGGTTCAAGACCTCCAAGAGGTGAGCAATCCTGGATCTTCTAAAAATCTTGATCAGTGTAGTGTTATCTTGATATTTGACTCATCATGTAGGAGGCGAGTGAACATAGATCTCAAAAAGACTATGCCGACTACTCCTGCTGCCGAGCCAGCCCTAGCTGAGCCAACACCCACAAGCTCATCTGCTGAGCCAGTGACTGCTTCAGTTGTAGAAACTGAAGTTGTCTCGATAGCAGGGCGCTAGTGCTGGCTGACCAAAGGGTGAGTGTTGTAGCTGTTGCTCTAGCCCCTGAGCTAGCCCCTGAAGCCCCAGCCACTGCTGAGTCAGGAGCCAGGATCTTGTCGCCATCCACATTGTCATCGTCTTCAGATGAAGTGGATCTCCCCAGAATTGAAGCCCCTCCCCGCAGGTTCCCGAGGACGTTCCACTGGGTATCCCCGAAGGGACCGCGAAAAGCTATGAGCATGATGAGGAGGTAGCGGAAAGGGAGTGCGAAGTTCTTCTTCGTGCCGCAATCGCCACGTCCCGGGGAGTCCAGGTATGACTCTTGCCATACGGAGTTCTTGACAGTCTTCCTTGTATTGGTTCTTTGCCTCTTGACTCTGTTTTGCTCTTTTTTTGCTCCGAGCAAAAGATAGTCGACCGCTCAGAAAAGGTGAACAAGGTCTTGACCCAGCTTGCCCCCCACCTCCAACGATTGGGCCAGCTCCAAGCCGACAAGGCCGACCTGGAACGGTCTAGCCAGGAGAGGGAGACTTGGCTAAGAGGAGCAGTTGACCAGCTCAGGGATGAAAATTGGGCGCTAGCCTAGAAGATCAGAAGTAAGTCTCTTGTATTTGTCTTCCCGAATAAATCCCAAGTATATTTCTCCAGCTTTGTTGTTTCCCGACTGCCCAGTTGTGTCCTGACTGTAATCTCGAGTTCTTTACTATTCTGATATACAGCCCTCAAAGCCGAGTTGAAGACCCAGACAGAGGAGAAAAAGCAACAAGAATCTGAGCTGAAGAAAGTTGAGAAGGCTAAAACTGAACTGGAGAAAGCCAAAGCCAAAGTTGAGGCCGACTACGAAAGTAAGCCTTTCCTCTAACAATAACCTTAACCAATCCTTCTATTACACCATTTGCAGATTCGGCTAATAAGTATACTTGACAATGAATATGAGCAGCTTCGAGAGCCAACGCCCAAATCCAATTCCAAGCCTTTGCAGAGGAGATTAAGGTCGTCAAGGAGTCATGGGAGATTCTTGCCGAATCCATGAAAGGGCTCCTCGACATTATGGATCCTCACCACATTGGGACCAACTCCAATACAGTCTCCCAGGTGCAGGCGTGCCTTAACGAAGCCTCGAGTATCTTGAAAAAGTACTCGGATGAGTGCGTTGTGTCGGCGTGGCCTAGACCCTTGCCATGACCAAGTCAATCTACCCTAGGGTAGACCTCGAGGCCATCGGTGAGGGGTTTGCCGAAGAGACAACACCTGAGGAAGCACTGGAGTTGATAACCTAGGCAAGCATTGTTTTTCTAGTCTCGATTGTAACTAATAGGGTTGTCCTCCTGAGAAAATTGGAACGGCAAGGATGATCCGTAAATCCTGGCTTGACTTGTCTCTTAATATTCTGCATCATGTTCTTCTTATCTCCTTGGCGAATTGCTTCGTCTTCTGAGTCTTGGTCGCAATCTTCGAAGATGAATTAAACTAACTACTCATTACTTGTGCCTTCTTAAGTCTGCGTAAAAGTTAGCTCTATCTAGCAGACATATACCAAACACTAGCTTCCACTTTCCAACAAAGGTCTGCTGACTCTTGGTGAACTAGGGTTTACGACGAAATCGAGTTTGCATATCTTAAGGTGGAACAGGGTTACGACTGCAGTCAACACGATCCAAAGACTGATTCCAACGTAATCTCTTCCTCGAAAACATTGTGTATAAACTGCTTATCTATGGTGAAGGGATCAAAGAGAGAGAAAGGAGCAACTTCTTTACTAAATATTTAAATTATTACTGAACTGTCATGAATACAGAGTTGATTGTTACACTACCAAACTAGTATGACCATATCACCACATAACATACACCATATGCTACCCAAGCACACAAGGAACAAACACCAGCACACTAACAAGCAAGCTAACACCCGCGACTAAACTAAACGGGAAAACTAATCTTGAGGGTGCAGCTTAGGCTTTAGGAAGGTAGTCGGAGAGCTTCTTCGACTTCCTCGGTTGACTTGATGTTCCTTCCCCAGGTGCGGCGCTGGTAGATCCAAGGCGAAGGCGTTTGGCTTCCACTGGCAGGTTGTCTTCTTCTGGCTGAAGGGCATCTGCTTCTGCTTTTAGTTCCTTTAGCTCCTTTTCCAACTCTCGGATCCTTTTATGACGTAGCTCATGGTTCTGCTGTGTCAGTTGATCCTCCTGTCTCTACAGCCTGTCGATCTTCATCTGCTGCGCATGCAGCTGGATTCTGGCCCTTTCTTTGTAATTGGAGTGGAGGTCATCCAAGTAATGTAGCATAGTTCTCACGTGCACTATCACCATGTTATCTTCATACCAGGTATTCTCACAACCATTCGGCAGACCTGACCAATTGTGAGAGGGATGGTAATGGTACACCGTACTTGCCAGAGCAGTATTGAAGCGATGACGGAGCTGGCACAAAGCTTCATAAGATACTTCTTCCCTAGCGGACAGGAAATGATCAGCTTTGGCGGTGAAGGTGAGTCGAGGAAGATCTTCTCGGTCGGAGTCGAGAGTCACCGTGATCTTGCAATAAAAGTCTATACCATTGTTGGCAACGGTGTGATGGTACACTGGCAATGTCTCGTATCCAATCTCAGCAGCCATGCGGCGAAGCTCTACCGAGAAACCACTGTCTCCAAGGTACAAGCTTTCTCTGTTGGCCATCTAGAACAAAGTTGAAAATTTTAAATTAGGAATCCTTCTTCTGTTGTCTCTGATTAGGGGATAAGGAGAGAGAAATAAAATATAGAAAAGGGAGAGCAAGAAGGTTTTCATAATCACGGTTTTCATTTTGCAACCATGTCCTTAACGGCTTAACCGTTTGGCTTATCCTACAGTTAAGTTTGGCTCTGATACCAAATGTCATACCCAGAAATTCACCAGAATTTCCAAAGCTAATTTGTGCATTAAACCCTCGTCTAGGAATCAGCCGAGGTACACAAATCAACAATTTGATAAACATAACCAAAACGATAAACGATAATTACTTACAGAAAAGACACTTAGTCCTCACACAGGGGAAATAAGCAGCGGAACGAAACACCTAGCGTAACTTCAGCACCAAGCCATAGGCAGCTCAACTGAGGTATAAGCCAAACACCAAACTTCTCCTCCTCGCAAGTCTTCACTTTGATGATTATAATATAGCAAGACTAAGTATCACCCACCATACGCAACAAGCCACACTAGGAAATGCAAAATAATACAACATGGTTCCAAAGGAAAAGCATAGTATGGCTTATTTGCATAAAACAACATTTAAAACATTTGCATTTAAAAACATTAAAAAATAATATAGTTTAATCATTAATCAATATTAAATCAACCACTGAACAGTGCTCCAACGCAGTTTAGGCCCAAACCATAACTCTCCAAACTGGAGCTATCAAATTTCCAACATCATTTATCATTAATGAGTAGTGTGAGACTAATCACAGAAAACATTGCTATGCATGCCCATTGACTGTGGGCACAGCTATTCGAATAGCTTTACTCTGGCCAAAGATATACTAATTTACCCACAAGACACAATCTCAACATCATGTTAGCCATGCGTCGCGATACCCGAAAGTACCCGAATAGAGATTGTGACAGGACCCTTCGCATAACTTGCCCAACAAAATGGCCACTGGCCAAGTCCCCAGTAGAGGTGGCCCAACCTCTAGACTAGAGAAACTCTTAGCTCCCGAACATGGGCTTATTGGCACTGCCATAGTGGTTTTATTGATACTACCACCTAACAACTAGACACATCGTGGTACCTCCTGCTGGGACATGCTACACTACAAGTCTAGCCGTTACCCATTCTAGCTTGTGGCTAGTACGGATAATGCTTCGCAACATGTAGTCCACAAACCGGTCCTTAATTGTCATGAGCACAGCTAGCAAACATCATCACAACCCTGGTGCTCACAACCCACCATTTTGTCATCTTATAGTTGGCAAATTAATTAACCAAACACGACCAATTGTCGTGAAAAATATAGCGATTAATCATTAATTAATCATAAATGAGTCATTGATTCCCCACATAAAATGACGCTAATCTTTCTAAGCATTGTCTAAGCAAATCCTAAACAGTCTAGCCAGATAAACAATTAAACATTCAGCTAGTCAATATTAATTACCCAGGGTATCAAGGTAAAGGCATCAACCACAAAATGGCTATAATCAAGGAATGTAGGTTAATAAATAAATATCCTGTAATAATGACATTCAAAAACTTTGCATGGAATAACATTAAAACAAAATAGATTTTACAAATGGGTTCAACATGCTCAAGGGGATTGTTGTGTGACTTGTCTTACAACAGAAACGACTTTAGACGATCCTTGGAACTCTTCCGCAAGCTTCGCTTCCTTCGGAATCGGCCGAAACGACTGACTACACGTAAAACGACAAAACCCTAAGAAACTTCAAATAAATAGTACATAAAAATTACCTAAACAAGTAAATCATGATTTTAGATGAATTTAGCAAGGAGAATGGGTCGAATCGGAGTTCGGACGGAAAAGTTGTGGCTTCCGAAAGTTTAATTTTAGAGAAAATCCAAAAGAAATCGAATAGGAATATTCTCACGAATATTTTCTCGGAATTAAACTAACATGATTATTTTTGGCACTGAAAAAGAAAGTGGGCGCACTGTCAATGGCTTGGCTCTGGTGGCTCTGGTGAACCCGGTCCATGAACCAAGAGATGGGAGAGGTGGAGGTCCGATGATGTGGCTGCACACACGGATAAAATGCCAAGATGGCAGCTGAGGTGGACTAGCTAGGGCTAACATGGCTCTAACTGGATTAAAAAGAGTTAACGACAAGGATTTAATTATAGGAATCCGATGGCTTCGATCTAACTGGCTTGTGATAAACAGCTAGGATTGATTCGGGTTTTTATGAGTTGGGTGGCTCAGATGATTTTGGGTAGATCCAACGGCTGCGAAGAGTCAACGTACTGTGGTGGGGCCCACTGGTCGGCCACGGGGTATTGCCGTCAGGCCCCACATGGAAGTGTCACAGGAGAGAGGAGATCGGACTCCTGTGCTCCTGACGGTGCGGCACCTGCGACCGAAGACAGAGGGCAGGGCGATGAGACACGACTGCCGGCAGCAGGGGCGGCGGTTTCCGGTGGGAGGACAACGTTGGCTCGCCCACGGAGCAGGAGGGAGGGCGACACCGGGGAAAACCGCCGAGGCTGATGACGACAAACAGAGAGGAGGGGAAAAGGATGAAAGCGCCGGCGGGGCATTGGCTCTCCAGGGGCGGCGGTGACCTCGGCCGCGGGCGTCGAGCAGCGGCGGCGGGAGGCAGCTGAGCGGCGGCAAGCGCGCGACGCAGTAGAGATGAGCGGCGGCAACGGGGACTACGGTGCGGTGGCTCGGGAGAGGCGGCACACAGGTGTGGGCGACGACGGCGGCGGCGCACAAGCGGGGTGGAGCAGATGCGAGCAGGGGCGGCGGCGGTTAGGGCACGCGTGGGAGGGCGGCGGCTATATATAGGGCTTGGGTAGGGCACGGGGATGGCGGCGCACAGGTGTCCTGCGGCGGCACGAGGGCGCGCGGCGACGCCGGGTTTTGCGGCATTCGGCTCGGGGACGGACTCCGGCGGCGGGGCGAGAGGTGGGCCGAGGAGGAGCGGGGCAGGCCGGGCGGCGGCCATGGCGTGGGGCTCGGCCCGAGTAATAGAGAAGGAAAGGAGAGAGGGAGCGAAGAAGAAGAGGAAGGAAGGAGGAGGGAGGAGGCCTGGGAGAAGAAGATGAACAGGAAGGGGAAAAGAGAAAAAAAAGAAGAAATAGGGGAAAATTTAGGAATTTCTCCTAAATTTGGAAAACGAATTTAGGGAAGTTCAGGGTATATTTCGAATTCGCCAATCAGAAATATTGACACAAGTTTTGGGAATTGGAGATGTGAGAATATTGGGGAATATCCTAGGCTCGGAAATTAGAAAATGTTTTCGCAGGAGTTGGGGATCTTTATGGATTCTGAAATATGTTTTGGAATTAGCGATGGTGGAAATATTTAGAACTTTGTGGTATTCTCGATTTCAGGATATACATATATATTTATACGCTTATATATACATATAGATATTTGGGAAATCAGAAATACATTTGGAGAGAACAATAATGTTTTGTGGGGTTCGGAAAACGAGGGATATTTTATCAAGGAATATTTGGGGAAGTAGAATCTCGGAATAATTCAGGGATCCGCTAAAATTGGAAATTATCTTGCAGAGGCCGATAAACCAGAATATTCGAGGAATATTTGGACTTCCAAAATATTTGGATATTTTGAGGATCGAGAAAAATTTGAATATTTCCCGAGAAACGGAATATGTAGAGTATTCTAGTTATTCTGGAAATAACGAAATTGACGAGGATATTTCGTGGGGACTGAAATTGGGGAAATCTCGAAAGGTTCCCGAGATTTGGGATTCATTTAACAAGAGGGATTTCAATGGAGAGGAGTTTTTGAGTGTCGAGGGAGATGTAGGGGACATTAGGGTTTTGTGAAACGACACCAAACCCTAGGAGAAGAAGGGAACTAGGGTTCGATGCGAACATGAAGACTTCAAAGGACTGAAGCAGGAATGACCCAAACCAGGGAAAAGAGAAGGATTTTATTTTATACTCAATTAATTACTGAAATGATCTTTGTAGCATTAAAATTAATTCTGGAGCTCTAAAAAAATCCGAGAAAATTTCAGAGGTGTGGAGGCCATAGGCCCCGGGTACCTCATGAGAAACATATGGGCCACTCGGACAGAGGATGGTCCTAACCTTGTAATTAGGGATATAATAGGACTCGACATATATAACCTTTTACGACAAGGAAAGGATACAGTCCTAGTCGAAAATGTTGTATCCCTAGAAGGAAATCCCTTGGTCGGAGTCCAACTGGGATTCCTATTCTGTAACCCTGTCCCCCGGTATATAAGGGGAGGCAGGGTGCCCCCTAAGGCCGACTACGTCGTGATCTTTGGAAAGACATAAACGCACGACACCGCGAATGCGAGGAAGACGAATGTCGTTGACTGGAAGACGAGAACGAGCGCTTCGGCCTTCACCATGAGCGGTTTCACCGCTGTAGTTGGAGTCGGAGTCCTCATACAGATGAAGGAGTACCAGCCTTCACCCATGAGCTGTAACAAGTTGACTGGCCGTCTGGCTTCAAGCCGACTGGAATTGAAAAATACGACGAGAAGACCAACCCCGAGTCCTAGCTCACAGTTTACACTCTGCCAATCCGAGCAGCCGGAGGAGATCACAAAGCCATGGCTAACTACCTCCTAGTTGCCCTAGCCGACTCGACGTGGACATGGCTAATAGGACTTCCAAAGAGGTCAATCGACTCCTGGGGAGAACTCCGGGAACAATTCATTTTCAACTTCCAGGAAACTTACGAAAGGCCATCTTCCGAGCACGATCTCTATCAGTAGCACCAAAAGAAGAAGAGTCTCTTTGCGAGTTCATCAAGAGGTTTTCTGAGAAGCGGAATTCGATCCCAATGATTAAGGACAAGGTCGTTATCGCCGCCTTCCACATGGGAGTCAAAGACACCCCCCGTTCATTACCAAGTTTACTCAGAAACCTTCCGCTTCTGTCAAGGCTCTTTTTCACATGGCAAACAAATACGCCGACTCGGCCGACGCGGTCGCTCAGGCTCTCGACGACAAAAAAGAGCCCCGCAAAAGAATAAGAAAGATAACGACGAGCCAGCATAGAACAAGTCTGGCAACCGTAAGCGGAAGTCGGACAACGTGGTGGCTACCGTGGAGCGCACTCAGCCGCGACCCCCAAGGACAAATGAGTACCAAAAACTGATGAACGGGCCATGCCCCTTTCATTCAAAGGGCAAGCACGTGGCTAAGGATGGCTTCATGGTCAAGAAGTTTGCTTCCGAGCAGGCTACGACATCTAGCGATAAAAAGACAAGGACAAGCTAGATTTGGGCGCAGCCAGCGATTACCAAGATCCCCAGGCTGAGCTCAACCACATCTTCGGAGGGCCGACTGCCTATAAGTCCAAAAGAAAACAGAAGCTCACAACACGCGAAGTCAACTCGGTCTCTGCAGCAGACGCCCCCTAGTACCTGCGTTGGTCATAAACGCCAATCACGTTTGACCCCGCAAATCATCTCGATCGGGTTACTCATCCAGGATGTTACCCACTCGTCCTAGACCCAGTCATCAGGAGCATCAAGCTGAAGAAGCTTCTCATTGATGGAGGAAGCACTCTCAACATTCTATTGGCCAAGACACTCGACGAGATGAAGATTCCTCGTTCCGAGCTACGGCTGAGTACAGCGCCCTTCCACGGGGTAATCCCTGGCCTGTCTTCTACCACTCAGACAAATAACTCTGCTAGTCACTTTTGGCACGTGGGATAATTTCCACATAGAGAATATCTGCTTCGAGGTCACCGACTTCGAGACCGCGCATCATGCGATACTCGGATAGCCAGCACTAGCCAAATTCATATCAGTGCCGCATTACACCTACATGATGCTCAAGATGCCAGGACTAGCCGGAGTTCTTTCTCTTCATAGCGATGTCAAGCAAGCCTTCACCTGCGACAAGGTGAGCTGTGAGCTAGCTCAATCTCAAGAAGCAGTAGTCGGGCGCAACAACATCCGACTAGCTGCCACAACGGCAAGCGAAGACGATCAAGTTCCGGCAAGAAAAGCAGCCAAGTCGGAAATTTTAGGGACTCTGAAACAAAGAAGATCCCCCGGACCCTTCCGACCCCTCCAAAACTACTCTTGTTAGGACCGGACTCGACCCCAAATAGGAAGACGCGCTCGTCACCTTCCTCCAGGCAAACAAGGATATGTTTGCTTGGAAACCTTCCGACATGCCTGGTGTACCAAGGGAGGTGATCGAGCATTCCCTCAACGTCAAGCCGGACGCCAAGCCAGTCAAACAACGGCTACGGCGCTTCACACAGAACAGCAAAGATGCTATTCGGGAGGAGATAACCAAGCTCCTTGCAGCCGGGTTCATCAAAGAGGTCTACCACCCGGATTGGCTGGCAAACCCAGTCTTGGTCTGAAAGAAAAACGGTAAATGGCGCATGACGCATGTGCGTTGACTACACTGACTTAAACAAGACGTGCCCCAAAGGCCCATTCGGTCTACCCATAATAGATCAGGTGGTCGATTCAACTGCAGGATGCGAACTTCTCATCTTTCTCGACTGCTACTCAAGATATCACCAAATCAGGTTGAAGGAGGAAAACTACCTGAAGACTTCTTTCATCACACCGTTTGGAGCATACTGTTATGTCACTATGCCAATCAGGTTGAAAAACGTTGGAGCAACGTACCAATGAGCAATTCAGCGGTGTTTACACACTCAACTCGGGCACAACATGGAGGCATATGTCGATGATGTGGTGATCAAGACAAAGTCCAAGGAAGACCTCATCACCGACTTGGAAGAAACGTTCCAAAGCCTTCGAAGATTCAAGATGAAGTTGAATCGAAAAAATGCGCTTTCGATGTACCGTCTAGCAAGCTACTCGGCTTCATCCTATCGCATCGACGCATCGAGGCCAATCCAGAGAAAATCAGTGCAATCATGAAGATGGCACCCCCAACTAGCCAGAAGGACGTCCGGAAGCTGATAGGCTGCATGGCGGCACTCAGCCGATTAATCTTTCGACTTGCCGAACATGGCATGCCCTTTTTCAAATTATTGAAGAAAGCGGACAATTTTCAATGGACACCCGAAGCCCAGCAAGCCTTCGCAGACTTCAAAAGATTTCTCATATCACCACCAGTGTTGGCATCACCTATGCCCTAGGAACCATTAATGCTATACCTAGCAGCAACCACTCAGGTAATTAGCACGGTGCTGATAGTCGAGCGATCAGAGCTAGGTCATATACAGAACATTCAAGGGCCAGTCTACTTCATCAGCGAGGTCCTAGCCAACTCCAAGATGAGATATCCTCAAGTCCAGAAGCTGTTATATGGCCTACTCATCATTGTCCGGAAGTTGGTGCACTATTTTCAATCGCATCAAGTAACTGTTGTCACATCGTATCCACTCGGGGACGTCCTACATAACAGCGAGGCCACTGGCCGTATTGCTAAATGGGTGCTTGAGTTGATGGTGTTCAACATCATTTTTCAGCCACGAACAGCAATCAAATCTTAAGCTCTAGCTGACTTCGTGGCCGAGTGGACAGAAGTCCAGACGACTACAACAACGGACAAGCTAGAGTACTAAACAATGTACTTCGACGGTTCTCTACGGATCGGCGGTGCTAGGGCTGGCGTCGTACTGACGTCACCCACCGGTGAAAAACTGAAGTACGTTCTCCAAATTCACTTTTCGGCTTCCCACAATGTCGCCGAGCACGAGGTACTCATCCATAGGCTCCGTATTGCCATATCACTCGGCATCCGTCGACTGGTTGTGCGTGGGGATTCTTAACTTGTGGTCAACCAAGTCATGAATGACTAGACATGTCTCGATGATAACATGGCGGCATACTGTCAGGAGGTCCGAAAGCTAGAAAACAAGTTTGATGGGCTGGAGATAACTCATGTATTGCAAAAATACAATGAAGTGGCAGACGAATTGGCCAACATGGGATCCAAACGAGAAGTGGCCCCAACTAGGATTTTTGTTGAGCAACTACTGGAGCCATCAGTCACGAAGAAACCAGTGCTTGAACAGTCGGGGGCTGAACCTACCCCAGCAACAAATGAAGTGCTAGTCATCTCTCAAGATTGGCGGACTCCAGTTGTCAAATTCCTCTTGGATGACGAACTCCCAGAAGATCGCAGCGATGCTGAGCAGATTAAACGCCGAAGCAAATGTTTCCTTATAGTCAGAGAAGACCTGTACTGTCGAAGCGCATCCAGAGTACTCATGCACTGCATCACACCTAAAGAGGGCAAGCAGATTCTGCAATCAATCCACTCGGGTATTTGTGGCAACCATGCCGCATCTAGGACGTTAGTCGGAAAGGCTTACAGATAGGGTTTTTTCTGGCCGATTGCGGTAACAGATGCTAAAGACATAGTCTGCACATGCGAGGGATGCCAATTCCATGCAAGACAAACGCATCTTCCAGCCCAAGAACTTCAAACAATTCCAATCTCTTGGCCCTTTGCAATTTGGGGGCTTGATATGGTCGGGCCGTTCAAAAAAGCGCCAAGAGGGTTCACACACTTGTTCGTCGCAGTGGATAAATTCACAAAGTGGATTGAGGCAAAACCCGTTGCTACCATAACAACGGCACGAGCAAAGGACTTCATCCTGAGTATTTTATACCGATTTGGAGTTTCTAACCGCATCATAACGGACAACGGTACTTAGTTCACTAGCGGCGTGTTTCAAGATTTCTGTGTCGACTTTGGCATCAAGATCTATTTGTAGCACACCCACTAAGTAATGGGCAGGTCGAGCGTGCAATGGAATGGTCTTACAAGGTATCAAGGCTAGGGTGTTCGACCGATTACAACCATATACAGGGCGGTGGGTACAAGAACTCCCATCCGTTCATTGGTCTTTACGAACCACGGTTAGACAGGCAACAGGGCAATCCCCTTACTTCCTAGTCTACGGTGTTGAGGCTATGTTACCAACCTAGTTGGAGTTCAGCTCTCTGTGAGTTCAGGCCCACTCAGAATACAAATCAAACGAAGCCCGATTGGTCGAACTTGATCAGTTGGAAGAAGCAAGGGACGTCGCAACTATCCAGTCGGCAAGGAATCTTCAAGGCCTATGTCGTTATCACAGCCGAAATGTCCGTGGCCGCACCTTTTTGGTGGGTGATCTCGTCTTGGGAAAAATACAAACCACCAAAGACAGGCATAAACTATCCCTTTTGTGGGAACAGCCGTTCATTGTCGCTGAGGTGACACGTCTGGGCGCCTATCGACTAAAGACCGAAGACTGTGCCCTCGTCAGCAACTCATGGAATATAGAACAACTACGTCCTTTCTATACCTGAGTCTTGTATTTTCTCAATACATATGTACAAAGTTTTTTCTCTGACTCACTACATCGCTTGTTCCAACTAGTAGTGAGTCGGGGGCTGCATGTATTATGTGCCTTGTTAATAAAATCCGAGATTGTTTTATCTAAGTCATGAAGTTCTACAATGATTATGTTAAGTTTGCCCGAGTATAGTTTTTTCTTAAGTTCCTATAGATCTACTCAGTGCAGACTACATAGTCGGGTAAAGCTAATGATGACTAAGACAAAGCAAGTACTCGGCAGCATTGTACAGATATTTACAAATGTCCTTACAAAAGTTATACACCGACTGCATAATTGTTTGTTCTTACATACCCAGATCCTTTGCTATGGCCTCCACAGTTGGCCTCGCCCAGCTAATCAACTCTAGTGCCTCTTCAGGAGTTGTCTCTTTGGCAAAACCCTCACCGATGGCCTAGATATCTACCCTAGGGTAGATCGATTTGGTCATGGCAAGGGTTTGGGCAACGCCGACCACGACACGCTCATCCGAGTACTTCTTCAAGATACTCGAGGCTTCACTAAGGCATGCCTGCACCTGGGAGACAGTACTGGAGCTGGTACCAGGATGGTGAGGTTCCATAATGTCAAGGAGCCCTTTCACGGATTCGTCAAGAATTTCCCGTGACTCCTTGATGATCTTGATCTCCTCTGCAAAGGCGTTGAACTGGATCTGGGCATTGGCTTTTGAAGCTGTTCAGATGCATCAACAAGAATACTTGTTAGCCAAGACATGCAGTCGGAGCAACAAGAAGACGGGGTAACACCATTGTCAAGCAGGAGACTTACTCGCATAATCGGCCTCCACCTTGGCTTTGGTCTTTTCCACCTCGGCTTTGGCCTTCTCTATTTCCTTCAGCTTGTGATCTTGCTTTTCCCTCTCCTGTGCTTGGGTTTTCAACTTGGCTTCAAGGGCTACAAATCAACACAGTCAAGAACTCAAGATTGCAGTCAAAGCACAATAAGGCAGTTGGAAATCAACAATGCTGGAGAAGTACTACTCTGGATTTACTCGGGAGGACAATACAGAAGACTTACTTCTGATCTTCTCGGCTAGAGCCCAGTTTTCGTCCTTGAGCTTATCAACTGATCCCCTTAGCCATGTCTCCCTTTCTTGGCTCATTCGCTCCAGGTCGTCCTTGGCAACCTGAAGCTGGTTCAATCGTTGGAGATGGGGAGCGAGCTCGGTCAGGACCTTATTTGTCTTTTCCGAGCGGTCGACAATTTTCTGCTCAGAACAAAACAGAGGAAAACAGAGTCAAAAGGCAGAGTACCAGATCAATGGAAACTATCTAGAACTCAACATAGCAAGATTCACTACATACCTGGACTCCCCTAGATGTGGCGATTGTAGCGCGTAGAAGGACTTCGCGCTCCCTCGAAGCTGCTTGTTCATCGTGTTCATAGCTCTCCATGACTCCCTCGGGGGTGACGCAATGAAAGGTTCTCGGGAAGTTGCATAGAGGGGCTTCGAGCCTGGGGAGGTCTATTTCATCAAAGACGATGACGATATTAATGGCGATGGGGTCCTGGCTCTGGACTCGGCAGCTACAGGGGCTTCGGTGACCTGCTCGAGGGCTGGAGCAACAACCACAGCACTTGCTTCTTGGTTGGCCGGCGCTGGTGATCCTTTGTCAAGACTACTTCGGCTTCAGCAGCTGGAGTAGTCTCTGGTTCGGCAGGAGCAATTGCTAGAGCTGGCTTGGCTGGGATTGTCATGGTAGCAGGAGATGCTGGCATAGTCCTTTTGGGATCTATGTCGACTCACTTCCTGCACAAGATGTCAGATATCAAAATACTATCACATCATTCAAGATTCTTAGAAGATTGAAGATTGCTTACCTTTTGGAAGTCTTGAACTTCCACGAGGGGGCTCCAGAAGATATCAGTGGCGAAGAGCTGCTAGTTGGCGGGCTAGTTGGCGCAGTAGTCGGTGGTGGTGATTTAGCTCTAGTCGGCTCTGTTCCTGGCGCGGCCAACTTGGGCACCGAGGTACTCGGCGGAGCTGCCCTTGGGCTCGATGTTACTAATCTAGAGCTTGGAAGTGCCGACCTTGGGCTCGATGTTGCTAATCTTGTACTCAGCGGAGCTAGCCTTGGGCTCGATGTTGATTGCCTTGGGCTTGGAGGCACCAGACTGGGGCTTGGTAGCTTGGGAGCTAAACTAGCGGGGTCCTTGATTCTCAAGCTGCCTAGCGCTGCACTCGGCGTGCTTGTCTTCTTCTTGCCTAGGTTTTCAATTGGTTTCTTCCTAGCCCTCTTGGAGTAGGGTTGGGCGACAAAAGGGCTGGCTGGCCTCTTTTTTGTTTTGGTGGCCAACTGGTTCTAGGAGTCATCATCAAACTCCTCATAGTCCTGCAAGTATTTCCGACAACATACATCATACATTGCAAAACGATCCAAGACAGAAGCTAACAAGCATTCACCACCGATGGATAAAAATTCAATATTGGTCCTTCAAGATTACCTATGGCCGAGGCTTGTTCTGGCTATAGGGCATGGTGGCACGCTTAGCATCTTTTGTCTCCACTACCCCATTGACAAAAAAGCCAAGCAAGGTATCGATGACCTTGTTCTTATCGGCTAAATCAGGGTATTCTTAGCTGGGATCAGCTTTGCCTTGATAATCCCAACTAAAGTGGCTCTATGCTTCAAAGGCCAGGTGTGGCGGTTCAAGAAACACCTCGCCACCTAGGGACCAGTCAGCCCAGAGCTCTTAGCTGATCTATTTTCTCCATCAGTTGGTATACTTGGCTCATCTCTTCATAGCTTGGCACTAAATACCAGCTGGGCAGAACCACCGGTGAAGAGCCAATGAAAGGGGGCAGAGAAGGTTCGAGATTGGAGCAGTAGAACCATTCTTTATGCCAACCTTTGAGGGAGGTTTTTAGAGGAACATGGAGACAGATCTTTTTCATTTTGTTCCTGAGTTGGAGACCGACTCCCCCAATCACCTGGACTTTATTTTTGGATGGCTAGGGCTTGATACAGAAAAGATATTGGAAAAGATTAAAATGGGGCTTAACCCCTAGAAAAGCTTCACACAAGGTGGTGAAGATAGAGATTTGCATAATAGAGTTGGGATTCAGATTCACCAACTCTATTTGATAAAAAGAAAGAAGTTGGCGAAAAAATCTAAAGAGGGAAGGGCAAGACCACGATCGAAGAAATAGGTGAAGACAACAGTCTCACAAAATTGGGGCACCGGCATCGATTCCCCTTTGTCGATGCTCTGCATCGGCAATGAAACTATAGGGCTACTCGGTGAAGGTGAATTCGATGGATTGCAGAGGAACACAGAGAAGATTTATACTAGTTCAGGCCCTCGATGTGAGGTAATACCCTACGTCTAGTTGAGGTGTTATTCCTCTGAGGTGTTTGATGATCGATGATCTTCCATGCCCTCATGGGGCACCCTGCCTCCCTTTATATACTAGGGGACAGGGGTACATGATAAGGATCCCAGCTGGATACGGCCAAGGGATTTCCTTCTTAGAGATAGAGACCTATCCGATTAAGACTATATTTCCTTGTTATACAAGGCAAAGTCTGCTGGGTGCTATCTTATCTCTAATTATATGGTCCGGCCCATCCTCTATCCGAGTGGCCCATATACTGGTAATGAGGTACCCAGGGCCCATGGCCTCCACAGTAGCCCCTAAGACCTTCATAGTTGAGTCACAGCTGATGCTGAGTGCTCGTCCTCCACGGTGAAGATTGCCCAAGTGCAATGCTCCCGAGTACTCTTTGTCCGAGTAAGTCTTCTTTCTGAGTCCTGCTTCATGTCAGCTAGCAGTGAGGCTATGAAGGGCTTCATGGAGATATATGAATAGTGTGCACCGAATAGGCGCACCTATTAGGTGTAGCCCCCGACTTTGTGCTTAATTGTGAAGACAATTAAACATAAAGTCAAAGATCTTTAACCTGGAAGTCTTTCCCGAGTAGATTACTACTGGTATATGAGACTCTTCGGTATCATGTCAAACGGAATAAACTTTATAGTCTTGCCGAGTAGGGAACTACTCGTATGTAGGACTCCTCGACTTCATGTCAGTGGGAATATGTGTTTATAGTCTTGCCGAGTAGGATGCCACTCGTATATGGGACTCTTCAGCGTCATGTCAGCTGGAAAAGGGGGTTTATAGTCTTTTTTGAGTGGCGTCCCACTCAAAAGTTAGACTCCTCTGCATCATGTCAGCGGGAAAAGATATTTATAGTCTCTCCCGAGTAGTGTACTACTCGAAAGTTAGACTCTTCCGCATCATGTCAGCGGGAATGACGTTGCTCATGGCAACTGGTGGCCACGCATGTAGGCCGAGTACCACTGTATGAAAATAAATCCACGGCGTGGTCAGGTGTACTCAAGAGAGATACCTGCATGCCCAATTTTAATGAAGACCAGCTTGTGATCCTTGTAAGGATATATCCTCAAGACCTGGTGGATAAAACAAATACCCAAACATGTATGTTTAGCAATAAGGCTCCCATGAAGCATATCTGTTTACCTCATCGGCTCCTATTAGTAGCACTAGCGCTATAATTTCAAATCAGCCTGCGGGCGGCCCACATGGAGCATGCTACTGTAGGAACTCATATCTTGGTGGCCCAGTGCTGACTGTGTAGGCCCAAGCCCATCTAGTCGGTATCGGCTCTATAAAAGCAGGGAGAGAGAAAAAGATTCCTTCATCTTCCCCAAATCAGCCAATCGCTTCATCTTCCACCTTCACGCCCAACTTTTCGCTTCCCGCCCGGCTAGGGTTAGCTACTGCTATTCCCCACCCGAACTCGGGCGATTCCAATCCTCTTCGTTTGTTCCAAGCCCCCGATTTGCTTTTCCCCAAATCTCACCGCCTCCGGTCATGCCGAAAGCTTCGGATCTTGCGGGTGTGCCGGAGAGTGCTTGGCCGATTTCGGATTGCGGCTCAGTGAAGCTGAAGCTGCTGGAGAGTCAACTGAAGCTGCCCAGCCAAGAGGTGATTCCCTGGCTGTCGGCTAAGGGTGAGTCGGTCCCAAATCTCCAACCTGGTGAAACAATAGTTTTCGCCTCTTTTTTCGATCGGGGCTTGTGCCTTCCATCTTCTGATTTCTTCCGCCACGTTCTTGACTTCTATAAGCTAGAGTTGGTGCATTTGAATCCCAACTCGATTCTTCAGACCTCCATCATTGTTACTCTGTGCGAGTGCTATTTGGGCGTGGAACCCCATTTCAACTTCTTTAGGCATTTGTTCCACATTAAACCCTAGCCCTCCAAAAATAACATCAGCGCAATTGGGGGGGCTAGTCTTCAGTTGAGGAGTTATAGGAAAAAGTCATATCTTGATCTTCCCTTGAAATCCTCCTTGAAGGGCTGGCACAAGAAGTGGTTCTATCGCGCAGATCTGGCTCCCTCCTTGTAGCCATTCACCGGCTCGCCGTCGGTAGTTTTACCGAATTGGTCGGCAAACCCGACCTATGAGGAAATGGGTCAAGTGCATCAACAGCTGATAAAGTTGGATAACTTCAAGAAGGCCAGCCTGACTGGACCCTGGGTGGCCAGGCGGTTCCTGACTCGGCACTTCCAGCCCCTGAAGCTGAGGAGCTCGTTTGGCTGGGATTACCAGGGAAGACATGACCCTGACCGGGTCAGCCAGGAGTCGGCCAATGAGCAGAAGGTGACGGAGACCCTGTTCGGATACTTCTCTAGCGGGGTAATTGAAACCAAAGACAAGAAGAGACGCATTGTGTCTTATAGGCGTAGCTGGCGCCACTCCGAGGTAACATCCGTCTTTCCTTTGTAGCGCATGCCTGTGGACTTGGATGTCTGATCCCCTGGCCATATATGATGTATCTTGTTGAATTTCTTGTAGTGGTGCGTGGAGTTTGATGAAGACTCCCGCCCGTTGTCGACCGTTACATCAAAGAAGAGGCCGAGGAGCCCCGCCGCCACCTAGCCCGACTCCAAGAGAGCCGGGAAAAAGCCGATCCTGTATCGGGGCGAGGGGGCCATGGCACCGCGCGCCGTGACAGGAAGCTTGAAGATAAAGGACACTATCGCCGCAGCGCCCAGGCGATCAAGTCGCAGGTTGAGACCTGTGGGTTTGAGCCCAACATTGCCGAGCCCGGCAACGGCGTCGCCGAGGGGCCAGCCAGAGTAGACACCGCCGAGGACGGAGGCGCCCAAGCCAACCATACCGGAATCAGGGCCGACTCGGGCTGATATGCCGCCGCCAACTGTGACGCCAACCGAGCCGGCGACCGGAGCTAGCGCTCCGCTAGGACCCCGGTCGCCCGGCAGGAAACTGAAGTTCTCCAAGAGGTGTGCGGCTCCGGACCTTCTGAAATTCTTGCATGTTGCTGCAGTGTTCTGACGTCTTGTTTTGTCGTGCAGAAAGCGGGCCAATATCGATCTGAAGGAGACCAATCCGACCGCTCCCCTTGAAGAGCCTGCTCCAGCCGAGCCGGCGACTGTGAACACACCCGCTGAGCCAGTGGCCAGCCCGGTCACAGAGACCGAGGTGGTCCCGACTGCAGGGTTGCCGTCACCACCCAACCAAGAGGCAGTTGCTGAGGTTGAGGCCCGAGCCACTGAAGTGTCGCCCGTTGCGGAGGCTGCCGTCGGAGCCCCTGAACCGGTCCCCGAGGCCACGGGGGACGGTGGCGTGGAGGCCAGGACCCCATCGCCGTTGTCGTCGTCGTCGCCGCCGCCGCCAGAGATCCCCAACCTGCCTCGGATTGAAGCTCCTCCGTGTATGATGCCCGAACATTCACATGGACGGTGCCTGACGGGACCATGAAGAGCTTCAGGCTTGATGAAGTCATCGCGAGAAGGGAACGCGAAAGCTTGCTTCGCGCCGCTATCAGCGGGTCCAAGGGAGTCGGGGTATGATTCTTGTGGTAGAGTCTTAGCGATCTTCTCGTTTTGACGTCTGACTCCATCCTTGATTTGTCTCTTATCCTGAGCAGAAGCTTGTCGACCGCAATGAGGCAATGACGGAGATCCTGGTCGAAATGGCTCCCCACCTCGCGGAGTTGGAGCAGCTCCGGGCATTGAAGGCCGAGATGAAGGAGCGTCATGCGGAGAGGGAGGCCTGGCTGAAGAGTGGTGCCAACCAGCTCAGGGAGGAGACCTAGGCCCTAGCTGGAAAGATCAGAGGTAAACTCCCCAAATGCATCTTCCCGACTGAACCGTTGACGTATTCATCCAGCTGCGCTGTTCCTGACCGCCCAGTTATGTCACAACCACACGGTTGAGCTCTTGGCTAATCTGTCGTGCAGCCCTCGAAGCAGAGTTGAAGACCCGAATAGAGAGGGAATCGCAGCTGAAGGAGGCCGAAGAAGCCAGGGCCGAGCTTGAGAAGGTCAAGGCCGACCTGACAAAGGCCAACATCGAGCTTGATCGGGAGAAGGCCGAGTTGAAAGAGGCCGTCGTCAAGCTCGGTAAGGAAAAAGCCGAACTAGAAAAGACCATGGCCGGGTGGGAGGCCGACTATGAAAGTCAGTCCTCAACCTGACTGTGATCTTAGCCAATCCATTAGTCGTTCCGTCTGTAGCCGAGTATGACAAGTTTACTTGCCGGTGGACCTGGGCAGACATGAGAGCCAATGTCCAAGCCCAGTATCGGTTTTACACAGAGGAGATAAGAGTGATCAAGGAGTCACGGGAGGCCCTCGTCGGGTCCGTGAAAGGGCTCCTTGACCTCATAGATCCTAGCCCTGTGGGAACCAGCTGCAGCAGGATCCCCCAGATAGAGGCGCGTCTTGAGGATGCACCGAGTGCCTTGAAGAAGTACTCGGATGAGCATGTTGTTGCCAGCGTGGCCTAGACCCTGGCGATGACCAAGTCCATCTACCCAAGGGTAGATATTGAGGCCATCAGGGAGGGGTTTGCCAAGGAGACAACGCCTGAGGAGGCACTGGAGCTGATTGCCCGGGCGAAGCCGACTGCTGAAATAATCACCCGAGACCTGGGTCTGTAAGGGCAACATGTTATGTAGTCGGTATGTATAAACTTTTGTGGACAAACATGTGTAAATATGTGTGCAATGCCGCCAAGCTTATTACTCAGTCGTCATTAGCTTTACTTGACCGTGTAGTCTGCGCCGAGTTAGTCTGTCAGAACTTAATAAAAATGTTCAAAGTAAGAAGCTGTACTCGGGCAAATGTGACAGTCGTAGTAAGGCTTCATAACTGAAGTAGGATAAGTTCGTATGTTATTGACAGAACACATATATACATGCAGCCCCCGACTCACTACTCGGTTGATACAAGCGATGTAGTGAGTCAGAGAAACTGTACACATGAAAAATATAAAACTCAGGTATAGAAAGGACGTAGCTATTCTATGTTCCATGAGTTGCTGAAGAGGACGCCGTCTTCAGTCTTTAGTCGGTAGGCACCTGGCCGCGTGACTTCGGCTATAATGAATGGCCCTTCCCAGATTGGGGATAATTTATGCCTGCCTTTGGTGGTTTGTATTTTCCTCAGAACGAGATCCCCGACCAAAAAGGCGCGGCCACGGACATTGCGGTTGTGGTAGCGACGTAGGCTTTGAGGATACCTTGCCGACTGGATTGTTACGGTGTCTCTTGCTTCTTCCAACTGATCTAACTCGACCAATCGGGTATTGTTGGAGATGTCTTCTGAGTAAGCCCAGACTCGCGGAGAGCTGAACTGTAACTCTATCGGTAGCATAGCCTCGGCACCGTAGACCAGGAAGAAAGGGGATTGCCCTGTTGCCCGACTAACTGTGGTTCTGAGAGACCACAGAACAGATGGGAGTTCTTGTACCCACCGGCCCGCATATGGTTGTAGTCAGTCAAATATTCTGGCCTTGATGCCTTGTAAGACCATGCCGTTGGCTCGTTTGACCTGCCCGTTGCTCCGCGGGTGTGCCACAGATGCGTAGCAGATCTTGATGCCAAAATCTTCGCAGAAGTCTTGGAATATGCCGCCCGTGAACTGAGTACCGTTGTCGGTGATGATGCAGTTAGGGACCCCGAACCGGTATAGTATACTCATGATGAAGTCCTTTGCTCGTGCCGCTGTAATTATTGCAACGGGTTTAGCCACAATCCACTTGGTGAATTTATCCACCGCGACGAATAAATGTGTAAACCCTCCTGGCGCTTTCTTGAAAGGCCTGACCATGTCGAGCCCCCATACTGTGAATGGCTAGGAAATAGGGATAGTTTGGAGTTCCTGGGCTGGGAGATTTGTTTGTCTTGCGTAGAACTGGCAATCCTCCCACTTGCGAACAATGTCCTTGGCGTCTGTTACTGCTGTGGGCCAGAAAAATCCCTGCCGGTAAGCCTTTCCGACTAACGTCCTGGATGTGGCATGGTTGCCACATATGCCCGAGTGAATCGAATGCAGAATCTGCTTGCCCTCCTCGGTGGTGACGCAGCGCATGAGGACACCGGAGCGCTCCTTTGGTATAGGTCTTCTCCGACTAGTAGGAAGCTTTTGCTTCGACGCTTGATCTGCTCAGCTTGACTGCGATCTTCTGGGAGTTCATCGTCCAGGAGAAATTTGACAACAGGAGTCCTCCAGTCTTGACATATGTGCAGCACCTCGTCTGTGGCCGGGGTAGGTTCGCCTCCCGATTGCTCCGGCGCCGGTTTCTTCTTGACTGATGGCTCCATAAGTTGCTCAACAAAGATTCCAGTTGGAACTGCTTCTCGCTTGGATCCCATGTTTGCCAGCTCGTCTGCCGCGTCGTTGTATTGACGCAGGACATGTGTGATTTCCAGCCCGTCGAACTTGTTTTCCAGCTTGCGGACCTCCTGATAGTATGCCGCCATGGTATCGTTGAGACAAGTCCAATCTTTCATGACTTGGTTTACCACGAGTTGAGAATCCCCGCGCACAACCAGTCGACGTATGCCGAGTGATATAGCGATGCGGAGCCCGTGAATAAGTGCCTCGTACTCGGCGATATTGTGGGATGTCGGGAAGTGGATTTGTAGAACGTACTTCAATTTTTCGCCGGGGGGGAGGTCAATATGACTCCGGCCCTGGCGCCACCGATCCGTAGAGAACCGTCGAAGTACTTTGTCCAGTACTCTAGCTTTGCTGTTGGTGTTGGCAGTTGAACTTCTGTCCACTCGGCCACGAAGCTGGCTACAGCTTGAGATTTAATTGCTGTCCGTAGCTAAAAAGTGATGTCGAACTCCATCAACTCGAGTGCCCATTTAGCGATTCGGCCGGTGGCCTCGCGGTTATGAAGGACATCCCCGAGTGGAAACGCTGTGACCACCGTGACTTGATGTGCTTGAAAATAATGCACCAGCTTCCGGACTGTGATGAGTAGGCCATATAGCAGCTTCTGGACCTGCGGATATCTCGTTTTCGAGTCAGCAAGGACCTCGCTGACAAAGTAGTCTGGCCATTGTATTTTCTGATGACCCTGTTCGAATCACTCGACCACCAATACCGTGCTGACTACCTGAGTGGTTGCCGCCAGATATAGCATTAGTGGTTCTTGGGGCATGGGTGAGCCAGCACGGGAGGTGATGTAAGGAATTGTTTGAAGTCTTCGAAGGCTTGCTGGGCTTCCGGAGTCCATTGGAAATTGTCTGCCTTTTTGAGCAGCTTGAAGAAGGGCATGCCCCATTCGCCCAGTCGGGAAATAAATCGGCTGAGTGCCGCCATGCAGCCTGTCAGCTTCTGGACGTCTTTGAGGTTAGTCGGGGGTGCCATGTTCCTGATGGCGTTGACTTTCTCCGGGTTGGCCTCAATGCTGCGATGCGAGACGATGAAGCCAAGTAACATTTCGGATGGCACACCGAAGGCGCATTTTTCCGGGTTCAACTTCATCTTGAATCTTCGAAGGTTTTGGAAGGTTTCTTCCAGGTCAGCGATGAGGTCTTCTTTGGACTTGGTCTTGATCACCACGTCGTTGACGTAGGCTTCCACGTTGTGCCCGATCTGAGTGTGCAGACACCGCTAAATGGCCCGTTGATAGGTTGCTCTAGCATTCTTCAAACCGAATAGCATTGTGATATAGCAGTACACTCCAAACGGCGTGATGAAAGATGTCTTTAAGCAGTCTTCCTCCCTCAGGCTGATTTGATGGTATCCCGAGTAGCAGTCGAGAAAGCTGAGTAGGTCGCACCCTGCCGTGGAGTCGACCACTGATCTATCCTGGGAAGACCAAATGGGTCCTTGGTGCACGCCTTGTTGAGATCGGTGTAGTCGACGCACATGAGCCATTTACCGTTTTTCTTCCAGACCAGAACTGGATTTGCCAGCCAATCCGGGTGATAGACCTCCTTGATGAACCCGGCTGCGAGGAGCTTGGTGATCTCCTCCCGGATAGCATCCTTGCGGTCTTGAGCGAAGCGCCACAGCCGTTGCTTGACTGGCTTGGCGTCTGCCTTCACGTTTAGGGCATGCTCGATCACCTCCCTTGGTACGCCCGGCATGTCGGATGGTTTCCACGTGAAGATATCCTTGCTGGCTTGGAGGAAGGTGACGAGCGTGTCTTCCTATTTGGGGTCGAGTCCGGTCCTGACTAGAGCAGTCTTGGAGGGGTCGGAAGGGTCCAGGGGGATCTTCTTCGTATCAGAGTTTGCTGAAATTCCCGACTTCGCTGCTTTTTTCGCCGAAACTTGATCTTGCTCGACTTCAGTTGTGACGGCTTACCGAATGCTATCACGCCCGACTGCCGCCTATTGTGATTGAGCCAGTTCGTAGCTCTCCTTGTCGCAGGTGAAGGCTTGCTTGATGTCACTGCGGAGGGAGAGGACTCTTGCTGGCCCAGGCATCTTGAGCACCATGTATGTATAGTGCGGTATCGCCATGAATTTGGCGAGTGCCAGTCGTCCGAGTATCGCGTGGTACGCAGTCTCGAAGTCGGCCACCTCGAAACAGATGTTTTCCGTGCGGAAGTTATCCCGCGTGCCGAAGGTTACCGGCAAGGTTATCTGCCCGAGTGCAGGCCAGGAATTATCCCATGGAAGGGCGCAGTGCTTGGCCGTAGTTCTGAACGAGAAATCTTCATCTCGTCCAAAGTCTTGGCGAACAGAATATTGAGTGCGCTACCTCCGTCGATGAGGGTTTTCTTCAGCCTGATGTTTCTGACGACCGGGTCAAGGACGAGTGGATAGCGTCCCGGGTGGGAAACCCAATCTGGGTGATCTGCGCAATTGAAGGTAATGGCCATCTCTGACCAGCGCAAGTACTGGGGGTCGTCCGTCATAGAGACCATGTTGATGTCACGCGCTGTTAGCTTTTGTTTGCGCTTGGACTCGTATGCGGATGGCCCTCCGAAGATGTGGTTGAGCTCGGCCTGAGGATCTTGGAAATCGTCGGCCGGACCCTAATCTGGATTGTCTTTGTCCTTGTCGGCGCCAGATGATGAAGCCTGCTCGGAGGCAAACTTCTTGAGCATGTAGCAGTCTTTGGCCGCGTGCTTGCCCTTGGGGTGGAAGGAGCATGGCCCGCTCATGACTTTCTGGTAGTCGTTATTCCGCTGGGGCGCGACAGGTGCGCTCCATGTTGGCCACCTCGTTGTCCGACTTCTGTTTGTAGCTGCCAGACTTGTTTTGAGACGGCTCGTTGTCGGTTTTTGCCTTTTGGTCCTTCTGTCAGGACTCCTTCTTCTCGTCGAGGGCCTCTACGACCGGTTCAGCCGAGTCAGCGTATTTATTGGCCATGTCGAACAGAGCCCGGACAGATGGCGGTGGTTTCCGAGTGAACTTCGCGATGAATGGGGCGTCCTTTACTCCCTTGTGGAAGGCGGCGATGACAGCCTCATCGCGGATCATTGGGATCTTGTTACGCTTCTTGGAAAACCTCTTGATGAAGTCTCGTAGAGACTCGTTCTTCTTCTGGTGCAGCTGATAAAGATCGTGCTCTGAAGACGGTCTCTCGTAGGTCCCCTAAAAATTCACGATGAACCACTCCCTGAGTTCTCCCCAGGAATCGATCGACCGCTTCGGGAGGCCTGTCAACCATGTCCTCGCCGAGTCAGCTAGCGCGACCGGGAGGTAGTTAGCCATGGCTTTCTTGTCGCCCCTAGCGGCTCGAACCGCTAGGGTATATATGGTGATCAAGGACTCGGGATTTGTCTTGGCGTCATACTTTTCGATCCCCGTGGGCTTAAAGCCAATCGGCCAGTGGACGTCCTGCAGCTCCCGAGTGAAAGCTGGGATCCCTTCGTCTTCGTGGGGGCTCGGGCTTCGACCACGGCAGTTAAACCACTCGTGATGGAGGCCAAAGCGCTCGTTTTCGTCTTCCAGTTGGCGGCGCTCATCCTCTTGTCGCTAGCGACGTCGGGCGCTGATAGTGTGGCAAAGGTCATGCTGTATGCGTTCTCGGAGGTCTTGATTAGGCCGGCGATCATACTGGTGATGGCGCCGGTTGTTGTTATTAGTATTACCGAGTGTAGTTTGCCTAGACTCCTCGTGTGGCCGACTTGAGCCGGCCGCCCGACGCTGAGCTGATGTGGACGAGCCCGCTGCTGGAGATCCCGACCGGTTAGTCTGTACTAGGGTGTCTCCCGACTACTGTTATTGTTGTTGGCAGGCAGCAGCCGTGATCATCACCTTGATCTTGGCGATAGTTGGGGTGGCCTGGTGATCAGGCCCGAGCTGGAGCGTGTCTAGCAAAGTTGCGGCGTGATGAAGACTTCGTCATTGCCGACTTTAGTTTGGAGAATCTGCTGCTGGGCTGCTCACCCAGCTCTGCGCAGCCCGTCGTTGTGAGCCTCGCGATCAGCTTCCTCCTGTTGTTGCAGTCGGTGCGCCTCCTCCTGCTGCTCCTCTTGTAGTCGGCACACCTCGGAGGGTGGTGTTGAAGCCATGAAGATCTCGCGGGGGAGGAGACAACTCACCAGACTGGAGTTCGAACTGGCGTTCAAACCGTTATCCGACTTGGAGTCGGACTCCGAGTAGTTTATCGGAGTGAGAACGACCCCAACCTCTCTAGATCCAATCTGAAACGACGCTTGGCCGTGTCCAAACTAAATCATAGGAGATCGGGTTTGTTGTGCGGGGTGTAAATCCGCAACGTTGCCAAGTCCGTATGGGAGATTGACGATCTCCCCCCTTCTCGGCCCAACCCGGGCTGGCTCGAGGCCTAGCGCAAGTCGAACGCCGAAGGAGAGAGTTGTCCCTATGCTTGGTGATGTGAAGGACTGCCGTAGTAAGTCGTGGAAGGAGATCGCGATGTCCTGTGGGCCGAGTGGCACTAGGTCGGCTGGCTCCTCGGCCAGCTGGATTAGATCTGTTCCGGCCAAGGTAAGATTGCCGATCTGGTCGGCAACGAAATTGAGGCTTCCGAAAGAAATCTTGTCTCCGGGGGAGAACTTGTTGCCATCGACTCCGTTTGTTGGATCCATCGGATTTGCTGATGAAGAATTCATCGGGGCCCCTACCTGGCGCGCCAACTGTCGATGCTCTACACCGGCAATGAAACTATAGGGCTACTCGGCGATGGTGAATTCGATGGATTGCAGAGGAACACAGAGAAGATTTATACTGGTTCAGGCCCTCAATGTGAGGTAATACCCTACATCCAGTTGAGGTGTTATTCCTTTGAGGTGTTTGATGATCGATGATCTTCCGTGCCCTCATGGGGCGCCCTACCTCCCTTTATATACTAGGGGATAGGGGTACATGATAAGGATCCCAGCCGGATACGGCCAAGGGATTTCCTTCTTAGAGATAGAGACCTATCCGACTAAGACTATGTTTCCTTGTTATACAAGGCAAAGCCTGCCGGGTGCTATCTTATCTCTAATTACATGGTCCGGCCCATCCTCTATCCGAGTGGCCCATATACTGGTAATGAGGTACCCGGGGCCCATGGCCTCCACACCCTTCAGCGGGGCGCCAATGAATGAAATCATGATGCTGCAATCTCGGTTGTTTCTCCAAGTATTTCAGCTTGAACAAACTGTAGTCCGAAATCAGCCAAACCCCAGCGGACATCTCTAGGATCTCAAACAGGGCTCTCGGCATTGTTGGGAGTGAGGAGATTTGGGGGAAATCCTTGTGAGGTTTTTTGGAACGGGTTCGGTGGAGTGGAATCGTGCGGGTCTCAAGCGGAGGCGCGAGCTATTGCGAACCCTAGCGAGCAGGAGAGCGAAAAGTTGGGTGCGGAGGCTGGAAGAACGAAATACGATTGGTGGATTGGAGAAGATGAGGGAATCTTTTCTCTATCTCCCCGCTTTTATAGAGCCTATGGCTGATAAGTGGGCTTGGGCCGACGAATTCAGTACTGGGCCACAAGATATGAGTTTCTAAAAAGCACGCTCTATTGGGCTGCTCGCTGGCTGTGTTAAAATCACAGTGCAGATGCTATTTACAGAAACCGATTAAATGATCAAATATGCCTTCATGAAAGCTAATTGCTGGACATATGTATTCAGGTATCTGTATTATTTACCAGGTATTGAGGATACATCCTTATAAGGATCGACAGCTGGTCTCCATTAAAATTAGGGATACATGTATCTCTCAAGTACACCTAACCACATATTGGGTTAAAATCCATAAAGTGATACTCGACTTACATGCTTAGCCAACAATTGTCCTAAGCACAAATTATTCTAGCTGACATGATGCTGAAGAGTCAATATACCGTGTAGTATACTACTCAGGAAAGACTACAAGCTTAAAGATCTTTGACTTTATGTTTAATTGTTTCACAATTAAGCACAAAGTCGGGGCTACACCTAATAGGTGTGCCTATTTGGCGCACACTATTTGTATTTTTACATGAAGCCCTTCGTAGCCTCGTTGCTAGCTGACATGAAGCAGGACTCGGGAAAAGAAGCACTCGGACAAAGAATACTCGGGAGCAATGCACTCGGGAATTCTTCACCGTGGAGGATGAGCACTTGGCATCAGCTGTGACCCAACTATGAAGGTCTTAGGGACTACTGTCGAGGCCATGGGCCCCGGGTACCTCATGAGAAGCATATGGGCCATTCGGACAGAGGATGGCCCTAACCCTGTAATTAGGGATACAATAGAACTTAGCATACATAACCTTGTACGACAAGGAAAGAATACAGTCCTAGTTGGGAACGTTGTATCCCTAGAAGGAAATCCCTTGGTCGGAGTCCGACTGGGATCCCTATTCTGTAACCCTGTCTCTCGGTATATACGGGGAGGCAGGGCGCCCCCGAGGGCATATCGAAATCTCACTAGAGAAACCTCAAAGGGAATACACCATAACTGGATGTAGGGTAATACCTCATCTCGAGGGCCTGAACTAGTATAAATTGTTCGTGTTCTTTTGTAGTCCATCAAGTTTAGGTCTCACGAGTAGCTCCATATATTTATTGCCGATACAAAACATCGACAAGAGGGTTCATTAAATCATGAGGGATTTACCAGAAGTAAATGCCATCGTGAAACACAAAGAATTTATTATTATAAATACTTAAATGCTTAAAATATTCCGACAAAACCTCAGGAATATAAAAACATCCAAGCATTTATTTAAAATTTAAACTTGGGATTTTTAGTATTGGAGATTTCAAAATTTTATTCAAACACTTTCTCAAATAAATTTTCCAGTGAATTCTTGTATTTCCATTTACCCAAAATAATTTTTAATTAGGCTAATTTTCAGGGTGTGACAGAAGTCATAGGCGAACCACCCATGTTGGCGTCACCAATGCCCCAGGAACCACTCATACTGTATCATGCGGCAACCACTCAGGTAGTCAGCACGGTGTTGGTAGTTGAGCAGGCAGAGCTAGGGCACATACAGAAGGTTCAAAGGCCAGTTTACTTTGTCAATGAAGTCTTAGGTGAATCCAAGATGAGATATCCCCAAGTTCAGAAGCCGCTATATGGTCTGCTCATAACTGTTCGGAAGTTAGTGCACTATTTTCAGTCGCATCAAGTTACAATCGTCACATCGTATCCACTCGAGGACGTCCTACACAATCGCGAAGCTACTAGCAGAATCGCTAAATGGGCGCTCGAGTTGTTGGAGTTTGATATTGTCTTCCAGCCAAGGACTGCAATCAAGTCCTAAGCACTTGCTGACTTCGTGGCCAAGTGGACAGAAGTTCAAACGACCGCACCAGCTGACTGTTGACGCCGAAAACCGCCGGGTGTGCCGAAAAGCTTGCTGACGATCTGGTCCGGCGTCTGGTGACACGCGAAGGCCTGGGAGATCTGCTTAGCTCTAGTGCAGGTCCTAAAATATTTGAGGTTCGCGGGCGTGCCAGTCAATTTGACCCAGCAATTGACAAGGAGATGAAGAAGTTAGATTACTGATCCAATCGGCCAGCAAGCCGATATGGATTCCTTCCAGCCGATGCCGCTATGCTCGTGCCCGGGCCTCTGCCTGTACTCACGCCCGGGTCTCGTGCTCGCGTCCGGGTCCTTGTTGGTCCTCGTGCCCGGATCGGCAGCAATTGCGCAATCGGCTATCGGCCGATACGGGCTGATATAGACTCCTCGTAGCCGATAGCCGATGGCACCTGTGTATCGGCTGGGAAACCGATAGCGCTATGAGCAAATAGACAAGATGTCAGTATAACATGTGCATCGGCTAGAAGCCGATGATAAAATAGATATGTAGGATAGTAAGCCAGCCGACTGCCGAGGAAACACATATGCATCGGCTAGAAAACCGATGATAATATAGATGACCAAAACAGTAAGGATAATACAGTCGGCTTTATAAAAAGATAACCTATCGGCTAAGCACTCCGATAGAACGTCGCATATACACCGATCAGCCCAACAAGGATAAATCTATTATTATCGATCTAGTAGTTCAAACCTAACTGATGCAGCATAGATCGATAATAGTAAAGGAACCTCAACGAGCCGATAGACCTAATGCAACTGTGATGAAAATAACTTACCGGCTATACATTCCGATAAGACGCTTGCACAAAGGATATCAGCCTAACAGGAATAATTTATCGCTAGCAGTTTAGTAGGTCGGACCCAACCGATGCAGCACAAACTGATGATAAACTACCCCCGATAAACTGATAAAAATTATGCACGCGTGATGTGATATACCTGACCAGCCTAAGAGGTCGGACCGAACCGATGCAGCCGTAGACAGATCCGATACACCGTGGTAAGCCGACTACCATAGACCGACTAGAATATCGGACCTAACCGAGAAAGTCCTAGCCGATTGGTAGTCGGGGTAACGAGACTTACCCTCTTGCAGGAGTTCGGACCTAACCGATGCAGCCCCGCTCGAGAAGCAAGAACCCGTTGGTAAAGGGTGGCGATGCGCCGAAGTTGTATTGATCGATTGATAATTTACAAGGTACCCGGGCATACGTATATATACCCCGAGTTATTACAGTCCTTATAGGACACGAAACAGAAGTTTCCTAATTATAAAAGGAAAAGCTAACAAACCCCGATCAGATACGAGATCAGGTTTCCTAAAAATCATCAAAACTACCTAATTAGTAGATAAGGTAATTGACTGCCATGTCGTGGTCTTCACGATTTCTTCCTGAATCTGGCTTCTTCTGATTAGCTTCCAACAGCTGATATATCTTCTTTCCTTAACCAAATCCAATGCGAACCGTGCCAAATTTTGGCGTTAACACTGACCAGCTCGAATACTGGACGATGTACTTTGACGGTTCTCTACGGATCGGCGAAGCAGGGGCTGGCGTCATCCTGACGTCACCCACTGGAGAGAGACTCAAATATGTCCTTCAAATACATTTTCCAGCATCTCACAATGTTGCCGAGTACGAGGCGCTTATCCATGGGCTCCGCATCGCCATATCACTCGGCATCCGCCAACTGGTAGTTCACAGGGATTCTCAACTTATGGTAAACCAAGTCATGAAAGACTAGACATATCTGGATGACAACATGGCAGCCTATTGTCAAGAAGTGTGGAAGTTGGAGAATAAGTTTGATGGGCTAGAAATTAGACATGTTCTACGCTAATACAATGAAGCTACAGATGAGCTAGCAAATATGGGATTCAAGCGAGAAGTGGTCCCGATTGGAATTTTTGTCGAGCAATTGTTGGAACCGTCAGTCAGGAAAACAAGCCTGTTCTAGAGCAATTAGGGGTTGAACCTACCCCGGCAACAAAAGAAGTGTTAATTATCTCTCAAGATTGGTGGACTCTAATCATCAGATTCCTCCTGGAAGACGAGCTCCCAGAAGATTGCAGCGAAGCCGAGCGGATCAGACGTTGAAGCAAATGTTTTCTTGTAGTCAGAGAAGACCTCTATCGTTTAAGCGCATCCGGAGTCCTCATGTGATGTGTCACAACTGACGAGGGCAAGCAGATTCTATAGTCCATCCCCTCGGGAATCTGTGGCAACCATACGACATCAAGGACATTAGTTGGAAAAGCTTACAGGCAAGGATTTTTCTGGCCGATTGCAGTTACTGACACCAAAGACATAGTTCAAACATGTGAGGGATGCCAGTTCTTTGCTCAGCAAACACATCTACCAGCTCAAGAATTACAAACAGTTCCAATATCTTGGCCCTTTGTAGTTAGGGGGCTTGACATGGTCGGGCCATTCAAAAAAGAGCCAGGAGGGTTCACACACTTGTTTGTCATAGTAGACAAGTTCACAAAGTGGATTGAGGCAAAACCTATTGCTACCATCATAGCGGCAAGGGAAAAAAGATTTCATCATGAGTATTATATACCGATTTGAAGTTCCTAACCGCATTATAATGGACGACGGCACTTAGTTCACTGGCAGCGTTTTCCATGATTTCTGTGATGATTTTGGTATTAAGATCTGTTATGCTTCTGTGGCACACCCACGGAGCAACGGGCAAGTCGAGCGTGCAAACGGCATGATCTTACAAGATATCAAGACTAGAGTGTTTGACCAACTACAACCATACGCAGGGCGGTGGGTGCAAGAGCTCCCATCTGTTCTCTGGTCTCTACAAACCACGGTTAGTCGGGCCACATGGCAATCCCCTTTCTTCCTAGTCTATGGTGCTGAGGCTATGTTACAAACGGAGTTGGAGTTTGGAGTTCGGCTTTCCGCGAGTTTGGACCCACTCAGAAGACAAGTCAAATGAAGACCGACTGGTCGAGTTAGATCAGTTGGAAGAAGCAAGGGACATCGCAACTATCCAGTCGGCAAAATACCTTCAAGGCCTGTGTCGTTATCACAGTCATACTGTTCATGGCCATGCCTTTTCGGTGGAAGATTTCATTTTGAGAAAAATTCAAACCACCAAAGACAGGCACAAACTGTCTCCCTTATGGAAGGGACCGTTCATTACCGCTGAGGTGACACGTCCGGGTGCCTACCGTCTAAAGACTGAAGACAGCGTCCTGATCAGCAACTCATAGAACATAGAACAACTACGTCTTTTCTATATATGAGCATTGTACTCTGTTTATACATATATAAATAGAGTTTTTTACTCTGACTCACTATGCTGATTGTTCCAACCGAGTAGTGAGTCAGGGGCTACATGCCGATAACAAATCTCCTGTTATTGCTTAAACTCGAGACTGTTTTATTTAAGTCATGAAGTCTTATAGTGATTATGCTAACTTCTACCGAGTATATAGTCTCTTTTGGATAAACGTTTTTTAAAGTTGGTACTCATCGTTTGGCAGAATTTGGCTGATCGGATAAGGCTACATGATGACAACATGTCTTCTATTATTATTGAAGTTTGAGTCTGTTTTATCTAAAGCCATGCAGTTTTATAACGATTGTGCTAAGTCTTGCTGAGTACAGTCCTATGGGATAAACGCTTTTTAAAGTTGGTCCTTAACGTTCGGCATAGATTGGCCAGTCGGGTAAGACTAATGATGACTACGATAGAACATGCACTCAACAGGATTTCACAACAAGAAAAAATATTTACAATATGTACAGATTATTCTTGTCTTTCCATGCACCGACTACTTAAGAAGAGTTTGTGTTTATAATGGCAGATCCTCGGTGATTGCCTGAGCAGTCGGCCTAGCCTGGTTGATCAGCTCTAAACCTTCCTTTGGGGTGGTGCCCTCAGCAAATCCCTCGCCAATCGTCTCAATATCTACCCGGGAGTAGAGAGACTTTGTCATGGCTAAGGCTTAGGAGATCCCCACGGTGGCGTGCTCTGTGGCAAATTCCTTCAAAATAGCTAGAGCTTCTTGAAGGCATTGAATCACCTGGGCAGGAGAGCTTGAATTGGATCTGGCTTGGCCTGGCTGCATGATATCTAATAAAATCTGCGCTGAATCCACTATGGCATCCCGTGAATCCTTTACCACCTTTATCCCCTCAGCAAAAGTGCCGAATTAAGTCTACGCATTGGTCTTGAAGGCTGCTCATATAAAAGAGAAGACAAACAAATCTGGATATCTAGTCGGGTCGAGTGCAAGAGCAGATATGAAGCTTACATGCGTACTCGGTGTCAACCTTGGACTTCGCCTTCTCGAGCTCCTTCAACTCTTTCTTCAAGCGTTCAATTTCTAAGGACCGATTGTTCAGATTTGTCTCTAGAGCTACAGCAAAACAAGGTTAAAGATTAGAAGCATAGGGAGGATGACTAGAGTTACTCGGGCAGAAGGGGAAACATATCTTTGATGGTCCCTATTTTCTCCCAATTCTCATCTCGGAGCTTGTTCACCGAGTCCTTTAGCCAGTCCTCCCTTTCCTTGCTAGTCCTCTCTAGCTCATCCTTGGTGACCTGGAGCTGGTGGAGTTGAGTGAGCTGAGGAGCGAGTTGGGAAAGAACCTTACTCATCTTCTCAAATCGATTGACTACTTGCTGCACGAGTTATGTCATAGTCAGACAAGGCAAGCTACAATAGTAGAGGATTCGAAGAACCGCTAATCAGCAGATACAGCTGGTCGGATTATGTACCTGGATGCTCCTCGATGCTACGATGGCGGCCTCCATTAGCTTGACTCGCTCCCTCTGGGCGGCCTCCTTGTTCAGCTCGAAGTTTGTTCATCTCCCTCCAGGGTGACCCAATAGAACACCCGAGGGATGTTTGGCGGAGGAGCTTCGAGCCTGGGGAGGTCATCATCTTCTGAGGATGAGGAGAGTGGAGGAGCAGGAGTCCTGGGTCTTGGATCTACTGGCAGTGCAGGCTCCTCGATGGGCTTAGTGATTGGGGCTTTGGCTGCAATGTCCCGACTGGGTGAAGTTTGTTGCCTGGCCAAGCTCTTTAGCACACTTTACAAAACACGAGTGCAACATACCAATTCTAGAAAAAACACATAAACAGAATCCAAACAAAGTCACTTAAGAATAGGCAAGGGACACACCATCCACACCACCTACTTGAAGAGCAGAAAAGAGTATAGTTAGTGTAAGGAAAGTATTATAGGAAAGACCCTATAGGTTCAGACAATATGCTACATTCTATGATATCCTATTCAATCCCCAGGTTAGCATGCGTTGCTCGTCGTGCTAATAAATCCTCTCTTCTTAAAGCCCAAGTAGGACAAAGAAATGCAAGTAAATACCCTCGATTCATTCCTTTTATGCGAGTAGGAAAGCTAGCTAGAAATCAATGACAAGGAGTAGAGCCTAGAGCAAAAGGGCCTGGCGTCAGGTTAGTTAAAGCAAGAAAGTCAATGCCGGTGCTCGCTTATTCAATCCTTTTTTCTCTCCTCCTTTGTGCTAATCACTAGTGCTAAGAACTAGGTCAAAAGGAAAGTCAGCCCTTAATACGGAGTTTTATACTTGTTCTTACTTGTGTTAGTGAAGCCGGATAGTTCAACTTGCCCGCCCAAAGTCAATCTATGAAAAATCTTCCTTATAGGCACACCCAGCTGTAAGAGAGTAGAAGCAATCGGAGTAAAAAAATCCCATAGTGAAATGAGTGTTAGATGTTGACTAGATAAAACTAGCTAATACATGTAGTAGGGTAACTTTTCCTTTTTTCTTGGTTATGTGAAAAGGTAGAAAACTCGCTACACTTCATAGGAAATGAACTACTCTTAATGCAAGCTAGTCAAGCTGGATGAGTTGTTAGGGATGGCTCAACCCAGGCAGCGCTAAGCCTTTCTTTTCCCGGCAAATCTCTCACTTCAATCTTTCTGAGCTAGCTATGTTCTCGGGGCTACACCCCACCAGAGTAGGTTTCACTATCGAGTAATGAAGATGTTAACTTCTAGTACAAGTAAGCAAATCTAGTGCCCTGAGTACCCTTGTTAGAAGCACACTATAAAAAACCATCTCAACAAAGGTAAAGTTTATATATATTAGACAAGATTTCACCTTCCTTCACGCATTCTAGAATAGGATCCATGTATAAACCAACAGCCCTAGATGGAGCCCAACACAAAAAGTAAGGTGATGAACGAACTTAAGAATACAATAAACAGAATCAAAACAAGCAAGAGAACTCTTAAAAGAAAGAAATCTACTGCTCTATCATTGGCAGATATCTTTTAGTCATAGCCCTACCTAGGGGGAACTCACACTCGCTAGAAGGCAAAAGCACTTGAAATAGTAGTGAGGTAAGAAATCAAACTACTCGCTTATTCTCAATATGCCTGCTCTTCGAATTCAAAACTCCTCCGCTATAGCCCATTCTACATATGTATATATGAAAAAGACAGCTGCTATACAAAGCTTTATCTCGCCACTTGAGAACTCATTTGCTTCTGGCTGTCTTACTGGATTTCTTCTATCCTTAGCTTACTGACCTAAGATGTATATGCTTGGCATATTCCTAATCTCCCTTGTCGTTACATTTTATTATCTTGGAAGGAGTTGCAACCTACAAGGCCTATAACGCCGTATCAGATCTTTCCATTGCCCTTTGGTCACTTGCTTAAAAAGTGAAAAGAGACTAAAAAAGAGACTAAACTTCACTTAGGCTTTCTCGCAAGCTTATTAGAGCATTGAATTGACCTCTACTAAGAGTAAGATGGCTTTTATTCTACTAAATCCAAAGAATGCTGGCTAGGGTGACGCTCGTGCTTCTTTCGAGTAAGGCAAACTGAGTAAGGGGTCGTGTTATTAAGTATATTTCTTAGCTACAAGCCTGGCCTTTCACTTTTCTTAGTTCCCCTTTTTCCAACCTTTTCCATTCCATATCTCACCAGTCTTCTTTCCCTGGGTTGTTCTTGAAATGCGTATTAAGTACTTCCCTCCTCAAGTCGATCACACCAAATCAAAAAAGTAGGAAAGACCGGGCAGGCTATCAAAACTTCAAATTCATAAACGTCAACTTTTTTCTTTAATAGCTTCGGTACTCATTCATGCCTATTGGCAATAATATGTTTCATCATAAGAATACCGTGAAACCTAGACATATTAAGAAAGTCCACAACTTTTATCTTCTCCACTCTCATAGTTGCTACCACAGAATCAAGAAAGGAATCATTCATCCCCATAGTACTCCTACCTTCCTACTTGCTCAAAAGGAATCCTCACTATACAGCAACAGCTTAGAAAGTTCTGAAATAGGAGTGCCATATAAGCAAACACTTTCATTACTCCAAGAGCATATGTCACATGTCAAGATTAAGCATTACTACCTCTTTCCATATTAGCTACCTTGAAGCGCTTTGGTCTAAGGGCTGCTTTCTTTGCCACTTTTCTCTTTATGGAGCCAATAAACATAGAAAGAATTGACTAATACATAAAGGTTCTGTCTACTGATTGAGATACCCGTCTCATTGGCAACACTAATCCTAGTATATTCGTAACGTTAAGGCTATAAGTATTCCCCTACTACTCGAGTAACTAAACATACGCTAAACTAATGGATACATAGACTCTCCAAACTCTCATGAATAGCTCATCCCCTGCTTGGTAAGTAAGGCAAATAGCCTCGCAAATAGAGTATAGTAAAATGTCTAACCGGCTGTAGATGATTTGACCGATACAATTATAGTGATTTTGCCTATACCATTAAAATATATAGTTTTTTTATAAAAGTAACCAGCCAGTCGAACTCGACCAAGGGATTTCCTTCTGAGAACATAGAGTAACCGGCTAGGATTATAACTCTTTTCTTGTCATGTAAGGTTACATGAAGTCGATTTCTACTATATCCCTAATTACATGAGCCAACCCACCATCTGTCCGAGTGACCCTTTTTGTCTTTCTTCAGGTACCCAAGGCCCATGGCCTCCACACTTGCACTTGCAGTGGCAGCATACGATCCATGTATTTTCTTTATAACATAATGAAATTGTAATCAATACTTCACTGAATTTTATCGACAAGTGAAATGGACAGGAACAGTGACAAATTGGACTATTATTTTACATCATATTTAGACAATCTTGATGAAAGTATGAATAGAGTTCCTTTAAAAGACAATCATATTAGACAAATGTATAGATTAACTGCTAGGTCAACATATGCTCCTAGGATATCAAACACCATATTTTGAATAAAAAATCATGCTTCAGTTTTGTACCCTGTTCTTCTGTTTTTACATTGTGATTTGTAAACCGTGAGAAGCTAAACAACCGTCACAAGGTGGTTTGATCTATATTTTTGTTTGTTAGACTATATCGGGGAACACATTGAAGACTGGAAAATATATATATATATATATATATATATATATATATATATATATATATATATATATATATACACGGGGTCGCACCAAGTTGTGCATAGCATGCTATAGAGGTTTCGTTGCATGCCTCACATGATGTCATGCTCTTGGTTTCTCGGTTGTTCCTAAATAGAACCCGCGCTCTTTACCATGGTTGTGTTAGTAAAATAATGACACTATGACCCGAGCAGGTTGCTCCGCACACATAGATATGGTCATAAAAAAATTACTACGTAATACTTGCAAGCATTCTACACTGTTGTTGTGGTTTAAAAAATTTACTCCATTATAATTGATGGTATAATTGCAAGCATTAACACTATTCCTACAACCCCTAAACTTTGCAGGAAAAATTACTACATTTTAGCCTTACTGTTAGTTAAAAAATTACTACACTGTCTTTACGACAGTGCAGCGTGTAATATTTTTGTATATGTAACTTTTTTACTATCGGATATTAACACCTTGCAGAGCGTGATGTTTTTGTATGTCTTTTTTTTACTATCAGATATTAATACTTTGCAGTCTAGGTGCCCCTGGAAGCGTATCGTGCTTAATTGACGAGGCGTGGGAACAAATGTGTATTACATGGAGAAAAACCGGCGTATTCGAATAATCGTGCGTGGCTATGAAGCGGTGCGGGCGGAACGCACGCGTGCGCGGTATTATCGGCACGTCCAGAATTACTGTCGTGGCCATCGTGTGAGATCCGGTGCATGTGCTGATTTAAAGCACATGAATTTAAAAACATGCATTAATGAGCAGTTGGAGTGTGGCGTTGAATTACCCATTGCAGGGCATTCTCTCACCTGAGGCCATAGTTCGTCTTCGGTTAAGCTTCGCGGAGGATGGAATCTCCGGTGTCGGCCAATGTTTCCATTGAGCGCCCTTACTGCAACGTCACCAACATCCTTGCAAAACCATTCTCGTTTGGATGGCGTGGGTGGTGTTGAAACTGGCGGCCGAATCGATGAATGGAGGTGCATTCTTTTCAACTCCTACAAGAAGCATAAAAGGTTTGGAGAACCGTGGATGGGTTGTGATAAGGACATTCCTTTCATAGATACAACTTATCTACAACAAGGACCACTTACTCGAGCTCGTAGTCGTCAACTTAATTACCAGGTGAATTCATTTCTAGATTCATATATTATTGAAAATAGTCCGCTACCTAATGCAAATGATTTAATTGTGATTAGGAATCTGGGAAAGGATGAAGGAAAGGGACCAAGTCAAGCAAGAATTCGAGTTGGACTCGTTCTAAAATCAGATTCAAACTGCTGTGATGGTACCAAGTTTAAACGGGCATAACTTCCTCATAGAGACTCCGTTTGGGATGTTCTTATACTTTATGGAAAGCTTATGAAGTCAACTTTCCAACGGATCCAACCTTATCTTCAAATTCCACCCGAGCCGGCCGTAATCATCAAAACAATCCATATTGGGTCCTGAGTCCGAGTCAAAAGGGTGCTGCGCCATCCTCACTTGGGCCCATGGGCCTTGTAACCCTAGGGCGTGCACGTGGAACGTCCCCTTGGTCGTCTCCCTATTTAGGAGCCGCCGCCTCCCTTGCTAGAATTTGGATTTCATTGAGTTAGGTTTAGCCATTGTGCAAATTTCTGTTCTTCAGTTATGTTGGACAACCACCTGTCAAGACAGTTTCGGAATCTCAATTTTTTTGATCTGCAATACAATTTATGCTTTATTCATATTCACAATAACAGATTGCCTACGTCTTATTCTTGCTAGTTCTTCGATTGCTCGCAGGGATTGAACTTCGTGTTCAGGTTAATCGCGTCTCCAGCGAGGTTAATAACATCTCGGAGATTGGTTCAGCGATTGCTAAGGCGCAAGCGACGTTGTGTATTTGTAGTCGAATCGCCAGGGTCATCTCCACTGAAATCGATAGTTATCAGTCTCATCGAAAGATCGGACACCTTGTTTCCATCAGGTTGCACCACCATCCTTGCACTCTGGTGATGTGTGTACATCGATCCAATCACGAACCTACATCCATGTATGTTAATATATAAGAGTATGTCAATAAATAATATCTTGTGCTACCCATAGTAACGATGCAGTAGGTGATTGTGTATAAACACGTGAAAATATGGTCTGATCACAGGGGTCTACTTTTTAGGGAAGATATGGTTCCCAGAGTGGGTATGGCATTCAAGACATGTGATGAGGTGTACGAGTTCTACATGAAGTACGCATATCATGCGGATTTTGATGTTAGGAAGAGCAGAGGGAAGAAGAGGGTTAGAGAATTTTGCTGCAATCATGAGGGAAAACACACATACAATACTGATGCGACAGACATAGAGTGCAAACGTCTTTCAAAGAGAACTGGATGCAAGGCGTATGCGAAAATTAAGAGTGTATTGGATGATGGCGAGGTTTCTTCAGTGGTCCTCGACGTGGTGGGGCTTAATCACACCATCCATTAACACCCTCGCCCACCGCAGTTAAGCAGATGAGGTCATATAAACATAGGGACGACACACTGATGGAGTTTGTCGACTCGATCCAAGAAAGTCGTGTTCCGCATAACACCATTCTCGGGGTGCTTGCTAAGATGCATGGTGGCCATGAAAACATCCCTTTCACCAGAAGAGAAATTGAGAACAGGTATGTCTTATATTTGTATTTGAAATACATTGATTATATTATGTGAAATGAATCGGACTATACTTGTATTGGAAATTTGTTATGTGATGTACACTTTATGGGCATCCAGATTTCAAAAAATGCGTACAATGGCAGGAAACAGTGAACGTACGGAAGGAAAATGCAAACAACGTGAACAAACTAATATCTTTCTTCAACGAATGCATCAAGCATAATCCTCAGTTCTATTGGGACGTGCAACTCGATGAGCAAGGTGTCATAAAGAACATGTTTTGGAGCCATGCAAGCAACCAAGCAGAGTACATACACTTTGATGACGCTGTAACCTTCGACACTACCTACAAGACCAAACGATATGAGATGCCTGTAGCTATGTTTGTTGGATCAAACCACCACTTGCAGAGCACTCTATTTGGTTGCACGCTACTTAGGGATGAGAAGATAGAAACATTTGAATGGCTATTCAATACATTCAAAACTTGTATGAGAGGATCCCCGGCAACACGACACATCCTAACAGTTAGTTTACAACTGCATTTGTAAGTTTGTACAAGCTACCAGCTTTTTTTATATAGTTGCTTGTTATTGTATCATTAGTTATACTGCATATCAGGATGCTGCAATGGGTGTAGCCATGAAGGGAGTGCGTCCAAACACAATGCATAGGCTATGTAGGTGGCACATATTGAATAGGCACTCCGATATGTTAAAACATCATCTACACAGGGACAAAACCTAGAACCAGACTTTGATGTTGTGCGTTAATCAGACCTACACTGTACTAGAATTTGAAGGTGCATGGTCAGAATTCCTTGATAAATATGATCTTTGAAATAATGCAACTATGCAAGCACTCTACAAGATTAGGCACAGCTAGGTGCTAGCCTTTTTCATGGACTACTGTGGAAGAATGACGTCTACACAACACCAGTTAGAGCCCCGCCCATGAAAAAAAGCAAATTGTGCTCCCCCTGTTTAAGAAGTTTTTTTGTTGACCATCCAAGACTGTGTTGCACAGGTTTGCACGCAGGATCTAGATGTGAATACTGTTGAGAAAGGAAAAGGAATCTACAGAGACAAGAGCTTACACGGTGCAAATTTAACCTATTTTTGTAATGAGTAATCTTTTTGCATTGTGTATTTATGCAATGATGTTAATAACTTGTAGGGGCAAGCTGTAAAAGACATGTTGCCTTTGTGGTGCAACTGTCAAGGTTGTACACAAGGGTTGTCTTCAAAAAGTTCGAAGAAGCGTTGGATGAAAGCACATCTTTCAGGATTGACATGGACAACAGGATACCAAACGGGTGGATTGTGTCGCACACAAAACGGTCGGAGAAACACAACTGGTGCTAGCGGCACTTCAAGATAATGGTCGATGTTGACCAAGGGTGGTACGAATGCAAATGCAAACAGGGTATCATTTGCTTAGGGCTTTTCTGCATGTCCTGGTGGAAAGGATCCTAGCCCACTACGTACTCCGAAGGTACACCATGAAGGCAAAAAGTGACATGTTGTTCAACCATCTTGATCGAGACATGGAAGGGCCTGGAGAGGTTGCAAGCAAGCTATCGGAAAAACATGCTTATGGTAGAGGCTATGGGAGTGGTCAGGGCTGCGTGCATGTCCAAAGTTGGATTTAATCAGCAATGAACATACCGAGAGGGCTGAGAAGCCAAGTAGAAGAAATATCGGCCAATGTGCCGGTTCGCTCTTCCAAAAATGAAGGAGTAGATGCTGGGGTTGGCGCTGTACATCCTGACATAAGCCGAGTTCCACCACCAAGATCAGAGACAAAAATAAGTGCAAACAAGCCCATAGAAAAGATATGTCTTGGAGCTAGAGGGAAGAAGCTTTGTACACGGGAGTGTGGGTGGGGTGGGCTAAAGGATGGTCACTACGCAACTACATGCCCAAAAAGGGGTAGGCCTCGTGGTTCTTGGCGGTGCAACACTTGGGGTTCGAGAAGAGTTCGGAGGCGGCTTGTTGATGAATGAAAAGAAGAAATGGTTAATGAAGACATGGATGACAACAATGAATGAGCATAAAATAACCTGCTTTTTTATTTTTACTATTGCTGCAATTAAAAATGCTTACACATGCCGTTGGGAAACATAGTGGAATGACAAATGATCTGGAAGTAAAGTTATTACTTTATTGAATAAATATTGAAGTTTTTACTAGCTGATACGTATTCTACTTATAATGGAATCACCAAAAACTCGTTGCTGGCATGAGAATCCAATCGAATGTACTGGAAGTAAACTTATTACTTTACTCAATAAAAGGTAAAATTTTTACTAATTGATAATTATTCTACTTATCGGAGGCTGGTGATGGCGGTGAGATATCAGGGGGTGGAGGTGTGTTTGGCTCGGTTTTGTTGGCAGCTACTTTAGTGCTAGGATCATCTTTTTCTTCGCCATCATTGTCATCACGGATGACAATAGGTGCATTGTACAACCACATACGCTGGCCTTCTCGACTGTCCATGTGTAGTCATCAAGATCTGGTGGGGGCAAAGGACACAACGGCGAGTAGTAGTAATCTTCTTCAAGGTAGTCTTCCTCAGATGGTGATATGAGCAGGGGAGTTTCTATTGGCGGTGAGAGGACTTAACGCATAGCTATGCCGGTGGTAACTTTGATCGCTCATCGATCACTCGATGTCTTCATGGGAGGGGTATGTGGATTGGCATTGCTCGGGGGTGGGAAGGTCGATATGGTTAATGGGGTAGGGCAACGAGGTGGATTAAGGTGTATATATGTTGCATTTGCTATGGATAGTCCGTGCATTGTGCGGTTAGTTACCAAATGTAGATTCTTGATTTTGGGGGTTTTGTTCACGCCGTGTTAGATACGTAATGATTATCATATCAGATAGGAAGGCTATATAGAAAAGATATATACCGTGTGAGGTGAGTAAAAAAAATTCAGAGTAATATTTCAATGAATTCAAATATGTCTACCATAGGAAAACATGATGACATTTATTTGTCGTAAACATTTTACACATATCGCTATGGTTAGATGCACACGCACAAAAAAAAAGCTAGGTAAATAGTATGGTGGTCTACTGCTCTGCCCTACGCATGTGAGGCGTACGACATCGATGAGTGGTAGCAAACTTTTTACTCGGGAGTACAAACAAGACAAAAAATAATACCAACCATGTTGGCATGGCATATATAAGCATCCAAAATGTAAAGATGTACGATATCAAAGCGTGTTAGTAGATTTTTTTACTCGGGGGTACAAACGATACGAAAAAAATATCAACCAAGTTTGCATTGCATATATAAGCATCCAGAATGTAAAAATGTAGGATAACTGGTTTGCATGACAGTGGTACATTTTTCACTTTGTTCCATGGTAATTACACACATGATCCGAGGTACATGAGGGAAATTATATCAGAATGGTGTCAAACAAAAGTTTGCAACACAAACAGAGTTCTACTGGTCAACGCCATGTGAAATAGACAGTTGTTCGGTGCAACGAAGGTGTTCAATGTCTGGGGGTAGCGGTGAAGCAACGTTGAAGCGATGGAATATCAAGTGGTGTAGCATCTTTGCGTGGCTCTCCTTGAAATTGCTCTGGCAACAAAATGCAACAATATCACGGGATTAGACATCGGTAGTTGAGGTCAACTAAACCTATAAAATTAGCCGAAAACTTGACTGACCGGGTTGAAATAGGTCAACTTGGGCATGGTGGAACCAACATATGCCTCCATATACTTCATCACGAAGAACGCAATCATTCGAGCATGGTACCGTGACTGGTGCTTCAATTTTGCAGAGGCAATAGTTGCCAAACCTTTTCAGCGTACTGGGGAAAGCCTTCCATAATGCATTGCTAAGTCGTTTCATGGTCCTCCTGCCTATGTCCTTGTGATGCTGGGTGTAGTCGGTCCCAATCTTGTTGTAGTCGTTGGAGTCCATGACATCCACACGGCCGTGGATGAAGTTGAAAGCCTACAATATCCAGTGTTCACGATGCAGTACAGGAATCAATATCTACAGTATGCATTAAAAACTAATTCAAAAGTTGTCACGTCAATAAGTGTTTCTAAAAAATTGGGATGCTAGTAATACATGACACATGAGGTATTAAATCAAACAGACAGTGTGGCAGGTGCATACCAACTTTGCACGACTCATCTTGCAATGGTGGAGAACCATACGCAAATGGCTGACAAGAACATCAAGAGTGAATTCCTGCCTTCCCATAGCATGACCTACGGAATCCGTATTGAGAATGTCCTGCTAGGTGCAAGATGGGATGTATTAGTGTATTATTAACGCATATATAGTAATATAACATTCAGCATTTGTGATAAGTTTAAGAAGGGTCTGGGGAGGAGGGGATGTTAGGGGGAGGTGGGTCGGGCTATTACCGTTATGGTAGTAGGCAAAGAAAAGTGCGTTTGCCAAAAATGTCAGGTCTGTCGCACATGTTGTCTTTGTTTAGCAGGCTGCTGAAAATGTCAATAAATATACCCTGTATCATCTTCTTGTCAGCGAATGATTCAGCTATCTCAGGTGTGCATGCAAAGCATCCATCTAACTCAATAAGCTTAGCGCTGCATCCGATGACATAACGTAAGACTAGGTGCACCATGTAAAGCAAAAAAAGGTTGAATGTGAATGAAAGGGGTATGGAATATGAGTGAAAAATGGTCCATCGCATCGGTCGTTTACCTTCCAAATCATCCTGGGTCTGATACTACCAATTCCAGTAGCTACATCGCTGAATCATCTGCTTTGTGTCCCAACGTGGTGCCCTGTTGGAGAGGACATCTATACCTAGTAGGCTTGACCAACAATCTCTTCCGCGGTGACCATTTTGATGAATTTGCACTTGATGGATGCAAGCAAGTGGATGTTGTCATGCTACAAATGCAGTGGGTAATGTTACTTGTCATTTGTTGAATAATTAAAAGTCAGAAATATCAAATTCAGAAAGAAATTAGTAACGGCTACCAGAAATTAGATGGAATCAGAAGGAAATTACTAATGGCAAACAAAATTATTCAGAATCAAAAATAAATTACTCATGGCAAACAGAAATTAGACGGATAATCATACCTCCTCGTGCAAAGGCGTCGCTCCTTCGCGTTCACATATCTCGTCTATCATTGCATAATTTCTTCGTCTGAAATGAGTTCGGATGAAATGAATGTAATGTTGTCAGCGTCTACAATTAAATATGCGGACAATACTGATGTCAATGAAATTAATATGATAGGCATTGTCTGGTGGCGCGGGCAACAGCAGAGAGCACGGTCACCACACGGCAGCGCATGCGGAGGCCGGTTTAGAGAAGTGGCTAGAATTAGGAGAGCCATTCAGGGATCCTCCAATCTAGGAGCGATTAGCTCAGATTAGTAAGGCCACGAGCCTATAAGAGATATTGTAATCGGTCATTTGGGTAAGAAAGCAAGAACAATTACCTCTATCTCTCTCATCCAACACTCGGGCGCTGAGGGGCAAAACCTCGCCCCAACACGGAGCGCGGCTACGAACTACGTAGCCGGGGTCCTCCTACCCTATCCCTCGACGCCCTTGACAACCTGGTATCACGTTCCAGGCGATCCAGCCCTAGCCGTTCCTCCTCTCTACCACCGCCGCCGCGCCCTGCCGCTGCGCCGCCATCGCCACACCGTGTGCCGCCATGGGCGACAACTCTGCCAACAACGCCACCAACGCCGCTTTGCAGGCGACACTGGACTCCCTTGTAGCGTCCATCAAGACCCTCCAGACCTCCGTTGACGCCAATGCCCAGGCGATCCAGCGCCTAGACGCCGCGCGCTCGCCGCCGGGAGACTCATCGTCCTCTTCACGACCGGGATCGGGCGAGCATCATCAGGACCGGCCGCCGCGTTTTCAAAAGATAGATTTTCCGCGCTATGATGGCAAGTCGGATCCTCTGATTTTTATCAACCGCTGTGAATCCTATTTTCATCAGCAGCGAATCATGGAGGAGGAGAAGGTGTGGATGGCGTCCTACAACCTCGAAGACGGCGCCAGTTATGGTACTACCAAGTCCAGCAGGACGAAGGTACACCTTCCTGGCACCACTTCAAGGAACTCCTCCATCTGCGCTACGGCCCGCCCTCCGCTCCAACCCCCTCGCGAGCTCGCGGCGTGCCACCGCACGGGGACCGGGAGGAGTACCAGGACCGGTTCCAGGCGCTGTTGCCGCGCGCAGGGGCTCCTGGCGAGGCGCAGCGCGTCCAGCTGTTCACCGCGGGGCTCCAGCCACCGCTCAGCCACGACGTGGAGATCCACAACCCCAGTTGCTGGCGGCGGCCATGAGCCTCGCCCGCAAGATCGAGCTCCGGAACACCTACACCGCGCCGCCTGCCGGTGCGCCGCAGCGCGATCGGCCCCTCCTTCCGGCGCCAGCGGCGCGTCTCGCCCTTCCGGCACCTCCAGGGGACAACAAGGCCGCGCCGGCCACGGTCACGGTGGAGGGCCGGCCGGTTCGTCGGCTGAACCAGGCGGAGCAGGAGGAGCGACGTCGTCTCGGCCTCTGCTACAACTGTGACGAAAAGTTTGGGCGCGGCCACAACCGTGTCTGCAAGCGGCTGTTCCTCCTCGATGGCCTGGGTGGAGGAGGGGGCGACGAGCCGGGGGGACACCCACGGAGGAGGAGACCCGGATGACTCCCCGCACATCTCGCTGCACGCCATCGCGGGATCCACTCAGCGACACGATGCAATCCGTGTCCGCCTGGGCGACATCGACCTCGTCGCGCTCTTGGACTCAGGGTCCTTGGTACTCACAAACTTCATCGGAGTCCGCAGCTCATCGCTCGGGCTTTATCCCTCCAGCGCCGGCCACACTTGACAGCTACCGAGGTGGCGAATGGCGAGCGTGTCACCTGTCGGGGGTATCGCCAGGCCCGGTCGTCATCGGCACCGACACCTACAACGTCGACCTGTTCGTGATGCCCCTCGCTGGCTACGACGTGGTCCTTGGGACCCATGGCGGCGTCGCTGGGTCCGGTCCTATGGGATTTCGGCGCCCGTTCCATGATGTTGCGACAAGGGCGCGAGGTCTGCGTGGCAGGGGGTGGCCAGCTCCGACGCTCCCAGACTCCGGGCCACCTCTGCCAGCGACTCTCTCCGACGAACTCCTGGCATCCCTCGTCGACGTCTTCGCGCGAGCCCAGGACTGCGCCTCCACGCGGCCGCGACCAGGCATCGTCCTCAAGCCAGCGCGCGCAGCCCGTGGCGGTCCGGCCGTACCGCTACTCCAGCGTCCCACAAGGATTGAGCGGCAGTGCAAGACCATGATGGACCAGGGCATCATCCGTTGCAGCTCCTCCGCGTTCTCATCGCCGTCCTTCTGGTCAAAAAGACGAATGGCACCTGGAGGTTTGCGTCGACTACCGCGCATGAACGCCCTCACCTTGTGAAGGACGCGTTTCCCATCCCCATGGTGGATGAACTCCTCGACGAACTGCACGGCGAGTTTTTTCTCCAAGCTGGATTTGCGATCCGCTACCACCAAGTCCGAATGCGGCCCAGCGACATTGACAAGACACGCGTTCCGCACCACGACGGCTCTACGAGTTCTTGGTCACGCCGTTTGGGCTGTGCAACGCCCCTGTGACGTTCCAGAGCCTTCATGAACGACGTCCTGGTGGCCTTTCCTCGACGGTCGTCGTGCTTGTTTTCCTTTGACGACATCTTAATCTACAGTCATCATCATGGGCGGACCTCCGGCACCTCACACGCGTCCTCACGATGCTACGCCAACACCGCTTTCGTCAAGCGGTCGAAGTGCGCGTTCGGGGTCAACTCCGTCTCCTACCTCAGTCACGTCAATATCCAAGGCAGGTGTCAACCATGGACCCGGCCAAGGTGCAGGCGTTCATGACTGGCCGGCCGCGTGTGTGGGTGGTCGGGACTGGGGGTGGTGCCGGGGGGCTCGGTCGCGGCGCGGCGTGCGGGAGGATTCTGATGTCGGCACATCCACGGGATAGCTGTAACCTCGGGTCTTTACCACAGTGGGATACACCGCTACGGCCAAGGGCAGTAACTCTCATCTTCGTCGTGACGTGACACTCCCGATGAACTAGAGTCGGCGGGCTCAGACAGACGAGGAGCCTCCACTTTCGCCGCCACGCGCTGACGGCGCTCCATCCTCAAGACTTTCAGAGGAAGGACAACGCGTGAGGTGGTATTCTCTGGAAACGACGCAGAGTGGCGGTTAGCGCGGCGCTGGCGGTTCCAGCGTGGGTGTGCGGACCGCGGCTTTGGGTGCTAAGTGTACAGGGGGCGTTGTGCCTGCTCGTTCGGCCAAAAAGGCAGAAGTGGGAGACGCAACGGTGCCCCGATCTGCGCTACGTGGGCCGGAGGGTCAACCTCTGTTGTGTCATTCGTTAGGAGTCTCTCTAGTTAGTTCATGTACGTCGAGTGGCGACGGCCTGGAGGCGATACACATGGCTTCGGGGAACCGGTGCTCAGAGGGACCAAGAGAAGCATTGGAACCGTGGCATTTTCAGCCGGGTCTTTCTTTGAAAGGGAGAGCGAGTGAGAGATTAGCGTCGCGTCACAGGGCGCGCCGGCCCAGGCAAGCGCTGTGTAGACCGGTCCGACGAAGTCCCCGCCGCCGGAGCGGTCGCGGGCGCAACGCACGTGAAAAATCATCGCTTGGTCACCCATTGCCGTTAGAGCACTGGAGGCCATAGTCATCTATGGGTCCGCGCTTCCAATCGTCAGATGAAGGACGGACCACGGGCAAGAAAGTTCAGCGACCTCAAGTACTTGCTGGACCAGCCCGCTGTGAAGCAAGGGCCCCGCGTCCCCGGGGATAGCCGGGGATGGGCCGACACCAAGCCGATTGGGGTTAAGAGGGGGATATCGGCAGTCCTGGGAGAACTTCGACCCTTCTCCGAGTCCGGAGGTACAGCCAGAGCACGCGAGACGAAGTCGCATCCGGAGAAGTGGCATTCCTTTGAGGCGCGAGTATGGTTGCAGATAACTCTCTCGATACTGTTAAGCGACACACGAAATTCTGTCTATCGGGTCTGCGACAGAGATGGACAACCATCGTGATCAAAAGTGCGGGTGTGCCATGAAAGATGCTCCACCAGCCTCGGTTTGCGACGAGCCAAAAACAATACTTGTCGGTACGACTCTTGCGTCGAGGCGGCTTGGGTTAAAAGGGAGTTGCTAGCTTTACGTCAGGCCCAGGCCACTGATCGGAGGGTGTTGAGGATGAAGGCCGCCCTTCATTTTTTAATAGGAATAGCACGTATCGTGTGCTGCATTCGGAGGACGAGATCTCTGCGGGGACCAATCTGCGCGCTTTAAGAAGAAAGTGGCATGGGTATGAACAATCCATTGCAACATAGGGCGCGTGGGTTTTTCGTATAAAGGGGACAAGTCATAATAGCGACACAGGAAGGTCACAACGGTTCAAAGTAAAAACGGCCCCTAGTTCGTCTATTCAAAAGAAGTACATATATTCGCTCCCGACATCCCCGCATACCTGCACGAGAATCTCATTAAAGAGTGACGGCCGTCTTTTCTTAAACTGCCGACGATATGGCCACGAAGGGGTGAGTCCAGCGCACGAAAGCTGCAAACATAGAAAGTGGCGGCTCCGTCGCATTAGATCCACTTCTCCCAACAACGTGCGGCGTACTCAGGGCAGGGAAATGTACTTGGTCTTACTGCAATACAAGGGCATTTGCGTGCTCCACTTGCCTCTAGCTATGGATTGGTATAATAGACTACTAGATAATCTGGGCAGGGGCAAGGCGAATCTCCACCCGCGGTAGGGCCTGCAGGAATCCTTTGGTGAGGGTTCCGCTCCCCAGTTCCCGACGGGCGGGCAGGTCTGACAGATGGTGCGGGCTTGACTTCACATCGATAACAGGCGTGAGGTTAGGCCTGATTAAGGGATAAACGTCGTCGGGGGCAAGGAAAGCCAGGTCTACATTCAAGGTCAGTACAGAGATCCACGCTCACGAGTGGTAATCTGGAACGAGTTAACAGATCAAGTATTGGGGTAAAGGTGCGGTAAGTTGATAGTCCTAACAAATGTGATAATCTTAGTGCATATTTGTAAATCCCTAGATCAAAATCCCACTGCTAGCGCCTACATTCGTCCTACAGATAGTGAAATTAGGATTGTTTCCTGGGAAATGACGCTGATTTCCCGAAATGTCAGGTCAGAATGGCCTTCTCAACAAGACATCAAGATGTTCGAGAGGGGTTTAGTGTATATAAATACTCCACGGCGTCCCCCCAATCCATGAGGTGTACCGATCGCGATCCAATCTTCACCTCGACATTTTGAGCGTGAACTCATGCGCCTATATGGGAGCCCGGCTGCACTTGACGACGGCGTTCCACCCCCAGTCAGACGGACAATCGAGGCTGCAACCGCGTCATCGTCATGTACTGCGCTGTTTCACCGGCGATGGCCCAAGCGCAAAGTGGCTCCGTTGTTCCCTGGGCCGAGTACATCTCACAACGGCATATCAGACGTCGTACGGGACACACAAGCCGTTCCGCGTGGTGCTACGGCCGAGACCCGCCCACCATCCATTCCTATGAGCAGGCGACACCAGGGTGGCGCAAAAAGTCCAAGAGCATGGAGGAGCGGGATGCCTTTCTCGCCGACGTTTTGCCGCTGGAGCAGGCCCAAAAGGTGCAGAAAGTTCCACTACGACAAACTCATCGACCGTCTCGTACCAGGTGGGCGACTGGCCCTGCTCCTTTTCATCAGCGTGCTGCCTCATCACTACCGCAGGCACAACCGGGAAGTCAAGCCGCGCTACTTCGGGCCATACCCGCTCACCGAGCTGATCAATGACGTCGGTCCGCTGGCGCTACCTTCGCGTGCCCGGGTGCACGACGTCTTCCATGTTGGCGTCCTCAAGAAGTTCGTGGGGCAACCACCAGACGCTCCACCCCCCCCCGTCATCCACCACGGCGCTCTGCCCGGAGCCCGAACGCGCCGTCCGCACGAGACTGGCTCGCGGCGTCCGCCAGGTGCTCGTGCACTGGAAGGGTGAGTCACCAAGCCTAGCCACTGGGGGACGTCGAGTCTTTCCGCGACAAGTATCTAGCATTCCAGCTCGAGGACGAGCTGCTCCTCGAGAGGGGGGGGGGGGGGGGGGGGAGATGTCATGTGGGGCCGCACCTACTCTAGGAACCGGCGTGCCCGTGACATCCGCAGAGCCGGTGAACGCGCGCGGGCAACAGCAGAGAGCACGGTCACACACGGCAGCGCATGCGGAGGCCGGTTTAGAAAGTGGCTAGAATTAGGGAGAGCCATTCAGGGATCCTCTAATCTAGGAGCGATTAGCTCAGATTAGTAAGGCCACGAGCCTATAAGAGATATTGTAATCGGTCATTTGGGGAAGAAAGCAAGAACAATTACCTCTATCTCTCTCATCCAACAATCGAGTGCTGAGGGGCAAAACCTCGCCCCAACACGGAGCGCGGCTACGAACTACGTAGCCGGGGTCCTCTTACCCTATCCCTTGACAATTGTGCAGTATGATACTCTACTGATTGTGCTGGTTTTCTCAATTTATAATGCTGCATCTGACAAAATTCGTTTGCAGATATAAGGGACACATACATATGTCGAAGTATGTAGGTGTTGACCTAAATACATTAAATTCTCTTAAACTGGTAAAATCAACACAACTTTGAGATGGGCAAAGCCATTGGTCAGCAAAAAGGCGCTCCTGCAATGGCACAAGTACCTGGCCACAATGCTTTTGTCCAATGTTGAACGTTTAGTTAAAATGGTGTTTATTCTCCTGTTAAGTGGTGGAGTTGTTGATTTGAAAGCTCGATATCATTACGCTTTCTTCAAAGCTTCTTCCAAGCCCACCTCCTGGTTGTCATCAGAACATGTTAACAAAAAGGTTTTTTCTTGCAAAGTTACAGAGCTACTGTTTGTAACATGGTATTCTCTGCATAAGTAAAAGCTAACCTGACCTTCCAAAATTGTGGTTGAAGTCTTACTTCATAATAAGAAGATAACCTTCCCATTTGTTTGCAATTTTCATGGCATTTATCCTTATTCTAAGAATAAAAGAGGAAACACCTCCCACCATATCCACTCATCAAGTGTAATATTGTACTGATTGAAAGTGATAGCAGAAGCTGAACTACATCATATGTTTCCCATCTATATGGAACTGTATCGTGAAAAATGGTAGGAACAGTAACACATGAGCACGGTTAATTCTCTCTTATTTGCAGCAAACATTAACAACACAACAACACTGACCATAGGCAAACCACTGAGTAATTGAAATACCAAATCCAAGGCGACCGCTCTGTCTGCCTGCCCTCTAGCAAGAGAAGGCGCAGATGATCACCCAAGCGCATGCTGCCGATATCATTGCAAGGATAAGTTATGCTGTTATCGAGCAAGAGCTCCATATCTCTGAAACTGATCAAAACAGAACCCAATCTCTATCGTCCTGGAGCAGCCACGGGACAAGAAGAACGCCCGATCTGTCAATACGTTGCAGGGTAGCAAATACATCGAAAGGCATTTTTTTAAGATAACAGAAGCTTTATTAATCTTAATCAATTACATCAAAATAATACAACCAAACTAAGACTACTCCTGACTTCTGTATAGCTAAGATGCACACAGTCAAAAATACACCTAAAACCAAAATGCTAAAAAAAATAGAGAAACAAACGTTTAATGGCTATCAATCCGTAGATTAGATCGCCACTCATGCTCTGGAGTAAAACACTTTATTGCCACACGGTCCAACTATTGCGAAGCCACCGCAATAATATTTCGTACTCTCGGTTTGTAGAGGATAGCCCATAAACGGAGCCACTGGGTAAGTAAAGAAATAATCTGCACAGGAGAAGACATACTTTTGTTGTAAAAAATAACACCATTTTTGTAGCGCCATAAAGATCAAACAAGAGCTGTTACACCTAATGGTACAAGATTCATCGTATCTTTAGAAACACGTATAAGACATGGTAGTCTGCCGGTCAAGGCTGGTGTATCTTCTGACCATGAACAACTGGCCACGAGACACCACCAGGCACCTACCGGCAATATGCTTCTGGTGGAATGAACCATCTCCTGTGCCCTCGCATAGAACATATAACGAACCAAATGCAAGCTGAATGGAGGCATATCAGAACCATGGAGGCCTGCACTGTGGCTGATACCTGAGACGAAGACACTGAGAACTTCATCACCATGAAGAAAATAAAATTCAGTGTGCAAATCACCAGCAAAGAACATAACAACCTCCACAGGTTCAGACAACCTCCAATTAATTCTCTGGTGCCGGCCGGCAACATGGACATCGGCAGCGACCACTGCCCCCTCCTCCCCGATAGCCAGGAGGCGATGTTGCTCTCCCCTGTGACGATTGTATTCCGCAGGCGACGAAAAGAATGCCATAGCATAAACCTATTAGAGTTTGTGTCGAATATACGTATATAATCGGTTACAGTTTAGGAATTAGAGTTGTACTAGGTGTTAGGGGAGAGTTACAGTCGAACTCTATCCTACGATCTCTCTTAAATAGAGAGACGGACCTGTTGTAACCGCATAACGACTTAGTATAGGCAAGAGGGAGTGGCTGGCTGGCGGCGTAATGGTCGAGAGTTGTTGTAACTCTGATACGCTGTAATTATGCCGAATCGGGGAGGAGCGCCCGTAATTAGTGCCCCGGGGATTAGGCTACGGCTGAACCTCGTTAACAAATATCGTGCCTCGTATCATCATTAGTTTTGGATCTCCTATGACATTTCTTCCGTGTTCGGTTATCGACGGTTTATCGGTGCCGGTTTTCTAACAAGTGGTATCAGAGCCTGCGGGAGATTCAATGATAGAGGTGCGATGGATGTGCCCCACACTGCGTAGCCTGCAAGTAATGTCCAGGGAGGGGCATTGGCGCAAGGTGGAGTACGGTGGCGATCAACAAATTGATCGGTGGATTCGGACACGTCAGGTGAGCGGCCTGAACCGTTCGATGAGCTACTTTCAATGGGGAGACGATCAGACGTGATGCTCAAGGTTGATTGAAGCTGGAGGCGATCGGCGTTCTCGATCGGTGGAGTCGAACACTCTAGGCAGGGTGGCCCGGGCCTTTCGGTGAGCTGCGTTCGACAGGGAGACGGCTAGACGTAGCGCTCGGGTCGATTTGGCGGCTAGGAAGATGGCATGACGACTTGTTAGCTTTGGCTCGTGGCGAGATTGGCGGGCAGTCAATCGAAAGTCAGAGCGGGTGGATCCTAAAGGCTGATTGGGACGTGTCGACAAGGCACTGCACGGTGGATGCTACTCAAAGCGGTATACATAAACAGGTGGTAGAACGGAGGCAAGGGCAGTCAGATTGGCTTGAGGGTTGGTCCAACCGTGGTGCTTGCTCTGGTGCTAGATGTTGTTGGATGTGCATGAAGCTCGGAGGTCAGGGTCGATGTGGTGTGTGCGGTTTCGCGCCGAGGCTGGGACAGCAAAGGATACTAGAGCGACGCTACAGGTGTAGCTAACCGGGTTTTGGAAACGTGCAGGGAGTGGTCTTGGTGTTCGTGGCGCAAAAGGATGAGTCAGACTTGGAGAAATATACAGCTCGGTCACGATGTCGATGCGGACTAGGGAAGGCACGAAAAGATACTGAGTCGGACACGAAGGAGGAACAAGGTGGACTCCGGTTTGGATTGGAATCGGACTCACATCCCCAATAAAATCAGCAAGAGGAATCCATGGATTGCAACTCAAAGCAATCAAAAACAAATCCAAACAGCAAGTCGAGGACTGACCTGAATCTTCGCTGGCGGCAGCGGATTTGTTGGTGGCGAGTACACGGCGGCGAAGCACATCGGTTTGCAGGCAGTGTGTGGCGGCAGAGGTACTTGGTGTAGTCAGCCGAGGCTTGGGGAAGAGACCCGGTGGCACCAGCTCCAGGAGAGGAAAGCGATGACTTCTCTGGTGCAAGAGGAGGCGGCATCCCCCCCACTGTTGGGACCGGCGATGGTCTCGTGGGGAGGGCGGTGGAGCCGGGGCAGGCGGCTCCACAGCGGCAGCTTCCTCACGGCAAGGCAGCGGCGCTCGGCGTCTCCAAGCAGAAGGGAACCGGCGGTGGTGGTGGCGCTCCAGTACTCGGCAGCGGTCGAGACAGGCGAACAGGAGGAGCGACGATAGAAGGGGATCAATTTCTTTGACTCCTCTTTCACTGGGTTTTTTGATTGAAAAAAAGGAAGGAAAAACCAAGGCTAGTTTTTTTGGAGAAGGAAAAAACCGTTGGTCTGGCTGGGTTTAGTCGGTTGGGTCAATTAAACCAGGGTAGATCAATTAGACCGAGGCGATAGTCGGTTCAGTTGATTATCGTTAATGGCATTGGCGATGGCTTCCAAATTTGATGTGGTTAAATTCGATGGCACAAGAAATTTCGTTCTCTGGCAGACGACGGTGAAGAATCTGTTGGCACAACAGGGGATATCTAGGGCTCTTACTAAGACGAAACTGACGAAGATGGATGATGACAAGTGGGAGGAAATCAAGACGCAAGCAGCTACGATGATACGATTGTCTCTTGGATTTGGTCATGTACCATATCATGGAGGAAGATTCACCGAAGAAAATTTAGGATAAATTGACAACCCAGTATATATCCAAGTCGCTGACGAGTAAGTTGTATCTCAAACGACAGTTATACGGTTTGCAGATGCAAGAGGAGTTACATCTTAGGGGGCACATGGACGTCTTTAATCAGTTAGTCATGGATCTAAGCAAGTTAGATGTGAAACTGGAGGATAAAGACAAAGTTATAATTCTTCTGAGCTCGCTTCCACCGTCTTACGAGTATGTGGTGACTACTCCGATGTACGGCAAAGATACCATCAAGACTAAGGAGATAGTTTCACAGTTGCTTGCGCGTGATTTGAGAAGATCAAAGTCAGTTGCAATAGGAGTTTCTCGGGGTGAAGGTTTGCTGGTCAAGGAAAAGCATGACAACTAGTCGGGAACGTCGAAGGGCAAAGAGAAGATCAAGGTGGTACGTTGCTATAAGTGTCATGACGTTGGGCATATAAGAAGGAATTGTCCATTACTGAAGAAGAGAAGAAGTGCAAGTGCAAGTTTAGCAGCAGCCGGTGATGACTCAGATAGCAACAGTCATGAGCTATTCACGGTGTCTAACGAGAAGTCTGGTGAAGCGTGGATATTGGACTCGGCTAGTTTCTATCATGTGACATCGAAGCGGGAGTGGTTGTTTTCATACAAATCTGGTGAGTTTGGTGTTGTTCACTTGGGCGATGACACGAGTTATTGTGTTGTTGGAATGGGTGATGTCAAGTTTAAGATGTATGATGGCAATGAGATGCTACTTCAGAATATGAAACACGTGCCAGGACTAAGGAGGAGTTTAATTTCACTTGGGAGTCTACATAAGGAAGGATGGTTGTATCAGAGTGATTTTGATGGAAAAACCATAACGATCATGAAGGACGGGAAGACTGTTATGACTGGTGAGATGATAGGCTCATGTTTTTACGAGTTACAAGGGAATATTGTTGCAGGTAGAGTCATAGAAGACAGATATGTTAGTGTTGCAGTGCACGTTCCTGATGGCGGCAAGCTGGGCATAGGCTCGTCAGGCGGCTCGGCGTAAGCGGCAAAGAAGAAAACAACTCAAGTCCGGGTATATGGAGGTTCGCACATGGAGCAAATTCAAGTTGACGTGGCATATTCGTCAAGGTGGAGTTTGTTAGAGTTTGTGTTGAATATATGGACGTAGTCGGTTATAGTTTAGGACTTAGAGTTGTACTAGGTGTTAGGAGAGAGTTATAGTCGAACTCTATCCTAGGATCTTTCTTAAATAGAGAGACGGGCCTGTTCTAACCGCATGACAACTTAGCATAGGCGAGAGGGAGCGGCTGGCCGACGGCGTATCGGTCGAGGGTCGTTGTAACTCTGATACGCTGTAATTATGCTAGATTAGGAGGAGCGCCCGTAATCAGTGCCCCGGGGATTAGGCTACGGTTGAACCTCGTTAATAAATATCGTGTCTCGTGTAGTCATCAGTTTTGGATCTTCTATGGCATTTCTTTCATGTTCGGTTATCGACGATTTATCGGTGCCGGTTTTCTAACAGAACCAACTCGGAGCCGCCAGAGTGGTACGGAACCCTGGATCAAGTCAGGCAGTGCAGGATGATACGGCGCCGGTTGTCGAAGGCAAAAAGGGCGTGGCCTGGCCACTCGTATTATCCAAGGCCACGGTAATAGCTCTGGTCTAGTGATGTCAGAGGTCCGCTGCTCGTCGAGGAGGTTGAACAGGGTAGCTCGTCGAGGAGGGTAATAGCCTCCTCCTGCGTTGCCACCTCCTTCGCCTTGGCATGAGGGAGAAGGCGTGTGAGCCACTTAGCGCATGACCGCTGCGCCGCCGGATCCGCCGCCGCCAACTTCGCCTCAGCGAGGTTGATCAGGCGCACGAGCTCATCGCAGTCGGGCATCTCGTCCCACAGCCGCCGTAGTTTCCAAAAGGAGAGAAGAAGAAGGGGAATGGGAGCGGCGAGAGGTAGAAGCCGAGAGAAGTGTTTAAGGCGGCAGTTAGATTCCTAATTCGGTTTGTTTTACCTCTTCGATTCGATGATCCGCCACCGCCAGCCAGGCTGGATGGTGGAGTATTATTTATAGGTCGAGTCCAAGCCAGATGCCAAACCGGCTTGGGCCACAAGCCAACTCGCTAAGCCTATTGGAGTACGTATTACTCACGCCACCCAATCCCTCTCCCAGATATTGATATTTCTGGTTGGGCGGGCCCAAGCCAACTTGCTAAGCCTATTGGAGTATGTATTACTCACACCACCCAATCCTTGAATTTTTTTTATTTTTATATTTTTTTAATAAAATATTTACAAAATTATATTTTCATTTCAAAAATTTATAGAAATATACTCCCAACGCCCTCTGGGAGGGTGTTTTTTAAAAATCGCCCTCCCAGAGGGCGATTTAATGATGTGGCTGACGGCCGTTCAGCACTTTTGCAGGCGGCCCCCTGTGGCCCAAAAGACGCCCTCCTAGAGGGCGGCAAGGGGGCCACCTGCAAAACGCCGGCCGTGGGGCCGGCCATTTTAGAGGCAACCCCCTGGCCGCCTGCAAAATGGCTGACCGGGCCGGCCATTTTGCAGGCGGCCCTCTTGCCGCCCTCTGGGAGGGCGTCTTTTAGGCTGCCCAGTATAAAACCCCCCCCCCACAGACTGAAAAAATGACATAAAATTCACAAAAATTACAGAAAAAAAGAAGAGAGAGCTGAGAGCAAGGCTGAACCAAAGCAGCGAAGCTCTACCGGTTTGCTGATTCATCTACAGGTAAAATCTATTGTCCCTTTGCAATTTTTATTTCTATGCAAAAATTGATATAGTACTGTACTGATTACGTGTATAGTACTATATAAAAATAAGTTGTTACTCATAGATGTATAGGTTTTTAGTCAATCTGTTAGATGACTTAGTTTGTGTAGAGATGGTAGTTATAAAATATCGATTACACGGTTTTAGATGTGAGGACAATGTTGGTATCTAGTTTAACTGTATTTTTTCATCAACAGATATGTCAAATAAAGTGCTATTTCACGGGCAAGAGAATATTAGGTATGGTCCACAAGGTGTAGATTTGTCGGAGTTTAGTTCAATGGCTAAGGGCATTGATAGTCCATCTAAGAGAAGTTTCGTGTCAGTGTATAACTGGCTAATGCGAGGCTTTCGACTCGACCCCCAGATCAACGCAATAAACTTGTATGTTGTAGTCAGTCGTGCAGTTGAAGGTTTTTTTTGGGAACTGATGCCGGTGGATTGCACTGCCACTTAGAGATGGTACGTGGAGAATGCATTCCAACGTGGTTGGCCACTGTGCATACTTGTGTCGATGTATGGGAAGGATAACATCGCTGCTGCAATGGCCGTGCAAGATGATGAGGGTCCAAGTACGGTGGGAGGAGGTGATGCCGAAACAATGGAAGAAAATGAAGGAGTGAATGAAGGAGGGAATGAAGAAGATAGACAGCCAACAGGTGTGGCAGATGAGGGAGAACTAATCGACACCATCGTCGAAGAAATGGATAGGAAAGATACTGAAAACGAGCATGGAGAGTATGATGATTCGTCCGATGAGGACAACGTGATGCCTGCAGAATAGAGTAACGAGGACTTCTTTGGCCTTATTATCTCCGAGCGGCATCATGTGCCATGGGAGTATAAGGAGAATGAGGTCATCCAGGGGGCTAAATATGCATATGTAGAGGATTTGAAGGATGCAGTAAAACAATGGGCGGTGTCATTTCAAAGGCAGTTCTCGGTCGTGAAGTCAAGCAAATCAGTGTATGAAGTGAAGTGCGTAAAGGATCGGTGTCCATGGCGGGTGCACGTATTCAAGGATAAATGGAAGTATTATTGGCAAGTTTCAATCGTGACCGAGCATTCATGTTACTTACCCGGTATTGAAAAATATCATAGAAACATGACATCTGCATTTATTGCAATAGAGATGTATTCCCACATTGTGAACAACCTGGGGTACGAATCAAGGTCAATTGTTAGATATATTGAAGAGAAATTAAATACACAATTAGCTATGCTAAGGCTTGGAGGGCAAAACATAAGGTTGTAGAGATGAGGTTTGACACATTTGAAGCATCTTATGATAATTTGCCTCGTCTGTTAGTCTGTATCCTTCAGAGGAATCCAGAGTCCTGCTACGACTTAAAAGCTTTTCTATCAATTAACCATGGTAATAAAAGTGTGTTGCAACGAGTATTCTTTTCATTATGTGCTTGCATTCAGGCATTTGTGCATTGTCGTCCCATCCTCTTCATCGATGGGATATTTCTGACCAGAAAGTACATGATATTAACAACAATTGGAGTTGATGGGAACAACCAAGTTCTACCGGTGACTTTTGCTTTTGTTGAAAGTGAGAACACTGATAGCTGGTATTGGTTCCTAGAAAGGGTTAAGTCTGCAGTTGTATGGATGAGGCCAGACGTATGCCTCATACATGACTGTCACGCCGGCTTGCTACGAACAATTGAGGAATTGAGAGATGGATGTGCTGAGAAGGGATACCCACCAAGGTGGTCAGATGTCCAAAGTAGATGGTGCATGCGTCATATGGGTGCTAATTTCTACAGGTAATTTAAGAATAAGCACCTTATGGATCTTTTCAAGAGGATGTGTGCCTAGAATCAAGAGAAGAAGTTCAATGAGCTTTGGAGGAGGTTGGATGAGCTGACTACTAAACAAACAGAAGAACAGTCCAGGAGGGCTATCCTTGTAGGGGATGAGGCTCCACAAGCTCTTGGACCTCTATCAAGTGACGGACCTCGTATGAGAAGAAGGTCGGCATCCTCGGTTAGAAAATTTTCAGAGTGGATTGAGAATGAGCCAAAGGAGAAATGGACATTGTTGCATGACAAGGATGATTCTTGATTTGGCACAATAACCACAAATTTGGCAGTGGTTTATAACTGGATGGTGCGTGGTGTTCGAGGGCTTCCACTTGTTGGCATAGTTGAATTTATCTTGCATGGCACATGCAAGTACTTCAGAGATCGGTTCAGAGAAGCCGGGCCCTCAATGGCGGATAATAATCTTTTCTTTGGCACACTACTGACTAAGTACCTGCAAGGTAAAAGTAATAAGGCTCGAAGACATCGAGCTATACCTCAAGGTACACGAGAACACTGATTTGAAGTATTGTGTGTCGACAAGGGCATGCGCGGAATCTACCGCAAAAGAGTTGTGCAGGAGTGCGTGCTGAAGGAAGATGGGACCTGCAAGTGCTCGTGCCTAAAGCCTACTCTGCTCCACAAGCCATGTTCTCATGTTATTGCCGCGAGCGGTGAGTGTGGGATAGAAGCACGTTATTTTGCCTCACCTTATTTCAGAAAAGAAGCAATCTACAATACCTGGAGTGGAGAGATATACGGCTTCGGTATTGCGGGACATTTACTACGGAGCATCCTCAAGCTATCTACATTCCTGACCCAACAAAATTGAGGGATAAAGCAGGTCGTCGCATGACAAGACGCATCCGTAATGACATGGATGAGTCAAAATCCGGTAGAAGACATAAACGTTGTTCAAAGTGTGACCAAATAGGCCATACATATAAGAAATGCCCAAAGGATGCAATAGGTCCAAGTGCGGTGGAAGCTACACCGTCGGGTTCAGGCGCTGATGGCAGTCGTCCTACGGGTGAAGGCACAACTTCAAGACGACCCCGTCTTATGCGTTCTCGAACATTTAGTGGTGCTTCGGTGTAGTGTAAGTCTATACTTGATCTTTGTTGTACAATGATATGTACCGTACTGTTATTTTTTATTGTCATGTAATAATGATGTAAATCTTAACAATAATTTGTAATTTAGTTGTTCAATTAACTTTACGAACTTACTATTACTTATTGCTTTGACAATATAATTTACGCTAACTCTCTATTTACATGCAGGTATGGCGTACCATACCCCGGAGCTTCTCGACCGGGTCCTCGACAAGTCCCACCGGTCTTACCTGTCAGCTGTCGAGGATGCCCAACTAGGCACCTTCCGTCCATGGCCTTCATGACATCTCCTGCGGATAGACCACCGGTTCCGTGAGAGGTCAGAGTTGTACTAACATTTGTTCATATCATTTCTACATATCTATGGTCCCCAATGTTGACTACAGTGCTATATTCTACAGGTTGCGTGAGGCTAGACTTCTTCCGCTGTGCAGGTTAGTTGAGCCCGCACTGGACGAGAAGGACCCCACTAGGCGATGGGACGGTGACCGGTCACGCGGCACTGGTGGATCGCTGGAGACCGGAGACGCACACGTTCCATCTACTGTGTGGCGAGATGACTCCCATACTTTAGGACGTGTCCTACCTGCTAGGACTTCCCCTCGCAGGGGATGCAGTCGGTTCGGTAGACGGGATGCAAGGTTAGTCGCAGGACATCACTGCTCGGTTCGAGGCCGTGCACCGTCGACCTAGACTTGGTAGGCCGGGTTCGCTACCGCCTTATACCCCTACCGGCCCCTCGCAGGCGTGGCTGCTACAGTTCACTGTAAGTCACGGATTCCTTCGATTCACAATCATCCGATATGTAAAACAACAGTGGTGCTGACTACACTCTTGCTTCACAGCCTGATCAGCTAGACGAAGACGCCGACCAATACTCGGTGCAGCGGAGCTTGGAGGCGTACCTGCTGTGGCTATTCGGGTGGGTGGTGTTCACCAGCATGACAGGGCACGTGGTGGACAAGGGACTGATCCACTACGCTCGTGCGATCGCCGACAGTGAGAACGGCTGTGTACCGCAGTGGAGCTAGGGATCTGCTGTGCTAGCAGCGACGTACCGTTGTCTTTGTGACGCGTGCACAAAGACCGATGTAGGTGCGATTCTCACCGGTTGCTCTCTCCTTCTGCAGCTATGGGCGGCCGAGCGTTTCGCGATAGGCTGCCCTCTGATTCAGCACTCTCCCTATGAGGGCGGCCCTAGAGGCTTGTACGGGCAGTCGGCCGAGGACCGTCCTACTATGGGGATGGTATGGTGTCGCCGTGAGATACGTTATGTGAAATTCTAGGTTTACCACTTAAGCGCAAATACTGACGTATTCCCCTGCCCTATTTTGCAGCGTCGTTACGCTCACACGTAGGTTAGGAGGGCCTACTGTGACTTCGTTATAGAGTTGGACCGCCTGCAGCCCAGCGACGTCGTCTGGGAGCCGTATAGTCCGTAGGCCATCGCGGCCCGTGCACCGCTCGGACTCTCGGTTCTTTGCACACGTGACCAGTCGTACTGGATGACGAGAGTGCCGTTGGTGTTCGACATCTTCGTCGAGCCGCACTGTCCGCAGCGCGTGATGCGACAGTTTGGCCTACGTCAGCTCTTCCCTATGGCCGTGCAAATGGTTGTGCCTCGTGACGTGCACAGGTTAGTATAGCTGCGATCTTTGTCGGCAACTACAACTCTTTAATGAAGTCTAATGCACTCTCTGCAAATAGGTATACTCGTAGGGGACAGGCAAGCGGCACTCAGTGGTATCCGCGACTGTAGAAGTACGTCGAGGATTGGTTGTTGGCGACGGAGGAGGTCGTCGACGAGATTTTTCCACACCCTGAGGACAACTACCTAGCATACCTCAGGTGGTACTAGCCGCGCATCCACACACGCGTGACGTTCACCCCAGAGGATCCACAGCCACACTTCGCCGCTATGACTAACACCTATCCTAGACACCGTGACCAGGATTACTTCCGCGCGATATGGCATATTCTCTTTGCACTTTGCTATTCCCTTTGTAGGTGTGCATGGTTCTAACATATATTAACGTCAAATTTCAACTAGGCCGATGCAGGGCGACAGGTTGGGCAGATGTGAACGCGGCGTTCGGACGGTTGGACGAAGGGATCGTGCTGACTGCGGAGGAGCAGAGGACAACTTTCAGGAGGATCCGTCAGTCGATACACGCAGTGATCCGTGCGCTCACTTGTCGTGCGGTCGACGCGGTACCTCCTGTAGCTGTTCGACAGCTGCAGCCACGCCCCGCAGGAGCTAGAGTGCACCTGCATGGTTCCAGTTAGCTAGCTGGCCCCTCTAGAGGTATATTCCGCTAACCATCGGTTTATAATACAACATGCACTGTTTTATATCCGTATGCTTTGGTGCAGCTTTCGCTACACCTTACCTAGATCCCTCCGGAGCTGGCACGTCCGCGCAGGGACCGTACAACATCCGACTGCACGCGCAGCAGGGCATGACCATTGCCCCCGGGCCACCACAGGAGGTCATTCAGGTTAGATCAAAGTTTACTTTCGCCTTGCAAAATTAAACTTTGCAATTATCAATATTTTTGTGCATAGGGTTCCACTCTACAACGCGGGAGATGTTTGCTGGCGCTGGCTCGTCCGCGCAGGGCGCACGCTGCAGCGGATGGGTATAGGATCCTTTCGAGGGGGATGACTTGGAGGCCGAGGACGAGGACATCCACGAGGTACTAAATACCTCGTAGCTCGAAGGAGCTCCGCCACCGCAGACACAGGACGCACCAGCTGGCACACCCGTGCAGGTGACCCGCGCTGGCCGTGCCGTACCACCAGACCGGCTGACGTATTCCCAGGGGCAGGTGCGAGCGCAGGCTAGGAGGATGAAGAGGGCTAGAGGTTACGGTCTGGGCCTGTAGTCCGTTGTACCAGTAGTACTTCGCCTCTTGTACTCAAAAGGCCTAGTTTAACCAAAGTCAAAAATTTGTCAGAAACTTTGTTTGTTGAAATCTACCTCTTAGAAAATGTTTCACATTGTATCTTATATGTTTTCCAAGCTTAACCTTAAAAGAAAAATTAATTCTAAATAAAATTGCCTTCTTACCACTTTTTGGAAGAAACTAGAATCTTGTTTTTGACCAAATTGCCCTAAATCTCCAAAATGAGTTCGAATGAGATTTCAAAAAAGCTTCCAAACAAAAGTGCTAGACTTGACTATTTCAAATGTTTTTGGTATTTAAACTTCTCGCAAAAATTTGATCCTTCAAAAGTTATTTGCGTTCGAAATTCAACCAAAAACTACCATAAACCATAATACGTCATTTCTAGCACTTAAGTGAGAATTGTTGTAAATTCCATAGTAAATCTCACATATATGGAAATTGTCAATGTTTGAGCTCACACATTCAAATGGCACCTTTGTGTCATCTTATTTTTCCCCGAGATCTTAAAAACCTAGTGTTGTGACTTTTGTGTGCGGGGATCTGCCTGTGCAAGGGCTGGAGGCCAGCAGATCGAGCACAGCCGGTCCGACTGGCGCTACATGCGTGGTCCGACCGGCCTGATGCCTACGGTCCGACTGGCTATGGGGGGCCGGTCTGACCGGGCCACTGGGTGGGGGCCCATTACTTATCCTACCTGACCTTCTTCCTCCTCTATCACTCTTCTCTTTTTCCAACTCGCCCCAAACCCGTTTCTCTCTCTTTCTCTCAAACCCTAACTCTCCTCTCCACTTCCTCCTCTCGGTTGGACCAGGATTTCTCCTCCGGTTGGACCATAAATGATTCTCCTCCGTTCCCTCTCTCTATTCTACGGTTTGGATTTGTATTTGATTGTGTTTTTGAACCGTGGATTGGAACCCTAGGCCAAAGGAGTGTGCTTTGTCGATTTGCATCTCTAGAGGGTTGTTCTTAGAGCAAATCAAGTCGATTTCTTCTGGCAATCTAGTGGTAATCCCTCTCCCTTGCATCTAACTCAATCCCGTTCACCTCTTGATGCTTCTAGGGTTAGGGTTAGTTTGTTTTCTTATTCCTTTCCTATATTTGTGCACAATGCCTATCTTGTTCAGCTTGTATTCTCTCTAGTCTTGTGCCATATTAGTTCATCTCTTGTGTATGTGAAAAATTTTTGATGAATGGAAGAGTGCAAACTCGATCTGCTAGTGGCGGTCGAACCGGCCTGATGCATGCGATCCGACCAGCCTGCGGTCCGACTGCCACAGTAGGGCCGGTCTGACCGCCCCTGGACTGAGCAGCAAGTTTCAATTATCAAATCTTTTCCGTTTACACTAATTCTCGTTGATCCTTTTCTTTGTCTCTTTCTCAGTCAATGGCTCCTCCTTGCAAGAAAATTGCGGAAAGACGCTCCAAGAAACATCATGATCCCGTCATTTCATCAGAGGAAGAAACGATGGAGGATGAGGATTATGTGATGGAAGAGGAAGAGGAAGAAGACCATCAAATATATGAGGATGAGGTTGAGGATGAGGATGATGATGACGAACAGCCTATTTATCCTTGAGGTGACCCAACTGCTCGACCTCCTTCGGTCTATTATTCAATGCCTCAAGTGGATCCAACTATCAACTTCCGAGTACGATTGAACAACCCTACAGAGTACATGCTTCTTAGGGATCATGATCAATTCAACAGACCTAACGACTCCAACGATCGAAGTTTCCACACAAACTTTCAGAAGGAAGTATTTGAGAAGGTGTACACTTCCACCAAGCCCTTTGCTGATCATAAGTACATTGTGTGGAAAGAGATAAACAAGACCTCACAGTTTCAAGGGTTGCACAATCTTTTCCATCAAGTGGGAATTGACAAGTCTGTTGCTATCCATCAGGATTATGACCCCGCTCTTATCCGTCAGTTCTACTCCACTATTTGGATAAATGAAGATTCCACTCAAATAAAGTGGATTAGTGGAGAGCTTGGGTATGTGGCAACTAAGCGAGAGTTGCAAGAAGTGTTGGAGCTGAGATATCTTGAGGGTACATGGCTTCACTCCGATCTACAGTACTCTGCAATGTCTGTTCAAGAACAAGCTTAATTCTATGACAACTGTTCATTGCACATTTGGAACAGTCACTGGATTAAAAATTATGCTAACTGTGATCAACCGGATTGTAAGAGCTTCTATTATCCCAAGGTGTGGCAATAAGGATGCCATTCGTGGTATAATATGGCATGTGATCAAAGCTATCATAAGTGGAACTCGGTTTGATGTCGCCGACCTTATTCTTAGAGAGATACACTTGTCGAAGAACACCCTTGGACAAGGTATATATTATGCTCCATTCATAATAAAGCTTATCCTTGCAAAGTGTGGAAGAATAGGCAATAGAACATCTCGCCATAAGGAGTATAGGCCCCGGCTTCCACCAAATGCTCCCTCTAGGCGGTCCTTTGAGAGAGGTCAATTTTCTCGTTCCGCTCAACCGCAAGGGCCTTCTTGTCATAATCATCCTCCTCCTCTGCCGCCTTCACAGGACTTTGGTCGGTTCTTCTCTCCTCAATATGCATATTTTGGGATGCAGCCAATGGAGTATTTCAATCCGGTCATGGGAGTTCTCAATGCCCTAAATGACAGCTTTACTCGTATGAATACCGGATTTGAGGAGATGACTGAACAAGTGAGAGGCTTATCCAGTAATGTTCGAACTGTGCAAAATTCCATTGATCGTGTTGAAGGTCGCATGGATGGTTTCGAGCGACGTGTGAGAATTGTAGAGACCTCCCATCCGGTTGTCTACCATCATCGTCGCAATGCGCCTTCCTCCCCTCCTCCTGAAGATTGAAGACCCTTTTGTTATTTGTCAGCTTTCTTGTAATAGGATAGTTAAACTCTCATTTATCTCCTTTGGAGTTTATTACTACTCGAAATTTATCTCGTTTGACCTATACTATTTCTTTCATAAATTTATCTCCTTTTGAGTTCAAGCTGTTGTTGCTTATCACGCTCTATTATTTTAAATTGATGGAATGCAAATTATATTGCAAACTCCTCTCGTCGCTGTTGTGGCTCTTGTGATTGTTATGCACATATTTAGGGGGAGTCTATTGTATGATTTGCCTTCGTGTATTGAACTTCATTTATAATTCAGCTTTGTATGTAACGTTTCTCATTAATTACCAAAAAGGGGGAGGTTGAAGCATCTATGTCCCATTGTTGATTTTGATAATTGATAACAAGCGCAAAAACTAACCGTTGGGGCCGAAATCCCTAACTCAGGTTATTTTCGGTCTGACCGTAGGCAAAGGATCGGTCCAACCGGGTCCAAATTCAACATATAAAAAATACCAGCCGGTCAGACCGCAGGTTAAGAGACGGTCCGATCGGCACCCTATCCTATTTGCGCTGTCGGTACTAGACGCGGCCAGTACGACCGGCTGTGGGGAGGCGGTCCGACCGCCGCCCCAACTAGAACTTCCTGTCGGTACTAGATCCGGCCGGTCCGACCGAGTGGTGGAGGTGGTCCGACCGCCACCCCAACTAGAACGCCCTGTCGGTACTGGATCCGGCCGGTCCGACCGGGAGGGGGAGTCGGTCCGACCGCGCCCCCCACTACAATTCCGTGTCGGTACTGGATCAGGCCGGTTCGACCGGGTTGGGGAGGCGGTCTGACCGCCACCCCCACTACAACTCACTATTGATACTGGATCGATCCGGTCCGACCAGCCAGGTATTCGCGGTCCGACTGGCACCCGCGTCACAACTCCATAGCTTTGCGCTATCAAATTTAATTGGTGGTCATCCTCTTTGCCATGTGGACCTAACTTTTTTTGCATATACTCAAACACAGTGGTTAGTCCACATTAGCGCTTGTCATCAATTACCGAAATCAACAATGGGGCCTAGATGCTTCAAACCCTTTACTTCGTTTACGCTCGTCGATCAAACGATGTACTCCTCACGATCTATGTTTGCGACGAAACTGATCAAAAACATGAATTTTCGAGTTTCAACCTCACGGTGAAAGTAGATTCCGAGCGGTGACAATCCAGCACACGTTAATTGCTTACAAACGTAATGAAATTATCCATCCAACGAGTACAAATGGCACATGAAACGTTTCTAGTTATCGTCATTACATGCCTTAGGGAATTTCAAACGGATATCCGACTAAATATGCAACTACTGTGTACAGCATGGGTACTTCCCCTTTCTCGCCGCCTCTGGCCCAGCTTTCTTTGCACGCAGTGCCCTCTCCCGCTTCCTCTCCCTCTCTGCCTCACGGGCTTCCTTCTCCTGCCGCTCCTTCTCCTCCTTCCTCTTCTGCTCAGCCTCTCACTCTTCTTGCGCCGCCCAACGACATTTGCACCACTCTCTGTTCCAATCTTTTAAACTGTGAAGAAACTTTGCGTCCTGTGGACGGATCTCCGTATCTATCCACTGCACAAAGTCGTACAGAGACGGAGGAGGCTTCGGTGCCTTGACATATACAAATTTGTTAGCTCAAAGGTTCAAATATTTCGTGCTACAAGATAATTCTATTACCTCCACTGGTTTCTTCGTCTTCCCCTTCTTCCCTTGTGGCTTCGGCTTCTTCAGGGAGTACGCATAATTAGCACACATCCAATACCTTTGCCGGTATGTGTAATCTTTCTCACTTATTGCGACTTTGCAATTATCTCCACACCAACACATCAGCGGAAGCACGTCAATCGGAGGTCGTAGACGACTGGATATACTGGATGCATCCATAGCAACCTATATTATAACCAAATAAACACAGGTTATAACTCGCTATGCCAAAAATACCTTATATAACTATATACCTACGGTAGACTACACATGACTGCAAAAAATTAAATGTCATCGTCCTTATTTCCATCTCCCTAGCGTTTCTCCAACTAGTGCTACACATCTAGTAAAAAAAACATAACTTCTCTCATGCGTTCTATCAATGTCCTTAGCCGTTATGCTCAACTTCAATAGATCTACACCTTATGGATCAAACTTAACATTTACTTACCTGTGAAATAAGTAATACAATACTACACATACTACATCATTTGATGAATAGAAATGGAAATTATAAAGAGTTATAGAATATTACCTGTAGATGAATCCGTAAACTGGCTGGGCTTCGCCATTTCGTTCGCTGTCACTCTCAACTCTTTTTTCTTTTTTCTGTTATTTTTATGAATTTTTTGGAGGCTTGGAGGGGGTTTATAGTGAGGTAGTAAAAAATCGCCCTTTGATAGGGCGAATTTTTTTTGATAAATAGGCCAATTTGCAGGCGGCGCCTAAAAATCGTCCTCTAGGAGGACGGCAAGGGGGCCGCCTGCAAAACGCCAGCCACAGGGCCGGCCATTTTACAGGCGGCCGCCTTGCCGCCCTCCTAGAGGATGATTTTTGGGCGGCCAGGGGCCGCCTGTAAAATGGTCGGCCCCGTGGCCGGCGTTTTGCAGGCGGCCCCCTTGCTGCCCTACTAGAGGGCGGCTTTTCGGCGGCCAGGGGGCCGCTTCTAAAATGGCCGGCCCCGCGGCCGGTGTTTTGCAGGTGGTCCCCTTGCCGCCCTGCTAGAGGGCGGTGTTTCAGTGGCCAGGGGGCCACCTATAAAAGTGCTGACGACCGCTAGCCGTCCAACCAACGGCCGTCAGCCACGTCATTAAATCGCCCTTTGGGAGGGCGATTTATTAAAAAATGTCCTCCCAAAGAGCGTTAGAAGTATATTTCTCTAAATTTTTGAAATGAAAATGTAATTTTGTAAATATTTTATTAAAAAAATATATAAATAAAAAAATTCCCCAATCCCTCTCCCAGATATTGATATTTCTGGTTGGGCTTTGGCTTCCTGATGGGCCTTGCCTGTTGGACAGATTCTGGGCTTTGGGTTGTTGGGCTGGCTCGCAAGCTCGGGCTGACTGTGGGCTGGGCCCATTTGTCTTGGGTTAAAAGGACTTCTATTTGCTACGGAATGGGATCGAACGGGCTCACCTTGGGCTGCAGTTGTTTCGCTGGCGCCCTGGGTTGACCATTGACCCCTCCAGCTTGACCAGCTAGGCGCTCGTTGTGCATGCTCGACTTCACACAAGTCCTATATACATGCAACGCTAATTCTTTTTATTGCATTTCTTATCAACAAAATTCAGTACACAGGGCTGTATACTAAATGAAGACAGCTTTTCTGCTTAGTTTCCTTAAATAAAAAGAGGTACATGAACTGTATGTACATACTACTGATCATCGATCGAATACGAACTCTCCATCTTCTTCTCCAGCGTCAAGGGAGCAGAGAAATTCAACGGTGAGAACATGTCGTCGTAGTTCGACTTCGGGGCAGGCTTGAACTCATAAGGGCCCACCTTGGTTCCCCAAACCTGAGATAAATTCATACATTGTCAAAAGGAATACTCTTCAGATGGATTGTAAGTTAGGAGGAGTCACAGTATGAGAAAACATACACAAGCTACCTGATTGCCACCATCATCAAAACCCTTGTCCCAGATATGTACCTCACCGTTCTTGTGAATGGACAAATCCGATGTACAATATGTTGCACCACTCTGTCAAAACATTGATGTCGAGATCACGGAATTTGCCTCGAAATATTCAATAGGAAACAAGAAACTATCCAGGAGTGTTATTGCTGGTCAGGAGAAGACTAAACTTGTTATCATCTATCAAGAAAAGAGAACTAACCCAGTTGTTGGGAAAACCTCCAGGTGGGGTTGATCCTTTGTATAAGCAGCGCTTGCCACGCTCACATCGTGACAAGTGTATGGTGGTCAGGTGCTCTGCAATGTCCTGAGAACCAACAATGAACTTGAGAATCAGAACAGTATAAGTGCAAACTACTATCTTGGGTAAAGAAGTGAAGATCTTGTCCATTTTGCTTCTACCACCAGCACAATAGGAGTAGAAGCTACGCTTTATACGATGATAAGTTTATTTCCTTTTTATGGCTCATCAAAGGGGTTCACAACTTCACATATATCATAAATTGACACGATGTTTTAGACAAGATATTTCTCTGCAGCATTATAGCCCAGACACCTTAGTCATTTACCCAGTAAAAAAGTCCGATCACTGCTTTCAAATAAGAAACATAACTTCTAAATCACAGTCCAGATCTTTATTTTAACTTTTAATTGTCACAAAATAGCTTCAACAGTTCATTTAAGGGCAATCTGGCAATGAGACTGCTGCATCATGGCTACAGTTTAAGAGTAATGGAAGGTTTTCTAGAAAAGGAGTGAACTGTATGAAGCGAGCTACTGTTAACACATAATTCCATATGGAGATCCATAGCGGACACAGATACACCTACATTCTTTACAAATATAGTGCATAGCTTTGGGTGCATCACATTAATAATGGAGCCAGCATCTTCATCCATGTCGGAACTAAGTCTATTAGTGCAGTAAGTGAAGCACATAACAACCCAAATTTAGGTCAGCAGTAATTGGATTCCATTCCATGACCTTTAAATGATAAAAAGGACGCACGTGAATTGGTAAAATCAAACATATGGTAGTCAGCCAGTGATTGTACATGTCTCTCGTAACAGCAGCCCATTAGACTCCCCTGTACCATCTTGATATTAAATTGGTGGAATTGATAGTGCAGACTTCCTATAGCCCCTGCAAGTGGCTATTTCACTGGTTTTATTTGCAAACAACTCCATGTAGTACCTAAACCAAGATGCACACAGAAACTAAAAACAGTATTTGCTTCATTCATTACGAAGCAAACCAGCAAAAAGTTGAGCTACTGACAGGCATCATCAATCAGTTACTAAGTGAAATGAGTTTTGGTAGCCAGTAATCAAAGTAAGCATATCACCCCTGAAAACCTATCCCCTCTTCTGGTTGACTACTACAATGTTGACACAGTGACCTTCACTTAATATTCCATCTCGTAACCCACTGAATTTGCATTTTAATATACAATTGCATAGATTTTAATTTGTAATAACTGTTTAGTTATGACAGATTGCATACATGTATTTTTGAATAAACCATGCTTCAAGCTGTAATCACGAAGGCAATTATACAGTTCATTAGAAATTAAAATCGGTATTATTAATTTGAATTCCTCTGTACATTCCTACAAAGCATTTTCTTAAGCTAGACAACAGAGGAACACCTACATATCACTCAACACTACAAAATAGTTAGATAAATAGAAAAAAGAAAAGAATCTGGTGTTCCCACCCTAGAAATAAATTTTGCAGTTCATGGGAACATTTGAAATAGGTGAGGTAAATAGATCCAAAAGCAATTCCATGGGTGCCAATGAGTATTAAGTATTCTAGTATTTGGATCTTAAAAACAGCAAGCTAATTACAGACGATGTCACTATATTAGAACCTGCCATGTGGTAAAGCATCTCATGGAGCCATGGGAACATGATAGAGATACCTCACCCAAAAGTATAAATTAAAAGGGGGAAAGCTTGCAAGTTTGTGTTCTGAAAAGTATGAGGACATACCGCAATGACTTCTTCTGGTTGTGGCCTCTGATCCTTTGGACGGTCACAGAAATTCTTGTACTCTTCAACGTCTCTAATTGCATATGAACTCAACTATCCATTGGAAATTATCTAGTGTCAATAAAAATCTTGAAATAGATAGGTAAGGAAAGTTACATATGTTTTTAACATTGTATATGAAAAATTGAAAAGGTAGAAATTAGATCATGTCATGCCACAGTGACATTCATCAAGCAGATGCCTCTTCTACAGTTGAATATGATATAACATTTCCTGTTATGACCTCATTTTGGTAATACGACAGTTTAAAGTCCAGACTGGAGGATGATGAACTGAATGACTCTACTAACTCTATGGAATATCAATGCGGGGTATTAATCCATGTAGTACTTTAATTTCAGCATAAAGGCATATATGCAAGCAGATCTTAGATGAAGGCACAGGTGAAGCTCACCTCAACATCACATTTCATATCCTTTGGGCATGGCTTTACCATGTAGAATCTCTGCATGGGCCAGAAGTTATTAGCATTTGCATATATATATTAAAGCAGAAAGGCAAATGGAATAGAAATATAGAATGAACAAGACAGGAGATTAAATCAATGTTCATTGTTCAATCATGTAAATAATAAGCTACAAAAAGAACATGTAAAGTACCAGAATCTGTCACGAATTTGTCTAGTTGACTATATAGCATCTCTTGACTAGATCCCACAGTGTGGGTTATAAATTTTTTTTTCCTGTTTTTCTTGTACATATAAACTCCTATTATTAACAAATCATGTCATGACCAAAACCTAATGTTTTTCCGTTGGAAGGAAAACAGCATTGCTGCAAATGAAATGTTCGGTTCTAGTAGTTAGATATTATTATGTCAAATCAATTAAACATCTTATTCAGAAGCATCCTTTTTTGCATAGTAATGTGACATTTTTTTTTCACTGTCTCCAATAACAGAATAACCTAAAATGTTCAGATAAGAGAAATGCAGACATATCAATAACATTGTATGCAAAATCGAACTGTTTGTGTGGTTGGATTTAACATAAGCATGAAATGCACAAACAATTATATGGTTGTCCTAAGCATCTATCAGAACAGTGGAATGGGGAATACCATTTGATCAAAGAATAGAAAAGCAGACAGTTAATTAACATGAGAAGGTACAAAATAAGATGTTTATGCAAGTGTACTGTCATATCTTGTAAGCTTGTTAACCAAACATGTTCACACATGATGCACTTCAAAAATTGACAGAATCTAATAGTAAATGCATTCACATGTTGAATGCAAAGCTGAGACTGTAAGAGTGACCTCTACAGTTTAGAAGGTACCATACTTGTCGGAAAGGTTTTTCTGGACTTCTCCAAAATGCCTGCAATGAACATTTTTATATTCAAATCTTAGAAAGGATGCTAGCACTGTGAAATAAAGACATAAAAATAGTTGGCATACTTGCTCAAAGTAAAGCACTCTAGAACCATCAACCATCTCTGTTGCAGGGCATGTAAGCATCCTGTAATGCAAGGGAGATCAGGTTATAAAATAGAAGTAGGATGTATGTCTGATCAAAAGCAGATTACCACATACATTGCAAAATATTTGGCCTTATGCCAAAAAAAACAAGTTAATAACTGAAAGAGTTCCATAAGGAAAGAAAGCACAAATAGTTCTGAGTGTGTGAATGAAAGTTTCTGCATCATAGGTGCACAAAAGTTACATTCAAAAATAAAAGAAGTTTTATTGCTTCTACCATGTTCTATCTCTAATAAATTATTCAAACTAATGGTGAATCACTATCAATTAAGAGAATCTGCATTTCCATATAAAATGTCTGGGCAGCCATGTAATGGTAACCAAAGTGTCATAATAAATACAGGTACCCAGAGATCCTCCTAGAAATTACAGTTCCAAGGACCAACAGCAATAACCACAGCAAATCAGTAAGAGCAGAAGCATTGAGTGGATATAGTGTAAAATAAAACTTGGCTACATCACTGAGTTGCAGGTTCTTGAAATTTTCACAAAAAAAAAAACAGTACATTTTCATTTATTCCCAATGGCTCAAAATATAGTATTTAATAAAATCAAAAAATTTAATTAATAATTTTCTCCAGGTGATAATGCAGGAGAAAATGAAGTATATTTTCACTGATGTGTTTCCATAGTTCTGCCAAAGCAAATGAACAGTCCGTGATACTTTTAACAAGGTCAATTATTTATACAGCACCACAGTTGCAACTGCAATTTGTTACTAGAAGACTAAACATAGCGCCTTAATCGCAAGTTTGTTTATGGGAACAGAAGACAAAAGGTACAAAAGTTAAATCATTTCCAGAAACTTACCAGTCAATCAACTGTTACATACTGGGCTCGTACTAGCAGATGAACCCAATGCACATTTATTTATTGTTGAACCCCAACAAAGAAATAATCCAATTACTTAGCACTGATCAGACCAATTATGATATCCAAGTATTAATATGGCCAAATTGCACCCCTGGTCATTTTAATGTTGCTCACTACTTGTAAAAAAGGCAAAACATCACCACCAAAGATAAATCAAAAGCCTAAAATATTAAAAAGCCGTCATCCTCAACAACATAATTATATATCAGCTATGTGCATTGTAACGATGCAACAATAATGAAGCCTACTGAACAGCAAAAACATCAGTTCTCAGTTCCCACATATACTCTACCGATTAGCGGGCATGATTTCACCAAATTCCTAACAAACCAACAGGCGGAAAACACTACTTAGGAACACTACAACCCAATTCAAGACTAGTTCTTACCATTAGCAAGTGTGTTCTGAAATCAAGAACTACTAACCCAAATCGACAGCACAAATGCTAATACAATACAAAAGGGAATGCTTTCATAATTCCTCACCTCAAGTTGAAGTAGTTGTCAGGATCCTTCCTCGCCTGCTCCCTCGAGAACTGCACAAGACAACGTTAAACACAAGAACACCATTCGAGTCCCAACACTATCCACACGAAGAACAAACTTCTCCTCTCCTCCATTCAAAATTGGGAAACAAATTTCAGGAAAAATTCCCCATTGCCGCCGCGTCTAAACGCTCCCAAACCCGAACAATTCCTCGAGGGTAGGTGCTCACCTTCTCTCCAGAGAGGGCGTCCACGACGGCGCGGGCGTGGTCCCACCGGGTGGTGGAGCGGCGCAGCCGCCGGAGCAGCAGGACCCCGCCGACGACCACGAGCGCCTTCAGCACCGCGCCCCGCACCACCCCTCCGGCGCCTCCTCCCCCACTTCCTGGCACCCCTCCCGCGCCGTTTTCCTCGCCGGAGCCCATCGGGTGTTCCACGGCGAACTCGCGAGGGCGGCCGTGGCGACGAGGTGAGGTTGGGGGAAGAAGGGGAGGGAGTGAGATGGAAATGCCACGTTCTGCAGGGGGTATGTGGAAAAGTGCTCTGAGTTTTCTATGGACTGCGCTGCTAGGTGCATCTGCTCGTGAAGGAATTTAGGAAAATCGTGAGGTTTTTGCGCTGCTTTCTGAATTTTTGGAGCCACGAGCAGGAGCAGATGACTTTAAATTCGATTTTTTAAATCGTTGGATTTGAGAAAATAAATACTCCTACTCCATAAAGTAATATACTACTGGAATGGAATGCAAGGTTTTGAATGCGTGCTACGCATTGTAAATTTTTTCTTTTTTTTAATAAAAAGCATTGTGATTTTCCTACGAAATCCTCACAAACTATATTATTGTTGGATGCATAATTATCCTATATCGTGATAATTATTTTGTCACTTAGTAGTATATGGTAGAGATGGTGAGTGATGGAGACATGATATAACCATATATAGCGTGACAAAGTATACATAAAGCTAAAAGTACCGTGTTTTAGTATATTTAGTGGTTATTCGTGATATGAATTATGATATACAATTTATCCACTTTTTACGGTTTTATTAGTTACAGTTTTTTTTAAAGCTGAGGTTATATAATACTTCCTCTATTCTATAATAAACGACGTCATTGACTTTCGATATAATATTTAACTATTTTTTTATTTAAAAATTAAAGTAAGTATATTTATTTTGTTATGACTTGATTTAAGAATGATTTATATTTTTATATTTACACTAATTTTTTTTGAATAAGATAAATGATCAAATATTACGATAAAAGTCAATAGTGTTATTTATTAAAAACTAGAGCTTGCACATGAATTAGAGTACTGTTGCAATTAATTAGAGACGTGTGCTATATGATGCAATATGCATGCGCAAATTTATAACTACATGCAAACTCGTACGTACAATCCTACCTGCACTAGATTAGAGTGTTTAGAATTTGAGGCGTGTGCTATATGAAGCAATATGCATATGCAAATTTACAGCTACATGCGTTCATGGATGCAGGCATGAATGGGCTCCCCATCGAACTCCCTTGGCCGTCCTTGAGCATGCGCCATGATGCATAAGCGAATACATTCTTCCTGCCCTCGTCAAACATAAATTTTGCGGGGAAAAGGTCAATAATATCGAGCATTACGAACTTTGGTAAAGATGTGTATGCATGAAAAATACGTATATAGATTGTAGTAGGTGTGTACAAAATTATATTCATCGCTAAGGAATCAAGTAATTAACTAGTGTAGAGCCGTGAAAGTATTAGAAAATAAAATATTAAAAAATTAAGTAAATTTTATACCACTAATTTAAAACTTTTATCTCTAATTTTAAAACTTTCAATTTAATTTTCGAAACTTTCAACTCAAATTTAAAAACTATCAACTAAGAATTTAAAAAAATCTACTCAAATTTTGAAATTTTTAACCCCAAATTTGAAACTTTTAGATTTTCGAAACTTTTAACTAAAATCTAAAACTTTTAACTCTGCTTATTTATGTATTATTTTATAATTAAAAATTATTAAATACTAATATGGTAATTAGAAAAGTAGTTAGGGTTAATGGCTATACGGACGGGCGCGCTAGCTCCCCCTGTGTAAAGCCATGATTTAGACACGAGGGGGGCCAATTTGGCAAGTGATAACAATCCTAGTAAAACACAGTGTCATAAAACACACAAATTTCAAGCTTTCCCATGGATAATATATCATATCAATGTAAAAAAAGGTACATGATAATATAAAAAATAGGCGGGTAGCTACATAACGTATTTATTAATTTAAATTTAGCCTTGCGAGTACCGAATTGGTCATAAGCCGTGATAATATCATCCAAGCTAATATCATCTAAACAACCTAGCTCTTGATAAATTAGCAAACAATCGAACACAAAAATTACATCTTGGCAAAATGAGTAACAAATTGCCCATCTTAGAAGTAGTAACTTATACTCTCTTTGGTTTTTAATAAATAACATTATTGACTTTTGGCACGATATTTGATTATTCGTCTTATTTAAAAATTTAAGTAAATATGATTTATTTTGTTGTGACTTAGTTTATTATTAAAGGAACTTTAAGCATGACTCATATTTTTGCATATATACACTAATTTTTTAAATAAGACGAATAGTCAAACGTCACGATAAAGGTCAATGGTGTTATTTATTAAAAACCGGAGGGAGTATTCCAGATATTCAAAATTAAAGTGGAGAGATAAATTATGCTTTAATGCTTTAGGTTCCGTTCATGATTTTGGCATCGGCAATATCGGAAGATATGAGCTGCCTCGACGACATTTGCTATTGAAATGGAGCCTTAGGGTATGCTCAATGAAAGCCACTCCAACTAAGTGGCCTCAAGTGCCACCTAGACTGAGTTCACTCATCCAAAAAGTTTTTCTACCACAATGTAAGTAGCTTTAGGTATAGTGTCTTCGATTTTTTATTTCAATCTCTAACATTTTCTATTTTAGTTCTCATGTTTTCCAATTTGCAAGGAAGTCCAAAATTTTACGCATGAGACCCCACAGCATAGAAATTAATATAAACTAACTACCCCACTATTTTTTTTTGACAGCCTCTCCTCATTCACTCTGGCCGTCCGTCGGCTTGTCCTCACTATCATCTCTCCCATCGCCGACACCGGCGGCATCTCTCCCTTCTCCATCCGCCCCCGGCACCTCTTCCTTCTCCAGGCCGCTGGCACTGCCTCTCCCCTTAGGCCGACGGGCTTCTCTGGCACAGATCGAGGTGGTCCAGAGTGACGGTCAGACGTAGATCGCAGCGCTAGCACCGGCAACTCGACAATTACTCATTTGAATAGGCTCAAAGGAGGCAGCCAAAGGCCTAAGGTACCGTTCGAAGGAGCTTAAGGTTTTGGCTTATCAGCGATATATAAAACGATATGAGTCATTAGCACATGATTAACTAAGTATTAACTATTACAAATTTAAAAAATAGATTTACCTAATTTTTTAAGAAACTTTTATATATAAAGTATTAAAAACTATAATTTAATAGTTTGAGAAACATGCTCACAAAAAACAAGAGAATAAACTTACTCCCTCCGGTTCCTTTTTAACTGACATTTAGGATATGATTCCAAATACCAATGAGAAATTAATTAGGATGCCTATTCCCTGTTTTACCTATATTAAGTACATTCGCGTGGCACCATTAACTAAGGTGGTGTTCGGAAGTCCAGTGGGAAGGTGGCTTATTGCCTCGTTTTTCGTGCGCACGCTTCCCAAAACGATCAACGGTGCGTTTTTTGCAAAAATTTTCTATATGAAAGTAGCTCTAAAAAAGCAAATAGATCCATTTTTCAACTTTTTAATAGTAAATACTTAATTAATCACGCGCTAATAACGTTTCTCGTTTTACGTGCGACTTATTTAAGCCACCCAATAAGCACATAAGAACACACCCTAATACTCTCTTGTAGCTTACAGCCACCACTCCCAAAGCTTTAGGTCCTAGGCTCAAGTCTTGGCACCCTAGTTTTCATGCCTTTTTTGCATGGTATTGTAGCCATGCAGAGTGGATTTTTTGTACAGGATTTTCGTTCATTGGTGTGCAGGACTTTTGCAAGCCCATTTTTATCTTTCATTCGCGCTTGATAACGAGAATTTTTTCGTTCGCGTTTTCCCGCTGGTTTTGCGTGTTTTAGTTCGCGTTTTGGCGCCTGCTGCTACGCTTGTTTGCCGCTTTAACTTACTGCCTACTCCATCTATTTAAACCCCTGTTAGCTAAGAACCCATCAACATGCACTTGAACCCAACCAGAGAAACACATCAACATGGACTTGATCATGGAGCCGCCGGTGGAATTTGGAGCCGAACCAGAAGAAGAAATAATCGCTGAGATCGATCTAAACATGGAGCTGCCTATGGATGATGGAATTGATGAGTGCACTATACTCCTGTTCTTGGCCACACACCATGTTTCACTACCAGAAAACGCTATTTTCGTGAGGGTGACGAATTTTCGTGAGGGTTTTTGATGCACCCTCACGAAAATCACAATTTTCGTGAGGGTGCAACGAAAACCCTCACGAAAACATATTTTCGTGACGGTGCTTCACGAAAATGATTTTCCCCTCACAAAAATAGTGTACAGTGCCATCTATCTCACTCGGACAAGAAAGCACTAGACCAACCGGTGACATAAGTATTTCACATGTGATTATACCCGCACCAAAGCACCGGATCCCGTTAAAACTCCGAAGTTAAGCGTGCTCGGCGGTCCATTTTCGTGAGGATGAGCACCGTCACGAAATACCGGCCACCCTCACGAAAATATTTCGTGACGGTTAACCCTCACGAAAATGACATTTTCCTGGCTTCTGATTCGTGAGGGGATTTTCGTGAGGGTAGACCGTCACGAAAATATTTTCGTGAGGGTATTCCTATTTTCGTGAGGATATTTTAACCCTCACGAAATTTCAAAATTCTGGTAGTGTTTTTGGCAATGCTTGTTTGTGCAACCACGAATTTTACAGAATTTTTTTTCGAGCAGATGATTGCTTTTTTTGGCCCATGACAATATGCCAATGCTTTCCTACGTGGTTTTGAGTTGAACTTGGAAGCATCCCACATTGGATTTGATCTGAACTTTGAACCACCCCATGTTGGATTTGACTTGAACTTGGACCCTATGGATGATGACAATATTGTCCAAGGTGGGATCGCAATGAACATGCAAGAACCCGTCCTAACTGCTGCCAATAACAATGTTGTCCAAGGTAGAAGATGACATGAATCTTGTTTTTCTATTTTATTGTGCCTTCTTGCCACTACTAATGGTTTTGTACTATTTTTTAGGTAGGAAAGATACTTCAAATGATTTAAAAAAATCTAATATATCAAGTTTTGTTGGTAAGAAGCACAAATAGGAAACTAAAGAGGCATGTTACCAAAGAAGTTGTCAAACAATTCGTCTTCGCACTGTTCAGCGTTTATGGAAGCAAGGTAAAAGCACCCTTGATCAAAGCATTTCGGCTGATGTTTCTAGTAGAAAGCATGGCAGAATGGGCCGTAAGCGAGTTCCATTGGATTTATAACCATTACACAATGTTCCTTTTAAGCATATAACAACACTAGAAGATGTATGTGCTGTGTTAGGTATTAGTAAATCCAAGCTACTGAGATATATACGAGAAGGTCAGCTTAAGCGTCACTCAAATAGTATAAAGCCACACTTAACAGATGCATACAAGAAGGCTAGGCTACAATAGTATGTGGATATGCTTGAACCTGAAAGCATGCATGATAATCCAAGGTTTAAGGGGCTGTTTGATGTTGTTTTCATTGATGAGAAATGGTTCTACCTTACTAGAAAATCAGTGAGGTATTACATGCTTCCAGATGAGGATGAGCCCTTACGTACATGCAAAAGTAAGAACAACATCCTAAAGCTTATGTTCTTGTTTGTTACTGCTCGGCCACAGTTTAATATAGAGGGAGTTTGCATTTTTTATGGAAACATTGTGTGCTTTCCTTTGGTTACATATGAACGTGCTAAGAGAAGTAGTGTTAACTGGCTAGCTGGGATAATGGAAGTGAAGCCCATCACTTCAATTACTATGAATGTCATTAGAGCGTTCATGATCGATAAGGTGTTACCGGCTATTCAAGCTAAGTGGCCACATGAGGATGCCAACAAACCCATCTACATCCAGCAAGATAACGCACCATCTTATCTAGATCATGATGATTCACTATTTTGTGAAGCTACTAAGCAAGAAGGTTTTGACATTCGGTTTATTTGTCAACCGTCCAATTCACCAGATTTCAATATATTAGATTTGGGTTTCTTTCGTTGCATCCAATCTATTCAGTATAAGAAGACCGCAAAAACAGTTCAAGATCTTGTTCCAATTGTTCAAGAGGTACACTTTCTACTAGTAGATTTTTTCTATTTTGCTTTCTTATACTTAATGCTTGGACCTAACATTGCTTTCATAAACCAGGCCTTCCATGAGTATCCTCCCCGCAAGGCAAATAGAATCAATCTTACACTTCAACTAGTATGGAAGGAGGCAATGAAAGTTCATGGTTCAAACATGCTCAAGATTCCACACATAAAGAAACAAAGTCTAGAAAGACAAGGGCGCCTCCCTTTGCAAATCTCTTGCGAGGCACCATTGGTAGCCAATACTATGGCCACGCTGCCTGGAACAATTAGAAATGGATTAGTAGTGGAACAATTAGAAATGGAGAAGTAATAGTATGCATGGAACTATGTAATATGCATCAAACTTTTTCTAGTTAATCTTACCATGTTTTTCATCATAATCTGTAGTTTTGAGAATCCGGCACCTTGGTCTTGCTGGCCAAGGAGTCCACCACGAAATGAACCTTGTCGGAATCTTCGACATCGGCCAAGGAGTCCATCACGGCAGCCTTTTGCTTTGAGCTCTCGGCAAGGTCGTCGAGTATCTTGATGACGTGCTCAGGTAGCAAGATAATAGCGCCATCCATCTGGACATTGTCGAAATCTGGAAGGAATACCTCGCTGTCGAACTCGTCGAGGCCGTAGATCCAAGCCCCTACCATGTAGTCTATGTGCACGAGACCACAGCGAGAGCATGGCCTCCTACGTGCACACAAGAACTCCTCAAGACATCGTGAACTCGGCCTCAACGATTGCACACCTGCGCGAGCTGCTCCACCTCCATGGCGCCGGCAGTGTTGACCTCGTGCACGAGGTGCTCCACGATGCCGCTTGTCATCACGTCGTCCTTCGGTGCAACCTCGGCATCCATGGCGCCAACGTCACACAACTTCTCGCGCGACTCGGCAACCTTAGCAATCTCGACTTCCTGCGCGACGACATCACGCAGCTTCTTGGCATCCATGGCGCCGACGGTCACCTCGCCTTCATGCGCGACGGCGGCGTCACGCAGCTTGGCATCCATGGCGTTGGGGCGCGGCGAGTGACGGTGGCAAGAGTCGAGTGATGAGGTGAGCCGCGGCGAGAGGCGAGAGGCAAGCGACGACGTGATTGCAACGGCCATAGGCGAGCTATGTAGCAGCCCACGTGGTTTAAATGTCTGCCTCGAGAGAGCTACGTGCTATGGAGACGAAGCAACGCATGTTTAATGAGTTTGCATGCATGCAGGGGTATATTGGTACAGAGTGATCTCTCAAGAGCCAAAATGTCAATAATTTGCATCCAAAGACTCTTAAGCCTTCAAAGTCAATTAAAAAGGAACCGGAGGGAGTGAGTTATAAACTCTAAAAAACAGTGCCTAAGTCTTGGAGTTGGAGGGGGCCAATACACTAGCTGCTTAGCATAATTACTTAATTAATCAGGCGATCCTACATAAATTTTTTTAGTTGGGAGAGGCCAGCTGGCCTCCGCTCATCCCCCTGTCTCCGCCTCTGCAAATAAGGCTATTCTCAGTGGGGGTTTCATGAGGAGTTTCATGGTAATAAATAACGTGCCACATCAGCAATTCTAGTGACATGGCAGGGTATTTATGATGAAAGAGATTAACAAAGTTTCATGGGGATGAAACTAGTCCAACCCATTTCCAAGATCTTGGAAACTGTGTGAAACCCCCACTGAGGCAACTTTTGTTTCATCATCGTTGGGATAAAACTCAAGGAATATTCTCAATGGATGTTTCATGAGAGTTTCATGCACTAATTAAACGCTATGGGTATCTTTAGAAACGATAAAATGAAACTCTCTATTGAGAGATGTTGTTTCATTCATCGTTTCATCCTATATGGTGGTATTGAAAATAGTGAAGTAAAACACAAACCAACCTAAACATGATGGTGTTTAGCTAGTAAATACCATTAGCGTTCTAAATAGATTATTCACATATAGAGACTAATTGCTGTCTACATGTTTAGATAAATAAAATAATATATACTATAAATATAATAAATAACTTAAAATAAGTGATCTAGATGATATAATAGAAGGACAGTGTATGATGGATTGATGCAAATCCGCGTGATATAAATGATGTATTTGAGTAAATATATTTTTAATAGCGTGGAGTAGATATTCCACGTCAATAATATATGGATAAGCTGAAAAGGACAGTGTATGGTGGACTGCCGTGAATCTCACAACATACATAAGGAGAAATGTGTAAAAATAAGACTATACGTATATACGCATACTTACTGGCTAGAAGTATTACAGTACGGGGTACCTCCTTGACGTAGAGTGGTATATGTATGCATAGAGTTGTAAACCACGTACTACAGTACACGGGAGTCGATGGACAGCACGTACGCAAACCGGTTGCTGGAATCAAGGGGTGTCGTGTCCCAAAACGACGACTTCAGGAGGTGGGACAGGCGTATAAAGTAGTACTGTACCATGTACTCTCCCACAGTACCAGAGGGCCCACCGCAGAACCCAAGGACGTTCCTGGTTTTGCTAAAAATTGCACTATTTAACTTTTTTTGAAACTATTTTCAAAAATAAATCGGTTTCAAAACCTTTTTAAAAAATGGTAGATACGATGTTAGAGGTGGACCAATGTCACGTAAGCATATGCTCGAGTTGAATGGGGAGGTGAAATGGGAAGTGTACATTGACATTGTGATGGGGTCGCAATTCAAGTTCCTCGAAGTGTTTGCCTATAAGGTGCAAGGGGCGATAATCAAGGAGGATTACTTAGACCTAAATCTATCCTCGCGTGTAGTTTCCCCTATCTCGCATCCGGTGAATGTTTTGTTGAATGATGAAAGCGATGTGAAGAGTGACTTGGTTAGGCGGATGACAAGTGAAGGAATGGTCCCCGATAATCGACAACATGGTCGTGGTACATCACCCGTCGAGACGCCTGCTGAGGATACGGTTGTGCACAATCAAGTGGACGAGTATGATTTAGAAGAAGAGCGAAAAACTATAACAGATAGTCAAGCACTTAGGGGTGTACGTCACTTGTTGCGAGAGGGTGTTTATACACGCACTGAGTGCGAGGAGACTATGGAAAACCACGGGTTGGATCCTAGTTTGCTTGATGAAGAAGGCGAGAACGAATCCCTATATGACGACGATTATGCCTCTAACTCAGATGACGACCGGTCGATAGGTAAGATGTCCGAGGAAGAGAGAAAATCCTTCGATGAAATAATTGGTCGTAATCCGGCCATAGTACAATTTGAGGATCTCACCAACGCGAACCTTGCAATCGCCGATGGTGACCTTGAGTACGATGGTTGTAACGCCCAGAAATTCGCACCGAAATTCTGAACATTAATGTGTAATAAATCCCTGCCCAGGAAAGCCAGGGTACACAAACCAAGTTGCCATACAGAGTGTCTTACAAACAGAGTAAACCGTAAATTACATAAATGCAGCGGAAAAAGGGGTAAAACGGAGTCTATAAACATCTGGCCAAACAGCCGATTCCATTCCCACAGGCACCTTGACGGCGGAGCCAGCCTATTCCTCAGGATGATCTTCATCTGCCGCGTCCTCCAACACTGGGGGGGGAAATTGGAGCAAGGCTGAGTACCACCCACAGTACTCAACAAATCACACCCACAGTTATGCATATGCACAGGGTACAAAGATGGGATAGGGTTTATTTGCGGAAAAGCAGTTGCAAAAAGGAGTAGTTCGCAAACATTGAAAAGTTGATTTAATTAACAATATTAATTCACCCCTGATTAACGTTACACCACGTTAACCAGGCCCAACCATTCCCAACTGATTGACGCTAAACCACGTCAACCAGTCTCCACTGATGAACGCTACACCACGTTCACCAGACACCTCCGGGTACCGTTACACCACGTTACCCGGACTCCACTGATTAACGCTACACCACGTTAACCAGTCACCACCGGACAACGTATCACGCTGACCAGCTTTTCCCAACCAACGCTAAACCACGTTGACCAGGCCGCGCTGATGGAAGTTACACCACGACCACCAGGCGAAACTGATGAGAGTTGAACCACACTCACCAGTCTCCACCGACTAGCGTTACACCACGCTAACCGGTCACCCCCGGTCAGCTCAACCACGCCGACCGGACACACACCTTCCACAACACCAGTTTGATAAAACCAGATTAATTATCTAGGGTGAGACTAATCACGGTGAGTCTTGGCCAATGTGCCCATGACCGCGGGCGCGGCTATTCGAATAGTTTTACTCTGATCAGAGGTGTACAACTGTACCCACAAGACACAGCCCCCACACACGTTCCCGTGTGCCAGTACATCACCACGATGTCCCGTGCGAGGCTGTGACAGGACCGTTCACGCAACCCCTCCCTAACCATCCACACCACGCTGAGGTTGCACCTGCCGACAGGGCACGCCATATTGGCCAGGCTACCCCCTTGCGCCACGGTGAATCCGGCAGCCGATCAACCCTACCCCGGGCCGACCCAACTCCATCACGCCCACCCTCTTCTTCGGTGCCTAGGAGAGGGAGAAGAAACGCTTCAAGCCCAGCCGTTGCCCACGCTGGCTTGTGGCAAGTACGGGAAGTTGCCCAAGTGGTTCCCGCGAACCGGTCCTTAATTGCCATGGGTGTGACAAGCAAAACCATACACCCACAGCCCACCATTTAGGTCAAAATTTTAGGAATTTAACAACAACCTATCCAAGGTTCCATTTTTCCGACATTGAGTCGAATCATATAAAAAGACATTATTTAATTCCCAGGTGAGCTATGTTGCTAAGCATGGCTAAGCATCCTAGGGATTATATTCTACTCATATTATTACCCAGGTGACAAGGATTTAGTCATCAAAACTAAGGCTTCGTCCTGACATTGTATAGGCAATACCAATCCACATGAATTATTAAAATAATGCAGTTTATTTGCGTAAACAAAGCAATTTAACGAAAAATGGGTACAAATTGATCAAAGTATCAGTGCGACTTGCCTTGCTCCGGCTCAAGGTATTCGGCTACGATCTCAAAATACGCAGGAGAATTACCGGCGTCGGATTCTACAACAAACAATGCATAAACAATTAAAAACATTACATGGGGGTCAACAAACATGGGCTGAAAGTATTTTTAATGGATTCTTGGCATTTTTCTGGATTTAATGAAATTTGAATGGACTTAATCGGAGTTCGCATGAAATAGTTATGATTTATTGAATTTTACTGCTATTTTCAGAGTGAATATAATTAGCCAGTGATTTAATGCGCATTAACCGATTAAAAAAAAAAACGTCACCGGAGAGGGAGGCGGCGGCGCACAGAGGCGAGCGCACCACGTGGCGCCACCGCGGGCAACCACGCGGGCGAGCGAGCGGGCGGCCCCGATCTGCCACCCGGCAGATCGGACGGCCCTGGGGAGCGGCGGCCAAAGCCAGCCGTCCCGAGCGGGAGGCGGCGGCGCGCACGCGACCCGATGGTCGACGACGGCGACCACCCGGTGCGGCGGCGACCACACGGAGGGGCGGAAAGGAACGGGAAAACGAAAGGGGTTCTCACCGGCGGCTCGCGGCGGCGAGCGACGGCGCGAAGACGACGGTGGCGACGAAAAAGTGGCGGCGGCCTCGGGACGACGTCGGCGACGGAACTCCGACGGTGGGGAACGGGCGAGAGGCGATTGCCGAGGTGTCCTGGAGGATGAGGAGGACGGGAGAGAAGTTAGAGCGGAGAATGGAGACACGGCGCGGCGGGAATCACCGGCCGGAAAGGAAACGGAGGGCCGATACTCACCGTGCGTGCGGGCGAGGCGGTCCGGCGAGCTTCGGCTTCCACGGAGTGGCGGCCGAGATGCGGCGTGGCGCGGCGGAGGTGCAGGCGGTGGCGGAGCAGCCTGGCGGCGTCCGGGACGGCGGCGAGCGGCGGCCGGAGGCGGCGAAAAAAACGGCGGAGAACGGGTGCGCGGTGGCGACAGGGTTCTGGGGCACTGGAAAGCTCGGTGTGTTGGGGAAAAGATGGAGGAGAGGGTGGAGATGGTTTTTATACAGTCGGACGGGAGAGATCGAGGCCGAACGGCTCCAATCGCGCACGGGAGAGTGGACGGCGGCATGGGCATCGTGTGCGAGATTTACGGGAGAGAGGGGAGGTGGACGCCGGAGAACTCGGGGGAGTGGGACGGACTCGGTCCGCGACCGTTTGAACGAGTGGAGGCCGCGCGGGATGAGGCGGTAGGCGGCGCCGGATCGGACGGCTCCGGGGAATTTCCCCTCCGCCCGATTCGGACGGAGGAGGAAGATGAAGATGACAGGCGGGCCCGGCCTGTCAGCGGGTGCGTGGGCGCGGGAGCTCGGGCGCGAGGGCGCGGGGATGCGGGCGCGGGCGCGAGGGCGCGGGCGCGGGCACGGACGCGGGGATGCGGGCGCGAGGAGCGAGGGCGCGGGCGCGGGCGCGAGGGCGCGGGCGCGGGCGTGAGGATGCGGGCGCGGGGCACGGGCGCGAGGGCGCGGGGGCACGGGCGCGAGGAGGAAAAGGCCGGGAAGGGAATAAAAGGACCCGGCACAGTGCTGGGCCGGCGGCCCAGCGATGGAGAAAAAGAGAAAGCAGAGAAACAGAAGGGAAAATAAAAGGAAAAAGATTTCCAAGATGATTTAAATTCCGATAAGCGTATTTGATTTATTAAAAATAGTTCCTGTGCTCTGTAAATTCCCCTAAAAATCCAGTTAATGTATTTTGGCACAGAGAATACAAGAAAAATATTCCCGGCCACGATAATTTATTATCTTGCATTTTACACCATCAATTAATTTCTCTAGCCATTTTTAAATTCCTTTTCTTAGGTATTTTCTCCGGTAAAGTTTCTGTGTGGCTAAACTCAGGGTGTGACAATGGTGGTATAGATGCAATGGGAGAGGAGCCAAGGAAGAGGTTAGAGTTCCTATCTCTTGATGAGTTGAAGATCTGGCTACAGCAGTACTCAATCCGTTTGCACCATCCGTTCCGTGTGAAGTACTCTAACGTCATGGTTAGGTACACGGTAGCTTGTCTTGACGCATCGTGCAAATGGGAGGTCCGTGCACGCAGAATTGTAGGCGAGAGGTGGAGAATATCCGGGATGGGTGATGAGCACAGCTGTTGTAGCGCGGAGGCATCGGGGCGTCATTTGCAGCTCACTTCTCGCTTCATTGGCAACAGGTTGCAAGCTTTCTTTCGAGCTGAACCTACGATCTCTATCGGCGCTATTGTAGAATCGGTGGAGTTTATCTTCAAGTACCAGCTGTCGAATGGAAAAGTTTGGCGGGCTAAATAGGTGGCCATGAAAGTCATTTTCGGAGAGTGGGACGAGGCGTATCTTTGTTTGCCTATTCTGTTCAATGCAATCAAGGCGAAGAATCCCTCCATGTACCATAGTGTGGAGCCACATGAGGAGAAGTCAAAAATTGTCAACGGGGTGGAGAGACGCATGTTTGGCCGTGCCATTTGGATTTATGGGCAGTGCGTCGAGGCGTTCAAGCATCTCCGACCTATGTTACCAATAGAAGAGACCTTCTTGACAGGGAAGTTTAAGGGCAGATTGCTAACAGCGATCGACATCAATGCTGGTTACCAGCTAGTCTCATTGGCATTTCCCCTTAAATATATCCACACAAAATATACCTAAGAGAATGTTCCAAGAAAAATAATTTAAATTGGCCAAAGGAATAAATTAAAGGTGTAAAATACAAAATAATAAATTTTCATGGCTGGAATACTTTCTTATATTCCTCTTTCCAAAATACATTAACAGGATTTTTATTGGAATTTTTAGAGCACTGAAAGTATTTTTAATAAATTAAAAACTCTTATTGGGATTAAAAGAGCACTGGAAATCCCTTTCCTTTTCTTTTCTTTCTCATTTTCCTTTTCCTTTTCCTTTTCTTGTCCCTCCCGCTGGGCCGCCAGCCCAGTACTGTGCCAGCCTGCTTGCGCGGCCTGCACGCCCCCACGTCCCTCATCCTCTCTCATCGCCAGCCGAGCCCCACTTGTCGGCTGCCCTCCCCGTGCCGCTCCCCTTACCCTTCTCGCTGACACATGGGCCCGGGGCCCCACATGTCGGCATCGTCCCCAACCTCTAGCCGACTTGGCCGGAGGGGATCGAGCCGCCCCGTCCGTCGGATTATGCCGTTCCCGCTCCTACGCGGCTCAGCCCTTGATTCAAACGCCGCGAACCGAGTCCCCGCTCGTTTCCCCCACCTTCTCCGCCCCTCTCGCCCACAACCGCGGTTGAATCGCACCCTCTAGCCGCCGTGGCTGCCTCCCTCAATCCCGTGAAATTGGGCCAACTCGGCCACGACCTCTCCAGCCCGAATCCATGTAAACCCTCCCCGTGCCCCGCTCACACTTCCCCTCAGTTGCCCACGCGTGCTGAGTACGCAAACCTCCTCTGCGCCGAGCTCCCGAATCGCCGCCGCGCTCTGCCAACTCCAGTCGCACGTCACCATCGCTACAGCCGTCGCCGACTACCACGCTCGTGCTCGGTAGCTTTGCCGCACCCGGCTGCGTCCTGTTCCACATTCGGCCGTCTCGGATTCCCGCCGGAACTCCATTCTCTCCGTCATCCCCTTTCGGTAAGCCTCTCCGCCGGCAGTCGGCCGCGGATTTCCGTCGACCCACTCGGTCTTTCTTTCTCCTAACACATTCAACATCTTCCCTAGGTCCCCCCGTATCTCGTCCACGCCCCGCCGCTCCTCTACGCCGCTGAAACCTAGTCGGTGTCACCATCCTGAACCTCGGCCACCGCCAACTCCCTCTGTTCGCCGTCGTTCGCTGCACTCTGGTCACCGCGAGCCCACGGTGAGCACACGGCCACAATCCTCATCTCCTCCGCCGCTCGCTGTTGCACTTCGCCGCGTCGGATGGTCACCGGCGGTGACCATCAGGCCGCGTGCACCGTTGCCACGCCGTGCGCGCTGGCGGGTCTCGTTCCCGACTAGGTCTGAGTCGTTCGATCTGTCTCGGCAGATCGAGGCCGCTCGTGTACCTATGTCGGCAGTAGCCGCACATGCGTGGACTGTGTCCACCGTGCGCTATCCTCTTTTGCCCCACTGACCCATGGGTCCCGCCTGTCGGCGCCGGCTCCCCGTGGTCCGCTGACACATTAATTCCTTTAATTGCACATAAATCAGTTAATAATTGATTTTGTATAGGAAATCACAGTGAAACTTCTAAAATTCATAACTAATTCATACGAATTCTGTTTAAGTCCATTCAAATTTCATTAAATCCAGAAAAATATCAAGAATCCATTAAAAATACTTTCAGCCCCTGTTTCCTTGTCCACATCTATTGTTTTTGATTGTTTGTGCGTTGTTTGCTATAGAATCCGACACCGTCGATCCTCCCGTGTACTACGAGGTCGTAGCCTAGTACGTCGAGCCGGAGCAAGGCAAGTCACACTGTAATCTTGATCATTTTGTACCTACTTTTGCTAAAATATTTTGTTTATTCAAATAAACATGCATGTTTTTATTATTACATGTGGTATGGATTATGACCCTTTTGTAGACAAGATTATGCCTTAGTTATTGAACCTTGTTCCTTGTCACCTGGGTAACAACATGATTAGAATGTTATTCTTAGGATGCTTAGCCATGCTTAGAAACTATTAGTTCACATGGGAATTCAACATTATTATTTACATTCATGTTTTGACTCTATGTTGGGAAATGTAACATTGGATATATTACTATTAATTTAATAAAATTTAACCCAAATGATAGGCTGTGGGTGTATGGTTTTTTGCTGGTCACACCCCTAGCAATTAGGACCAGTTCACGGGGAATACTTTGGGCAAATACTCGTATTTTTCATAAGCCAGCGTGGGAAATGGCTGGGCTTGTAGTGTCTCTTCTCCCTCTCCTAGGGACTAATGGTGAGGATGGGCATGATGGAGTTGGGTCAGCCCGGGGTAGGGTTGATCGGCTTCCGGATCCATTGTGGCACAAGGGGGTAGCCGCTGGCTAACATGGGTGTCGTGGTGATACGCCGGCACACGGGAACGTGTGTGGGCGTTGTGTCTTGTGGGGTATAGTTGTACACCTTTGCTGATCAGAGTTAAATCTATTCGAATAGCCGTCGCCGTGGATATGGGCCCGATTGGTCAAGACTCACGTGATTCAGTCTCAGCCTTACTTAATTAACTTGACTTAATGGAACTGGTATAGTTCAGGTGGATGGTTGGGCCTGGTTAACGTGGCGCCTGTAACGTTTTAATCAGTGAGGATCAATATGGTTCAAGTAATCACCCTTTTTACTGTTTGCGAACTACTACTGTTTGCAACTGCTCTTACGCAAATAAACCTCTAGCCTATCTTTGACTCCCGTGCATTGTGCATATTTGAAGGTGTGGTTTGTTGAGTACTGTGGGTGGTACTCAATCTTGCTCCATTTTGCCCCTCTCAGTGGTGGAGTATGCGTCCGACGAGGATCAGCATGAGGACTAGACTAGCTCCACCATCAAGATGCCTGTGGAATGGAAGCCTCCGCTTGGCAAGCTGTATATTGGCTGTGTATTTTTATCGCTGTATTTTTGGAAGACTATTTTATTCTGTTTGTAAGACGCACTCTGTATGGCAACTTTGTTTTGTATACCCTGGCTTTTCTGGACAGAGATTTAATGCACATGAATATTTAGAATTTTGGTGGTGAAATTCCAGACGTGACAAGTTGGTATCAGAGCCGAACTTGACCATAGGACCAACCAAATGGAAACCCTAAGAGCCCTCTGAAATTCTTATCTGCATATGCCTTTTGCACTTGGGAAAAGTGGGAATTTATTCTCGGATTGGGATAAGATCTTGATCTTTTATTTGACTGAAATTTTTTGAGTCGGGTCAAATTTAGGGTGAAAATTTTATTCAAGGGTTATGGCATAGGTGTCCAAATTTTAGAAAAACATTGGTTAATCAGGGTGATGTGTGATTTAAGGCATGCATAAAATATTTCTATTGGCTTTGCAATTAGTATTTAAAATTTATTCGGTACTATTTGGTTCTGCCGTATTATTCCGTTGGTCTCAAGTTTTCATACAAAATTATTTCATGCATAAAATTGTTGTTTATTTTCTAATTATTTACTGTTCACTCTATTTGGATCTGAGCATACATTGATTCTCCCTCCTTGCCTTCTATAGATGGATAGTCTTCCCAACCAACATGGGGCAGACATGGGTGGTTTCGTGGAAGAGCTTCGCATGATGAGTTTCACTTTGGGGTATAGCCACGCCCCAGAGTATACCGCCGTGGAGCCTTTGGAGGGTGAGCTCCCGCACCGGGTTCGCTTGGAGCCACCAGGCGAAAGGTACCTCCTACCAGCCATGGAGTTCGAGATCGGCGGGCGTACTTACGATCATGCCTGCCAGGAGGCAGCTTTCTGTCTGATCGAAGAGCTACGGCGGAGGCACCACTCCACCCTCCGTACCACCACCTACTGCTACCTCCCCAGCCGGACTCACTACTAGGTCTACAACACCTTCCAGCCGGCGGACAACGAGAATGACACCACCATTGTCCACATGAGGCGGGCGATGTGGGCTATGGACTACATGCATGCCAACTGGGTGTGTGGAGCCCACGACTGGGAGGACGCCAATAGGATGACCATTATCGGTCTCCAGAACCAGATCGACCGTCTGAAGAAGGAGGTCACGGAGCTGAAGGGACAGCCGCCACCCGGTGGGGCCATGATTCGTCTGACCCCGAGGAAGAGGACCCTTCCTCCGGTGCGTGTTCAGCTGGCCCCCAGGAACAGGCCACACGCACCGCCACCGGCACCAGCTCCAGCTCCAGCACCCGCGCCATCACCAACGGGTGGCATGATCAGTGTGTCGTCGAGCGACGGTAGCTCTTAGGGAGGCACCAGCATCCACGGGGGCTTCACTTCCACTGACGACAGCAGCTCCGTCAGCGGATCTCGCACCCGCAGTGAGGCCAGTTCCTTTGCTCACGGAAGTAAGGACTATGTGAGCGGATCCAGGAGCCGCACCGACGACGAGGTGGGCGACGAGCAGGAGCCAGAGTACAACTCAGACGACCGCAGGAGCCGCTCAGAGCACTAGGCGTGCCGTCCTTAGCTTTCATCATTTTTCTTAGTTTGATTTTACAATTAGTTGTAATGCTAGGATGTTTGCTTGGGGCTAGTGGTGGTTCATACCGTTTGTTGTCGTATGGCTGCCTCAATTAGGAGTTGAATTGATTTTGTTATGTTTCCAATTATGAATTTTAGTTAATTTAATCCAGGCACTTAATTACCACCCCTGTTTCTAAGCCACCTGTTTTCCTCCTTTCCTCCTATTTCCATCTTCCCCTCAGATGGTGAACACAAGGAATGGTAACCGCGCTTCCAGTGACACTAGCGCTACCGACCAGCAAGGTGGAGCACCCCAGAACCCCGAGCTCCCAATCATATGCCACCTCCGCTACCAGAGAACCTGACGCTTGCACAGGTTCTGGCCAACCAGAACCAGATGTTGGCAATCATGATGCAGCAGATGCAGCAAAACCATCTGCAATAGCAGCACCCGCAACCCCACATCCCGGCCATCGCTCCTCAGTTAAAGCTGCCTGAGTTCTTGAGGGTTAGGCCGCCAACCTTCTCTAGCACCACCAACCCCATGGACGCCAACGACTGGCTATTGGCGATAGAGAAGAAGCTCAATCTCCTCCAATGCAGCGACCAGGAAAAGGTCGCATTCGCCATGCATCAGCTCTAGGGTCCCGCCTTAGCTTGGTGGGACAACTTTCTTGTGACCCACACCACCACAACGGAGGTCACTTGGGCAGAATTCTACCACAACTTCCAGAAGTCTCAGATACCGACCGGCATTGTGGCACAGAAAAAGAGAGAGTTCATGGACCTGGTACAAGGAAACAAGACAGTCACGGAGTACCTCCATGACTTCAACCGCTTGGCGCGCTACGCGCCCGAGGATGTCCGCACCGATGCGGAGAGACAGGAGAAGTTCCTGGACGGACTAGACGACAAGCTGACCAACCAACTCCTCTTAAGTGACTATCCAGACTTTGAGAAGCAGGTGGATAAGGCAATCCGCTAAGAAGATCAGCGTAACAAGATGAACCGCAAGAGGAAAGCGGCCCAGTTCCGAGCTCACCAGGGGCAGCACCAAAGACCACGGGTGATGCTAGGGCATCAGGGTGGACCTTCCATCATGATCGTCCGCCAGCAGCGTCCGTTCCACCCAGGGCATTTAGGAGGCAACAGCAGCAACAGCGGGCAGCACAACCATCATCTCGCTTCGTGCCCACCAATGGCGCCAGCGCAGCAGAGTCAGCCACGGAAAGATGACGGGGGCAGGACCCTCACTTGCTTCAACTGCAATGAACCGGGCCACTTCGCCGACAAGTGCCTGAAGTTGAAGTGCATGGGACCCAGGCCTCAGCTCCCTAGAACCCCAACGCCAATCAGCAGGTGATAAAGGGGCGTGTTAACCACGTCTCCGCAGAAGAGGCACAGGCTGCACCGGAAGTGGTGCTGGGTACGTTTTTCGTAAACTCAATACCCGCAACCGTACTTTTCGATTCTGGTGCAACGCATTCTTTCATATCCAAGAAATTTGTGGGAACACATGGGATTAAAGTAGTGGAACTTAAGATCCTCATGTGGGTTCACACCCCAGGGAACCTCATGACCACAACTCACTTTAGCCCTTCAGTGAGCCTAGAAATCCAAGGATCACCCTTTCTAGCCAATCTCATCCTCCTAGAATCCAAAGACCTAGATGTCATCCTAGGGATGGATTGGTTGACTCAACACAAAGGAGTGATCAACTGCGTTGACCGCACTATAATGGTAACCAGTCCCGAAGGAAAGGCGGTTGTCTTCAAGTCACCGGTGCCACAGCGACAGGAAGCAAGCTTAAATCAGGTCGCAGTAGAGCAACAAGTTGGAAGTGAAAAGAAACCAGAACGAAAATTAGAAGAAATTCCGATAGTGAGGGAATACCCGAATGTGTTTCCAGAAGATCTACTAGGGATGCCACTAGAAAGGGAAATCGAGTTCAGAATCGATTTGGCACCAGGAACAGCGCCAATATACAAAAGGCTGTACAGAATGGCACCGAATGAGATGGCAGAAGTCAAGAAGCAAGTCAACGACCTGCTACAGAAGGGTTACATCTGACCAAGCATATCGCCTAGGGTGCACCAGTCATCTTCGTGGAAAAGAAAGATAAAACAAAGTGGATGTGTTTGGACTATCGTGCACTGAATGACGTTACCATCAAGAACAAGTATCCCTTGCCAAGGATTGATGATCTTTTCGATCAATTGGAGGGTGCCACCGTCTTCTCCAAGATAGACCTGCAATCAGGCTATCATCAGCTGAGGATCCATGAAGAGAATATTCTGAAGACGGCCTTCACCACTCGATATGGGTTGTACAAGTGCACCGTTATGTCCTTCGGACTGACAAATGCACCGGCCTTCTTCATAAATCTGATGAACAAGGTGTTCATGGAGTTTCTGGACAGGTTTGTGGTGGTTTTCATCGACGATATCCTGATCTACTCGAAATCAGCAGAAGAACATGAGCAACATCTCCGTTTGGTTCTCAAGAAGCTGAGAGAGCATCAGTTGTATGCCAAGTTTAGCAAGTGCGACTTCTGGCTGAGAGAAGTGCAGTTCCTCGGGCACATCATCACAGCCTAGGGAGTTGCTGTGGATCCAACAAACGTGGAGTCAGTTACCAATTGGAAACTGCCCAAAACAATGACACAAGTGCAGAGTTTTCTCGGACTTGTGGGTTATTACCGCCGGTTCATCAAGAACTTCTCAAGGATTGCAAGACCCATGACACAATTATTGAAGAAGGATGTGAAGTTTGTTTGGACGGCTGAGTGCAATCACAGCTTTGAGGAGCTAAAAAGGAAGTTAGTCTCGGCACCAGTCCTGATCTTGCCAGATCCTAGGAAAGACTTCCAGGTGTACTGTGATGCATCTCGCCAAGGGCTAGGATGCGTGTTGATGCAAGAAGGTAGAGTTGTGGCCTACCCATCACGTCAGTTATGTCCCCATGAGGGCAACTACCCGACACATGACCTGGAATTGGCTGCAGTGGTACATGCTTTGAAGATTTGGCAGCATTACCTCATCGGTAACCGCAGCGAGATCTATACGGACCACAAGAGCCTGAAATACATATTCACCCAGCCTGACTTGAACCTTTGGCAAAGAAGGTGGCTAGAGTTGATTAAAGATTATGATGTGGGAATACACTACCACCCGGGAAAGGCCAACGTCGTGGCAGACGCTTTGAGCAGGAAAAGTTACTGCAACATTGCTTGAGCAGAGACATTGTGCAAGGAAATGCAACAGGAATTTGAACACTTGAATCTGGGCATTGTCGATCATGGATTCGTGGCACCCCTAGAGGCCCAGCCCACACTCTTCGATCAAGTTTGTGAGGCACAAGCGAATGATCCGGAGATTAAAGAACTCAATAAGAACATGAGAGTTGGAAAAGCCCAGGGTTTCACGGAAGACGAAAACAAGACAATATGGATGGGTGAACGTTTGTGCGTCCCAGAGAATAGGGAGCTCAAGGACTTAATACTCCGGGAAGCTCATGAGATGCAGTACTCTATTCAACCCAGAAGCACCAAGATGTACCAAGACCTCAAGATGAAATTTTGGTGAGCCAGTATGAGGAGAGAAATCGAAGAATTCGTGGCGCTTTGTGACGTGTGCCAGCGAGTCAAAGCAGAACACCAACGGTCTGCTGGACTTTACAGCCGCTTAGAGTCCCAGAGTGGAAGTGGGAAGAAATTGGGATGGACTTCATCACTGGTTTGCCCTGCACATCTTCAGGATTTGACTCAATCTGGGTGATTGTTGACCGACTCACCAAGGTTGCTCATTTCATCCCCGTGCATACAACATATTCGGGTAAAAGACTGGCAGAACTTTACATGGCTCGTATAATGTGTCTACACGGAGTACCCAAGAGGATTGTATTCGACCGTGGCAGCCAGTTCACTTCCAAGTTTTGGCAGAAGTTACAAGCAGAACTAGGAACTCGCCTACACTTCAGCACAGCTTATCATCCACAAACCAATGGTTAGACTGAAAGTGTCAATCAGATATGGTTGCTCATTTCATCCCCGTGCATACAGGAGCGTTTAAAGACAGCTCAGTCCAGACAGAAGAGTTACGCCGACAACCGTCGCAGAGATCTAAGTTTTGAGGAAGGAGACTACGTGTATCTTCGTGTCACACCACTCCGAGGAGTACACAGGTTTCAAACTAAAGGGAAGCTAGCACCTCGTTTCGTGGGACCCTACCAAGTGCTAGCTCGTAAAGGCGAAGTTGCATACCAGTTGGGCCTCCCAACTTCAATGGTAGGTATACACGACGTGTTCCACGTGTCACAACTGAAGAAATGTCTGAGGATGCCAACAGAACAAGCCGATCCGGAGCAAATCAAGATCCAGGAAGACCTCACCTATCCGGATCTTGGAAATTAGTGAAAGGAACACCTGAAGCCGGGTGATTAGGTTCTGCAAGGTACAATGGAGCCATCACTCAGAGGAAGAAGCCACATGGGAACGAGAGGACGGATTGAATTTCGCTTATCCACACCTCTTCACCAGCACGTCCGAATCTCGAGGATGAGATTACGTTTAAGGGGGGTAGGTTTGTCACACCCCGAGTTTTTTCCCCTTAAATATAGCCACACAAAATATACCTAAGAGAATGTTCCAAGGAAAATAATTTAAATTGGCCAAAGGAATAAATTAAAGGTGTAAAATACAAAATAATAAATTATCATGGCTAGGAATATTTTCTTATATTCCTCTTGCAAAAATACATTAACAGGATTTTTATTGGAATTTTTAAAGCACTGGAAGTATTTTTAATAAATCAAAAACTCTTATCGGGATTAAAAGAGCACTGGAAATCCCTTTTCTTTTCTTTACTTTCTCTTTTCCCTTTTTCTTTTCTTGTCCCTCCTGTTGGGCCGCCAGCCTAGTACTGTGCCGGCCTGCTTGCGTGGCCTGCACGCCCCACGTCCCTCACCCTCTCTCATCGCCAGCCGAGCCCCACCTGTCGGCCGCCCTTCCTGTGCTGCTCCCCTCACCCCTCTCGCTGACACATGGGCCTGGGGTCCCACATGTTAGCATCGTCCCCAACCTCTGGCCGACTCGGCTGGAGGGGATCGAGCCGACTTGTGTGTCGGATTACGCCGTTCCCGCTCCCACGTGCCTCGGCCCTTGATTCAAACACCGCGGACCGAGTCCCTGCACATTTCCCCCACCTTGTCCGCCCCTCTCGCCCATGACAACGGTTGAATCGCGCCCTCTAGCTGCCGTGGCCGCCTCCCTCAATCCCGTGAAATTGGGCCAACTCGGCTATGACCTTTCCAACCCAAATCCATATAAACCCTCCCCCTGCCCCGCTCACACTTTCCCCTCAGTTGCCCACGCCTACCGAGTACGCAAACCTCCTCTCCGCCAAGCTCCCGAATTGCCGCCGCGCTCCACCAACTCCAGTCGCACGTCACCGTCGCTACAGCCGTCGCCGACTACCGCGCTCATGCTCGGTAGCTTCACTGCACCCGGTTGCGTCCTGTTCCGCAGTCGGCCGTCTCGGATTCGTGCCGGAACTCCATTCTCTCCGACATCCCCTTTCGGTAAGCCTCTCTGCCGGCAGTTGGCCGCGGATTTCCGTCGACACAGTCGGTCTTTCTTTCTCCTAACACATTCAACATCTTCCCCAGGTCCTCCCATATCTCGTCCGCACCCCGCCGCTCCTCTACGCCGCTGAAACCCAGTCGGCGTCACCATCCTGAACCTCGGCGGCCGCCAACTCCCTTTGTTCGCCGTTGTTCGCCGCACCCCGGTCACCGCGAGCCCTTGGTGAGCACTCGGCCGCAATCCTCATCTCCTCCCGCTCGCCGTTGCACTCCGCCGTGTCGGATGGTTGCCGGCGGTGACCATCAGGATGTGTGCGCCATTACCGCACCACACGCGCCGGCGGGTCTCGTTCCCGACTTGGTCTGAGCTGTTCGATCTGTCTCGGCAGATCGGGGCCGCTCGTGTACCTATGTCAGCGGTCGTCGCACGTGCGTGGACTGCGTCCACCGTGCGCCGTCCTCTTTTGTGCCACTGACCTGTGGGCCCCGCCTGTCAGTGCCGACTCCCTGTGGTCCACTGACGCATTAATTCCTTTAATTACGCATAAATCGGTTAATAATTGATTTTGTATAGGAAATCACAGTGAAACTTCTAAAATTCATAACTAATTCATACGAACTCTGTTTAAGTCCATTCAAATTTCATTAAATCTAGAAAAATGTCAAGAATCCATTAAAAGTACTTTTAGCCCCTGTTTCCTTGTCCACATATACTGTTTTTGATTGTTTGTGTGTTGTTTGCTATAGAATCTAATGCCGTCGATCCTCCCGTGTACTATGAGGTCGTAGCCCAGTACGTTGAGCCAGAGCAAGGCAAGTCACACTATAATCTTGATCATTTTATACCTACTTTTGCTAAAATGTTTTGTTTATTCAAATAAACATGCATGTTTTTATTATTACATGTGGTATGGATTATGACCCTTTTGTAGGCAAGATTATGCCTTAGTTATTGAACCTTGTTCCTTGTCACCTGGGTAACAACATGATTAGAATGTTATTCTTAGGATGCTTAGCCATGCTTAGAAAGTATTAGTTTGCCTGGGAATTCAACATTATTATTTACATTCATGTTTCGACGCTATGTCAGGAAATGTAACATTGGATATATTACTATTAATTTAATAAAATTTGACCCAAATGGTGGGCTGTGGGTGTATGGTTTTGCTGGTCGCATCTTTGGCAATTAAGGACCGGTTCGCGGGAATCCCTTGGGTAAATATTCGTACTTTTCACAAGCCAGCGTAGGCAACGGTTAGACTTGTAGCGTCTCTTCTCCCTCTCCTAGGCACCGATGGTGAGGATGGGCGTGATGGAGTTGGGTCAGCCCAGGGTAGGGTTGATCGGCTTCTGGATCCATTGTGGCACAAGGGGGGTAGCTCGGGGTAGATTGGCTCCATTGTCAAGATGCCTGTGGAATGGAAGCCTCCGCTTGGCAAGCTGGATATAGGCTGTGTATCTTTACCGCTGCATTTTTGTAAGACTATTTTATTCTGTTTGTAAGACGCACTTTGTATGGCAACTTTGTTTTGTGTACCCTGGCTTTCTTGGACAGGGATTTAATGGACATGAACGTTCAGAATTTCGGTGGTGAAATTTCGGGCGTGACATGTGCCGACTTCGAGGTTTAGGTACGGAGGTTCCCCCACGCCTGTGTTTTGAATTCTTAAACATTGCATTGCGTAGCATGTACGCTCCTAAATTCGAGCCATACCTTGACCCATCTCAGTGGCCAACATACGACAGCGAATCATTCGTCCCGGACATCTCATTAATGATTGCTGGTCGTGGAAGATGGAGAACTAGCTGGTTCAAGAATGACATGGATAGGGCTTTCTCTTCAAATAGGAGGGGTCAAGGAATGAACAACGTGAATGGGGAACTAGCCGTTTAGAACCGGTGCTCCATATGCCATCAATAAGGGCATAAGAAGACTAGATGCCCTCGACGAGACAAGTCTAACGACCTAGCATGCAAACGTAGGCACCGTGGACATCATAGCGAGCAAAGGGGAGAGGTGAAAATATAATACATGTTTTGCACATTTTTTTACTCGCATTTACATTTATGTTTAATTGTACCAAATGTATTAACTAACATGTGTTGTTGCCTTGTCTTGTAGGATGGCAGAGTACCCTTACCTCGATTAGTACTACGAGGAGAGGCATCGGGCTCCCAGGATTGCGAACAGCCAGGTGATGTACCAGACACCTATACTTGCAATCGAGCAGCCTACAATGTCTCGCTATCTTTCTAACTTAGCCTTGTGCCCCTTTTTTTCAAGTTCTCAAGATCTTATGCATTCGCAGCCACGTGGGTGTGATGTGGTACGACAACCGATACACAGATCGGTTGTGTCGGGCTGACCTTCGTCACGATGGTCAGGCAGGGGCTTCCGGTCTACAACGCCTCGGCACTCACAGCCTTGGTGGACAAGTGGAGGCCAGAGACACATACCTTCCACCTCCCTTGCGGGGAGATGACAGTCACCCTCAAGGACGTCGCTATGATCTTGGGGCTTCCTATTCGGGGGCAGCCGGTCACCGGTGACACCAAGTCAGCAGGGTGGCGGGGTATGGTGGAGGATATGCTTGGTATAGCTCCTCCTGAGGCGCCGCCGGGTCAGCGCATTAGTAAGACCTCCAACGTGCCACTGCAGTGGCTGCATATCACATTTGGTGATCCGGATGAGCCGCTGGATGAGGACGCCGAGGATGAGACCGTGGACGCGCACTGCAGGGCATACGTGCTTCACCTCTTCGGGTCGGTTCTTTTCCCCGACTCCACCGGCGACACGGCCTCATGGATGTGGCTCCCTCTGCTTGTGGACTGGGATATTGCGGGACAGTTCAGCTGGGGCTCGGCAGCACTAGCATGGCTTTATAGGCAACTATGCGATGCTTGCCTAAGGACAGCCAATGGGTCAAACCTCAGCGGCTGCAAGTACCTACTACAGGTAAGGGCCATATCCCTTGTAGGATCCTCCTGTGGTTTATTGTTTATTTAATTGCGTCATCTGTTTTGTACCAGATTTGGATGTGGATGCGTCTTTCGGTCGGATGCCCTTCGAGGTGGAGTCATCCTGACTGGCCATACCGCAGCCAGGAGAGGTGACTGACCATGGCATTTCTATGGGAGGAAGTTCCTCAGCCTTGTCCAGGGCGCAACAACACCGCGTACTACCACTGCACCAATGAGCTGGATTGCCTTCATCATTCGCAGGTGGAGTCCGAACAACTTAACTAGTAGTTTTCTCTAACTGTGGCTTAGTATGTTATTTAATTGAGGATTGTGTTTCAAGTGGAGTGGGGGCCGTATAGGTTGCAGGAGGTCGAGGAACTCGATGTGAATCCTATGTGCTACATCGAGTTTGAGCTGAACCAGATGCGTTGCCCCGTCATCTGCTTCTACGCAGTCGAGTTCCAGATGTGTCACCGGGTGATATGTTAGTTTGGCCGCTAACAGAGATGCCCCCCCCCCCCCCCCGACATGTTCTCCACGAGCGTCGACCTCCAAAAGTAAGCTTGCGCCTTTACCTTCGCGTATTGTCTAAATAGATAGTTCGGCGCTAATTGCCTTCTTGCACAGGGTGGACCGGCAGACCACCGTCTGAGTGGCATATCACTGGTAGTACATCAAGGGGTGGCTAAAGTTTGAGGAGAACCGACTGCCGGAGGGAACAATGCACAACAGGAGAGCGTTCGATGAGTACTTGCAGTGGCTCGCTCGCACGTACCGGTTGCTCCTTCGGCCAGCGTGGAACATGGCGGACATTGGGGACGAAGCATCCAACGAGGAGATCAACAACGAGTACGACACATGTACTCGACAGGGTTCAACGGTTGAGTTCGGTCCCGTACGTGACAGAGTGGTAAGAACCGTACGACAATCTCGAATTCACAAAAGTCTAGCCCACTGAATTAAGCCGTACAACTAAATTGTAGTATAGGGAGCTCATCTGTTAGGTGAACGATGCGGGCGTGCACTAGCCGTTCCTCCAGGATCAGAACGCGAGGTCCCAACACTACGCATAGCTCTCCAGGTACATTGCTCGCTTATGTGAGTTTACATTATGGTTAGTACGCTTCTAATCAATGTTTGTCTTTCACTACGCAGATACTTCGCACCCGTTGTCGGAGGTTGGCGGCATGGCTTGGTTGCACTTGTGTGGATGTGATCGAGCCACAGGCCATCGTACAGGGATCTTCGGTGGCTGAGTCGTCGCGTTCAAGACAATGAGCTCAGGCGCAATCAAGCAGGTCTGCTGAGGAGGAAGAGGAAGAGGAAGGTCAAGACGAAGGGGAGGACGAAGGGGACGAGGAGGGTGAACAAGACTAGGATGAGATTGGACCCTCCCAGTTGCAGGATATGCCACTCCCCTCGCAGGCAGATCCTGGTCGCCAACTGAGGCCACGGGCCGGAATCCGCAAAGCCAGCAAGTACACCCTAGACCAGCGACGTCAGAGGAAGAAGTAGTTAGGTTGTTCGGACTTTAGTAGTTTAGTAGGTGGTTTGTACTAGAGAATATGTCGTTAGTTTGAACTTTGTAATATAGCCGACTATACTATGTGGATGCAGTTAAACTTTGTAATATACTCGACAGGCGGTGTGGAGGCCATAGGCCCCGGGTACCTCACGACAAGCATATGGACCACTCGGAAAGAGGATGGGCCTAGCCTTGTAATTAGAGATATGATAGCACTCGGTAGACTTAACCTTGTACGATAAGGAAGATACAGTCCTAGTCAAGCAAGTTATATCTCTAGCAGGAGATCCCTTGGTCATAGTTTGATTGGGACTCTTACTTTGTAACCCTGTCCACCAGTATATAAGGGGAGGCAGGGCACCCCCTGAGGGCAGATCAAGTCATACATCCTCAAAGAAAATACACCACAACTGGGTGTAGGGTATTACCTCACATCGAGGGCCTGAATCAGTATAAACTCCTTGTGTTCCTTTGCAGTCCACCGAGTTTTGATCCGATGAATAGCCCTATATTCATATTGCCGGTGTAAAACATCAACAGTTGGCGCACCAGGTAGGGGCTTCGGCGAGATCAACCTCAACAAGCTCGATGGATTTGACAACCGGAGTCGACGGTAGCAAATTCTCTCCCGGAGATATGATCACGTTCGGAAGCCTCGACTTCGTCGCCGACAAGTTCGGCAACCTCACCTTGGCCGACTCAGACTCGATCTGATCCGCCAAGGAACCAGCCGACTCCGCGCCAGTCAGGCCACATGACGCTGTAGCAACCCTCGTCGACTTGCTGCGGCAATCTTCTACTTCCCCGGGTCTCGGGACAACTCTCTCCTTCGGCATTCGACTCGGACTCGGCCTTGAGCCGGTCGGGGTCGGGCTAGGAAGGGGGGAGATAGTCAATCTCCCGTGCAGACTCGGCAACGCCATGGACACCTACAATCTACATCCCACGTGGCAGACCCGATCCTCTACGGTTCAGTTCGGACATGGCCCGGAGCCGTTCGAGATTGGATCTAGGGAGGTCAGAGCCGTCATCACCCCGATGAACTACTTGGATTCCAACTCCAAGTCGGACAACAGTTCGAACACCAGTTCAGACACCAGTCTGGCAAGCTTCCTTCTGCCCCGAGAATTCTTCATGGCTTCAACCCCTCCACAGGAGGTGCGTCGAGTACAAGAGCAGCAAGAAGAGGAGGCCTGCCGACTGCGACAACAAGAGGAGGCCGAACGCGAGGCTCGCAACGACGAGCTACGCAGGGCAGGGTGAACCGCTCAGCAACAAATCCTCCAAACCAGAGTCGGCGATCACGACGTCTTCGTCATGCCACAACAGAACGTCGTGGCCACTGCAACCTTACTGGACATGCTCCAGTTCGGGCTTGATCATCAGGCCACCCCGACTATAGTGAGAATAAAAGCCATGATCATAGCTGCGGCTTGTCTGCAACACCAGCAGTCGGGCGACACACTTATACTGACCAACCTGTCGGGTTCCCCAACGGTGGTCTCATCTGCATCAGCATGACGCTTGGTGGCCGGCTCAAGTCAGCCGCATGCGGATTCACGCCAAACATCTCTCGGCAACCCTAACAACAACAATCGGCGGCATCCCCAGAATGATCGCCGGTTCAACCAGGATCTCCGAGGCCGTTTGCAACGTGATCTCCACCAAGACATCAACGCTCGGCACCGCCAACGCGAAGCCGACGAGTGCCGCCGACTGGAGGACGAGTACGAGCGCTTCGGTCTCCACCACGAGCGGTTCCACCGCCGCAACCAGAGCCGGAGCCCTCACGCAGATGAAGGCGTACCAGCCTTCACCCAGGAGCTACAAGAGGTCGACTGGCCATCAAGCTTCAAGCCTATGGGAATCAAAAAATACGATGGCAAGACCAATCCCGAGTCCTGGCTCACTGTATACACTCTGGCGATCCGAGCTACCGGAGGTGACCACAAAGCCATGGCTAACTACCTCCCAGTTGCCCTAGCCGACTCGACGAGGACATGGCTAACTGGGCTCCCAAGACGATCAATCGGCTCCTGGGGGGAACTCCGGGAACGCTTCATAGCTAATTTCCAGGGGACTTACGAAAGACCGTCTTCTAAACACGATCTCTACCAGCTGCACTAGAGGAAGAATGAGTCTCTTTGCGAGTTCATCAAAAGGTTTTCCGAGAAGCGCAGCTCAATCCCAATGATCAAGGACGAGGTCGTCATCGCCGCTTTCCGCAAGGGAGTCAAAGACGCCCCCGTTCATCGCCAAGTTCACTCGGAAGCCCCCAACCTCTGTCAGGGCTCTCTTCGATATGGCGAATGAGTACGCCGACTCGGCCGAGGCGGTTGCTAAGGCCCTCGACAAAAAGAAAGAGTCCTGGCAGAAGGACCAAAAGGCCAAAGTTGACAACGAGCTGGCACAGAACAAATCTGGCAGCTGCAAATGGAAGTCGAAAAACATGGTGGCCAATGTGGAGCGGACTCGGTCATGGCCCCCAAGGAACAACGAGTACCAGAAGGTGATGAACGGGCCTTGTCCCTTTCATCCCAAGGGTAAACACGCGGCCAAGGACTGCTTCATGCTCAAGAAGTTTGCCTCTGAGCAGGCTTTAACATCTGGCGCCGACAAGGACAAAGACAAGCCAGATCCGGGCGTAGCCGGCGATTACCAAGATCCCCAGGCTGAGCTCAACCATATCTTCGGAGGGCCGTCTGGATATGAGTCTAAGAGGAAACAGAAGCTAACAGCACGTGATGTCAACTCGGTCTCTACAGTAGACACCCTCCAATATCTGCGCTGGTCAGAAACGCCCATCACGTTTGATCACGCAGACCATCCAGATTGGGTTTCACACCCGGGAGGCTACCCACTCGTCCTGGACCCGGTCATCAAAAATATCAAGTTGAAGAAGGTTCTCATAGACGGAGGCAGCGCGCTCAACATCCTCTTCGCCAAGACCCTGGATGAGATGAAAATCCCTCGTTCAGAACTGCGGCTGAGTACAGCGCCCTTCCACGGGATAATTCCCGATCTGTCTTCAACACCCCTCGGGCAGATAACTTTGCCGGTCACCTTTGGCACGCGGGATACCTTCCGCACAGAAAACATCTGCTTTGATGTCGCCGATTTCGAGACTACATACCATGCGATACTCGGACGGCCGGCGCTCGCCAAATTCATGGCAGTACCGCACTATACCTATATGATGCTCAAGATGCCCGGGCCAGCCAGAGTTCTCTCCCTTCGCAGCGACATCAAGCAAGCCTTCACCTGCGACAAAGAGAGCTGCGAGTTGGCTCAGTCTCAAGAAGTGGCAGTTAGACGCAATAGCATTTGGCAAGCTGTTGCAACCGAAATCGAGGATGACCAAGTTTCGGCGAAAAAAGCAGCAAAGTCGGGAATTTCAATGGAATCTGACACCAAGAAGATCCCCCTGGACCCTTTCGACTCCTCCAAGACTGCTCTAGTCAGGACTGGACTTGACCCCAAATAGGAATATGCGCTCGTCACCTTCCTCCAGATGAACAAGGACATATTCACTTGGAAGCCGTCCGACATGCCTGGCATACCAAGGGAGGTGATCGAGCATTCCCTCAACGTCAAGACAGACGCCAAGCCAGTCAAGCAACGGTTACGACGCTTTGCACATGACCGTAAAGATGCTATTCGGGAGGAGATAACCAAGCTCCTCGCAGTTGGGTTCATCAAAGAGGTCTATCACCCGGATTGGCTGGCAAACCTAGTCCTGGTCCGGAAGAAGAACGGTAAATGGTGCATGTGCGTCGACTACACCGACTTGAACAAGGCGTGCCCCAAAGACCCATTTGGTCTACCGAGAATAGTTCAGGTGGTGGACTCAACTGCGGGGTGCAAACTTCTTAGCTTTCTCGACTGTTACTTGGGATACCATCAAATCAGTCTAAAGGAGGAGGACTGCCTGAAGACTTTTTTCGTCATGCCGTTCGGAGCATATTGCTACATTACCATGCTGTTCAGTTTGAAAAACACTGGAGCAACGTATCAACGAGCAATTCAGCGGTGTCTACACACCTAGATCGGGCGCAATGTGGAGGCGTATGTCGATGACGTGGTGATAAAGACGAAGTCCAAAGAAGACCTCATCGCCGACTTGGAGGAAACCTTCCAAAATCTTCGAAGATTCAAGATGAAGTTGAACCCGAAAAAGTGCGCCTTCAGAGTGCCGTCCGGCAAGCTACTCGGCTTCATCGTATCGCATCGAGGTATCGAGCTGCTATACGACCTACTCATCACTGTCTGGAAGCTGGTGCGCTATTTCCAGTCGCATCAAGTCACAGTGGTCACATCGTATCCACTCGGGGATGTCCTGCACAACCGCGAGGCCACCGGTGGGCGCTTGAGTTGATGGCATTCGACATCACCTTTCAGCCACGGACAGCAATAAAATCTTAAGCTCTAGCCGACTTTGAGGCCGAGTGGACAGAGGTCCAGACGACTACAACAATAGACAAACTAGAGTACTGGACAATGTACTTCGACGGTTCTCTACGGATCGGCGGTGCTGGGGCCGGCGTCGTACTGACGTCACCTGCCGGCGAAAAACTCAAGTACGTTCTCCAAATTCACTTTTTGGCTTCCCACAATGTCACCGAGTACGAGGCACTCATCCACGGGCTCCACATTGCTGTACACTCGGCATCCGCCGACTGGTTGTACATGAAGATTCTCAACTTGTGGTAAACCAAGTCATGAAGGACTGGACATGTCTCGACGATACCATGGCGACATACTGTCAGGAGGTCAGAAAGCTAGAAAACAAGTTCAACGGGCTGGAGATAACACACGTATTACGACAATACAATGATGCTGCAGACGAATTAGCAAACATGGGATCCAAGCGAGAAGTGGTCCCAACTGGGATCTTTGTCGAGCAACTAATGGAGCCATCAGTCAAGAAGAAACCAGTGCCAGAACAGTCGGGAGATGAACCTACCCCGGCCACAGACGAAGTACTGATCATATCTCAAGATTGGCAGACTCCTGTTCTCAAATTCCTCTTGGATGATGAACTCCCAGAAGATCGCATTGAAGCCGAACAAATCAAACGTTGAAGCAAATGTTTCCTAGTAGTCGGAGAAGACCTGTACCGAAGAAGTGTATCCGGAGTCCTCATGCACTTCGTCACACCTGACGAGGGCAAGCAGATTCTGTAGTCAATCCACTCAGGTATATGTGGCAACCATGCCGCATCCAGGACGTTAGTCGGAAAGGCTTACAGGCAGAGATTTTTCTGGCCAACAGCAGTAACAGATGCCAAAGACATAGTTCACACATACGAGGGTTGTCAGTTCTATGCAAGACAAACAAATCTGCCAGCCCATTTAGCGATTCGGCTGGTGGCCTCGCGGTTATGTAGGACGTCCCTGAGTGGATACGATGTGATCACCGTGACTTGATGCGATTGAAAATAGTGCACCAATTTCCGGACAGTGATGAGTAGGCCATAGAGCAGCTTCTGGACCTAAGGATATCTCATTTTTGAGTTGGCTAGGACCTCGCTGACAAAATAGACTGGCTTTTGTATTTTCTGTATGTGACCCGGCTCGGATCGCTCGACCACCAACACCGTGCTGACTACCTGAGTGGTTGCCGCCAGATATAGCATTAATGGCTCTTGGGGCATAGGTGATGCCAGCACTGGTGGTGATGTGAGAAATTTCTTGAAGTCTTCGAAGGCTTGCTGGGTTTCGGGAGTCCATTGAAAATTATCTATTTTCTTTAGTAATTTGAAGAAGGGCATGCCCCGTTCGCCTAGTCGGAAGATAAATCAGCTAAGTTCCACCATGCAGCTTGTCAACTTCTGGACGTCCTTCTAGCTGGTCGGGGGTGCCATGTTCGTGATTGCATTGACTTTCTCTAGATTGGCCTTGATGCCGCGATGCGATACGATGAAGCCGAGTAGCTTGCCGGATGGCACACCGAAGGCGCACTTTTTCGGGTTCAACTTCATCTTGAATCTTCGAAGATTTTGGAAGGTTTCCTCCAAGTCGGCAATGAGGTCTTCTTTGGACTTTGTCTTGATCACCACGTCATTGACATATGCCTCCATGTTGTGCCCGATCTGAGTGTATAGACACCGCTGAATTGCTTATTGATACGTTGCTCCAGGGTTTTTCAAACCGAACGGCATGGTAATGTAGCAGTATGCGCCAAACGGTGTGATGAAAGACGTCTTTAGGCAGTCCTCCTCCTTCAGGCTAATTTGATGATATCCCAAGTAACAGTCAAGAAAGCTAAGAAGTTTACACCCCGCAGTTGAATCCACCACCTTATCTATTCTCGATAGACCAAATGGATCTTTGGGGCATGCCTTGTTCCAGTCGGTGTAGTTGACGCACATGCGCCATTTACCATTCTTCTTCCGGACCAGGACTGGGTTTGCCAGCCAATCCGGGTGGTAGACCTCTTTGATGAACCTGGCTGCGAGGAGCTTTGTTATCTCCTCCCGAATAGCATCTTTGCGGTCCTGTGCGAAGCGCCATAGCCGTTGCTTGACTGGCTTGGCGTCTGTCTTGACATTGAGGGCGTGCTCGATCACCTCCCTTGGTAGCCTAGGCATGTCAGAAGGTTTCCAGGCGAAGATGTCCTTGTTTACCTGGAGGAAGGTGACGAGCGTGTATTCCTATTTGGGGTCAAGTCCGGTCTCAACTAGAGCAGTCTTGGAGGGGTCGGAAGGGTCTAGGGGGATCTTCTTCATGTCGGAGTCCGCTGAAATTCCCGACTTTGATGCGTTTTTCACCGGAACTTGGTCGTCCTCGACTTCTGTTGTGGCGGCTTGCTGAATGCTGTCGCGTTCGACTGCTGCTTCTTGAGACTGAGCCAACTCATAGCTCTCTTTGTCGTAGGTGAAGGCTTGCTTGACGTCGCTGTGAAGAGAGAGAATGCCGGCTAGCCCATGCATCTTGAGCACCATGTAGGTATAGTGAGGTATCGCCATGAATCTGGCTAGCGCTGGCCGTCCAAGTATCACGTGGTATGCAATCTCGAAGTTGGCGACCTCGAAGCAGATATTTTCTGTGTAGACGTTATCCCGCGTGCCGAAGGTGACCGGCAAAGTTATCTGCCCGAGGGGTGTTGAAGATAGATCGGGAATTATCCCGTGGAAGGGCGCCGTACTCGGTCGTAGTTCTGAACGAGGGATTTTCATCTCTTCCATAGTCTTGGTGAAGAGGATGTTGAGCGCGCTGCCTCCGTCTATGAGAACCTTCTTCAACTTGATATTTTTGACGACCGGGTCCAGAACGAGTGGGTAGCGTCCCGGGTGTGAAACCCGATCTGGATGGTCTGCGCGATCAAACATGATGGGCGTTTCTGACCAGCGCAGATATTCTGGGGTGTCTGCTGTAGAGACCGAGTTGACGTCGCGTGCTGTTAGCTTCTACTTTCTCTTGGACTCGTATGTAGACGGCCCTCCGAAGATATGGTTGAGCTCAGCCTGGGATCTCGATAGTCACCGGCTGCACCCGGATCTGGCTTGTCTTTGTCCTTGTCGGCGCCAGATGTTGAAGCCTGCTCGGAGGCAAACTTCTTGAGCATGAAGCAACCTTTGGCCGCATGTTTACCCGTTCATCACCTTTTGGTACTCGTTGTTCCTTGGGGGTCGCGACCGAGTTCGCTCCACATTGGCCACCACGTTTTCTGACATCCGTTTGCGGCTGCCGGATTTGTTATGTGCTGGCTTGTTGTTGGCTTTTGGCTTTTGGTCCTTCTGTCGGGACTCTTTCTTTTCATCGAGGGCCTTAGCGACCGCCTCGGTCGAGTCGGCGTACTTGTTCGCCATATCAAAGAGAGCCCTGATAGAGGCTGGAGGCTTCCGAGTGAACTTGGCGATGAGTCTTTGACTCCCTTGCGGAAGGCGGCGATGACGACCTCGTCCTTGATCATTGGGATCGAGTTGCGCTTCTCGGAAAATCTTTTGATGAACTCATGAAGAGACTTGTTCTTCCTCTGGTGCAGCTGGTAAAGATCGCTCAGAAGACGGTCTTTCGTAAGTCCCATGGAAATTGGCCATGAACCGTTCCTGGAGTTCCCCCCAAGAGCCGATTGATCATTTTGGGAGCCCTGTTAGCCATGTCCTCGCCGAGTCGGCTAGGGTGACCGGGAGGTAGTTAGCCATGGCTTTGTGGTCACCTCCGGCAGCTTGGATTGCCAGAGTGTATACGGTGAGCTAGGACTCGGGATTGGTCTTGCCATCGTATTTTTCGATTCTCGTAGGCTTAAAGCCCGACGGCCAGTCGACCTCTTGTAGCTCCTGGGTGAAGGCGGGTACGCCTTCGTCTGCGTGAGGGCTCCGACTCTGGTTGCGGCGGTGGAACCGCTTGTGGTGGAGATCGAAGCGCTCGTACTCATCCTCTAGTCGGTGGCGCTCGTCGTCTTCGCATTGGCGGCGCCGAGCGTTGATGTCTTGGCGAAGATCGCGTTACAAACGGACTCGGAGATCTTAGTTGAACCGGCAATCGTTCTGGGGACGCCGCCGATTGTTGTTGTTAGGGTTGCCGAGAGATGTTTGGCGTGAATCCATGAGCGGCTGATTTGAGCCGGCCGCCCGGCATCGTGCTGATGCAGACAGGACCGCCGTTGGGCAACCCGACCGGTTGGTCGGTATAAGTGTGTCACCCAACTTTTGGTGTTGTTGACAAGCCGCAGTTGTAATCATGGCTTTGATCCTCACTATAGTCGGGGTGGCCTGGTGATCTGTCCTGAGCTGGAGTGTGTCTAGCAGGGTTGCAGCGGCCACGACGTTCTATTGTGGCGTGATGAAGATGTCGTGGTCGCCGACTCTAGTCTGGAGGATTTGTTGCTGAGCGGTTCGCCCAGCCCTGCGTGGCTCGTCGTTGTGAGCCTCGTGTTTAGCCTTTTCTTGTTGTCGCAGTCGGTGGGCCTCCTCTTCTTGCTGCTCTGGTACTCGGTGCACCTCCTGTGGAGGGGTTGAAGCCATGAAGATTTCTCGGGGCTGAGGGAAGCTCGCCAGACTGGTGTCCGAACTGGTGTTCGAATTGTTGTCCGACTTGGAGTCAGAATCTGAGTAGTTCATCGGGGTGATGACGACTCCGACCTCCCTAGATCCAATCTCGAACGGCTCTAGGCCATGTCCGAACTGAACCATAGAGGATCAGGTCTGCCGTGTGGGATGTAGATTGTAGGTATCCGCGGCACCGCCGAGTCTGCACGGGAGATTAACGATCTCCCCCCTTCCTAGCCCGACTTTGGCTGGCTCAAGGCCGAGTCCGAGTCGAACGATGAAGGGGAGAGTTGTCCTGAGACCTGGGCAAGTGGAAGATCGCTGCAGCAAGTCGACGAGGGTTGCTGCATCATCGTGTGGGCCGACCGGTGCAGAGTCTGCTGATTCCCCGGTAGATCAGATTGAGTCCGAGTCGGCCAGGGTGAGTTTGCCGAGCTTGTCGACGATGAAGTCGAGGCTTCCAAACGTGATCGTGTCTCCAGGGGAGAATTTGCTGCCATCGACTCCAACTGTCGAATCCATTGAGCTTGTTGAGGTTGATCTCGCCAAAGCCCCTACCTGGCGCGCCAACTGTTGATGTTTTACACTGGCAATATAAATATAGGGCTACTCATCGAATCGAAACTCGGTGGACTGCAAAGGAACACCAGAGGTTTATACTGATTCAGTCCCTCGATGTGAGATAATACCCTACGTCCAGTTGTGGTGTATTCCTTTGAGGATGTATGATTGCTTATCTGCCCTTAGGGGGCGCCCTGCCTCCTCTTATATACTGGGGGACAGGGTTACAAAGTAGGAGTCCCAGCCGGACTACGGCCAAGGGATCTCCTCTTAGAGATATAACCTACTCGACTAGGACTATATATTCCTTATCGTACAAGGCTAAGTCTGCCGAGCTCTATCATATCTCTAATTACAAGGCTAGGCCCATCCTCTGTCCGAGTGGCCCATATGCTTGTCACGAGGTACCCGGGGCCCATGGCCTCCACAGGAGGGCTTGACATGGTCGGGCCTTTCAAGAAAGCGCTAGGAGGGTTCACACACTTGTTCGTTGCAATGGATAAATTCACAAAGTGGATTGAGGCAAAACTTGTTGCTACCATACCAGCGGCACGAGCTAAGGACTTCATCATGAATATATTATACCGATTCAGGGTTCCCAACCGCATCATAACGGACAACGGTATTCAGTTCACGGGCGGCGTATTTCAAGATTTCTGTGATGATTTCGGCATCAAGATCTGTTATGCTTCTGTGGCACAGCCACGGAGCAATGGGCAGGTTGAACGTACCAATGGCATGGTCTTACAAGGTATCAAGACAAGGATATTCGACCGACTACAACCATATGCGGGGCGTTGGGTACAAGAACTCTCATCTGTTCTCTGGTCTCTAAGAACCACGGTTAGTCGGGCCACAGGACAATCCCCTTTCTTCCTTGTCTACAGTGCTGAGACTGTGTTACCAACCGAGTTAGAGTTCGGCTCTCCGCGAGTTTGGGCTTACTCAGAAGATGGATCAAACAATACCCGATTGGTCGAACTAGATCAGTTGGAAGAAGCAAGGAGCATTGCAATAATCCAGTCGGCAAGGTATCTTTAAGGCCTGCGTCGTTATCACAGTCGAAATGTCCGTAGCTACGCCTTTTTGGTCGGGGATCTCGTCTTGAGGAAAATACAAACCACCAAAGACAGGCATAAACTATCCCCAGTATGGGAAGGGCTGTTCATTATCACCGAGGTTACACGGTCAGGCGCCTATCGACTAAATACCGAAGACGGTGCCCTAGTCAGCAACTCATGGAACATAGAACAGCTATGCCCTTTCTATACCTGAGTTCTATACTTTCTCTCATGTGTATGTAGTTTTTCTCTGACTCACTACGTCGCTTGTTTTAATCGAGTAGTGAGTTGGGGGCTGCATGTATTATGTGTGCTTTGTCAACAATATACGAGCTTGTTTTATCTAAGTTATTAAGTTTTGCAACGACTATGTTACGTTTGCCCAAGTATAGCTTTTTGCGGTGAACGATTTTATTAAGTTCCTATAGACTAACTCGGCGTAGACTATATAGTTGGGCAAAGCTAATGTTAACTAAGTAAAACCAAGAACTCGATGGCATTGTACACATATCTTACAAAAGATTTATATACACCGACTACATGATGGACTGTTCTTACATTCCCAGGTCCTTGGTGATCGCCTCTGCAGTTGGCCTCGCTTGGGTGATCAACTGCAACACCTCCTCAGGTGTTGTCTCTTCGGCAAACCCTTCACCGATGGCCTCAAGATCTGCCCTGGGGTAGATCGACTTGGTCCTCGCGAGGGTCTAGGCCACGCCGAGGACAACATGCTCATCCAGGTACCTCTTTAGTGTACTTAGGGCTTTGTTAAGGCGCGTCTGCACCTAGGAGACCATGTTGGAGTTGGTTCCCATGTGGTGAGGATCCATGACGTCAAGGAGCCCTTTCACAGACTCGGCGAGAATCTCCCATGACTCCTTGATGACTTTGATCTCCTCTGCAAAGGCTTGAAACTAGGTTTGGGCGTTGGCTCTTGTAGCTGCTCAGATTCGTTGACAAGTGCACTTGTTAGCCAAAAATGCAGTCGAAGTACCTAAAGGATTGGTTAAGACCGTTGTCAGAGGGAAGACTTACTTTCGTAGTCAGTTTCCACTTTGGCTTTGGCCTTCTCCAATTTGGCCTTTTCTTTCTCGAGTTTGCCGTTGGCCCTCTTCAGTTCGGCCTTGTCTTTCTCGAGTTCGGCTTTGGCTTTCTCGGCTTCCTTCAGCTTGGCTTCCCCCTCTATCTGGGTCTTCAACTCAACTTCAAGGGCTGTATATCAGAATAGTCAAGAACTCGAGATTACAATCAGGACACAATGGGGCAGTCGGGAAAGAACAAAGCTGGAGAAATATATTTGGGATTTACTCGGGAAGACAAATACAAGAGACTTACTTCTGATCTTCTTGGCTAGAGCCCAGTTCTCATCCCAGAGCTGGTCAACTGCTCCCCTCAGCCAAGTCTCCCTCTCCTAGCTAGACCGCTCCAAGTCGGCCTTCGAGGTCTGGAGCTGGCCCAATCGTTGGAGTTGGGGGGCGAGCTGGGACAAAACCTCGTTTATCTTTTTCGAGCGGTCGACAATCTTCTGCTTGGGGTAAAACAGAGGAAAGCAGAGTTAAGCGGTGGAATACCAGAAATAAGGAAAATCATCGGGAACTCAACATTGCAAGGCTCGCTACACACCTGGACCCCCCAGGACGCGGTGATTGTGGTGTGAAGAAGAACTTCACGCTCCCTCTTCGCCGCCTCTTCATCGTGCTCATAGCATTTCGCAGTTCCCTCAGGAGATACCCAGTGGAATGTTCTTGGGAACTTGCGACGAGGGGCTTCAAGCCTGGGAGATTTGTTTCCTCTGAAGACGATGAAGACACAGACGACAACATGGTCCTGGCCCCCGACTCGGCTGCTGATGGGGCTTCGGGGACTCGTTCGGGGGCTGGAGCAGCAGCTTCAGTATCGGCCCCTTGGTCGGCCGGCGCTAGCGGTCCTGCTGTTGAAACCGCCTCAGTCTCTACAGCTGGGACGGTCACCGGCTTGACAGATGAGCTTACTGGGGTTGGCTCGGCTAGGGCTGGCTCGACAACAGGAGCGGTTGGTGTGGTCTCCTTGAGATCGATATTGGCTCGTTTCCTGTACGATGAGTCAAATGTCAAGACACTACTATACTGAACAAGATTTTCAGAAGATTCAATGTTATTTACCTCTTGGAGGTTTTGAACTTCCATCCGAGGGTTCCAGATGTTGACAGTGGAGGGCTGCCGGCTGTCAGGCTGGATGGTGTGGCAGTCGGCGGTGGCTTCTTTATCCTAGCCGGTCCAGTTTCTGGTGCGGCCGACTGGGCGTTGGGATGCTCGGTGGCACCGCCTTATGGCTCGTTGATGATCTTGTACTCGGCAGCGCTGTCCTTGGGCTCGATGTTGCTGGGCCTTGGACTCGGTGGCTTGGGAGTTGCGCTAATGGTGTCTTTAATCTTTAGGTTCCCGGCTACAGCACTCGGCCTACCAATTTTCTTCTTGCCTGGATACTTGACAGGTTTCTTCCCCGCTCTCTTGGAGCTGGGCTGGGCGGCAGAAGGACTCAATGGACTTTTCTTCGATTTCACGGTCGACAACCTTTGGGAGTCTTCATCAAACTCCTTACATTCCTGCAAGTGGTTCAACAGCATACATTACACATTGCAGAGCAATCCTGGATAAACATCTACAAGCATCCCTCACAGATGGGCAGCAAGTTAACATCAACAAGAGTTACCTCTGGACGAGGCCTTTTTTGGCTGTAAGCCGGCGTGGCACGCTCGGCATCTTCTGTCTTGACCACCCCGCTGGCAAAATAATCAAGCAGGATGTCGGTCATCTTGTACTTGTCTGTCAGGTCAGGGTATTCTCGGCTGGGATCGCTTTTGCCCCTATAATCCCAACCGAAGTAGATCCTCAGCTTCAGCGGCCTGTTGTGACGAGTCAAGAACCACCTGGCCACCCATGGACCAGTTAATCCGGAGCTCTTTAGCTTATCAATCTTGCTAATCAGCATATATACTTGGCCTATTTCCTCAAAACTGGGCACGGACGATTAGTTGGGCACGACCTCCGGAGGCAGACCAGTGAAAAGGGGGAGGCATGGTTCAAGATTAGAACAATAAAACCACTCCCTATGCCAGCCTTTGAGGGAGGATTTCAAGGGAACATGGATATAAATCTTCTTCATCTCGCTCCTGAGCTGAATACCGGCCCCCCCCAATCACTTGAACTTTGCTTTTGGAGGGCTGAGATTTGATGTGGAACAAATATCTAAACAGATTCAAATGGGGCTCCACACCCAGAAAACACTCACATAGAGTTGCAAATATAGAGATTTGCAAGATGGAGTTGGGATTCAGATTCACCAACTCTAGCTTGTAGAAGGCAAGAAGCTAGCGAAGAAAATCTGAAGACGAAAGAGAAAGACCCCAGTCGAAGAAAGAGGCGAAGACTACAGTCTCACCAGCTTGGGGTACTGGAATCGATTCCCCTTCCACCGGACGCCAATGGATGACTTCATGGCTCTACAGTCTCAACAACCTCTTCAGGTACTTCAGCTTAGTCGACCCGCAATCCGAAGTCGGCCAAAACTCATCAGTCACCTCCGGGATTTCTGACGCTCTTGGCATGGCCCAAGGCAAGGAAATTTGGGGGAAATGCGATTGGAGGCTTGGAATGGACGCGGAGGAGCGGGATCGCCCGAGTTTCGAGTGGGAAGCGCTAACAATGGCGAACCCTAGTGAGGCGAGGTGCGAAATTTTAGCGCGGAAGCTGGAAGACGAAACGATTGGTGGATTGGAGAAGATGAGAGAATCTTTTCTCTCTCTCCCCACCTTTATAGAGCCTATACTGATAAGTGGGCTTGGGCCTGCAAATTCGGTACTGGGCCACCAAGATATGAGTTTCTACAGTAGCATACTCAATGTGGGCCGCTCGCTGGCTGTGTTAAAATCATAATGCTGGTGCTACCAACAGGAACCGATTGGGTAATCAGATATGCTTCATGAAGGCCTAATTGCTGAACACATGTGTTCGGGTATCTGTATTATTCACCAGGTATTGAAGATATATCCTTATAAGGGTCACAAGCTGGTCTCCATTAAAATTAGGGATGCAGGTATCTCTCAAGTACACCTGACCACATATTAGATTGAAATCCATAAAGTAGTACTCGGCTTACATGCTTAGCCAACAATTGCTATGAGCAAACATTCTTCCAGCCGACAAGACGCTGAAGAGTCTAACTTCCGAGTAGTATACTACTCGAGAAAGACTATAAACTTTTTCCAACTAACATGAAGCTGAAGAGTCTAATTTCCGAGTGACATACTACTCGGGAAAGACTATAAAATATTTCCGGCTGATATGATGGTGAAGAGTCTCATATACCAGTAGTATACTACTCGGGAAAGACTACAAGGTTAGAGATCTTTGACTTTATGTTTAATTGTTTCACAATTGAGCACAAAGTCGGGGGCTACACCTAATAGGTGCGCCTATTCAGCACACATTATTCATATTTTTACATGGAGCACTTCATAGCCTCACTACCAGCTGACATGAAGCAGGACTCGGGAGAAGAAGCACTCGGACAAAGAGTACTCGGGAGCTATGCACTCGGAAAAACTTCACCATGGAGGATGAGCACTCGACATCAGCTATGACTCAACTATGAAGGTCTCAGGGGCTACTGTGGAGGCCATGGGCCCCGGGTACCTCATGACAAGCATATGGGCCACTCGGAAAGAGGATGGGTCTAGCCTTGTAATTAGAGATATGATAGCACTCGACAGACTTAACCTTGTACAATAAGGAAGATATAGTTCTAGTCGGGCAAGTTATATCTGTAGCAGGAGATCCCTTGGTCATAGTTCGATCGGGACCCTATCCCCTAGTATATAAGGAGAGGCAGGGCGCCCCCTGAGGGCAGATCAAGTCATACATCCTCAAAGAAAATACACCATAACTGGATGTAAGCTATTACCTCACATCGAGGGCCTGAACCAGTATAAACTCCTTGTGTTCCTTTGTAGTCCACCGAGTTTCGATCCGACGAATAGCCCTATATTCATATTGCCGGTGTAAAACATCGACAGGCGGCTACTGGCAATGCTCATGTGGTCATGCATCAGCAGCAGTTTGCTTTTCTTTAAGTGAGCTTGTAGTGTGTTTTGAATCTATTTAAGATGGAGTATCTGGGTCCATGAATGTGTGAATTTTGCATGTCCTCTTTGGGATGATTAATTGTAAACATAGACTCTTGCAAGAAGAAAAAGAAAATGGTATCTGAATATGATTGCTCTAGATGATATTACCAATTTTTATCCATGTTACTAGATAGCATATGGTTGTTCAGCTTCTGTTTCGGCACTCATCTTACAACATGTTTCTATGCAAACTTTGAGGTTACTTGCAAAAGCTGGCTGGCGTAACTTCTTTTCTAGGCAACCTCTTCAGGTCAAAAAAATTGAAACTTCACTTATAATTTTGTTTAACTATCGATCTGCTTTTTACTACACTTGAATAATGAGAACATATTATTACAATGAATTTTATAACACACATATTTCAGTTATAACACTTGCAAATAAACATAGGATCAACTGATAGTTGGATTTTAACTCTAGGGAATTTTGCATGGAATCACAAAGAGGATCACATTTTTTGTCTTCAAATTTAGTGAAATCCTGGTGCGCTGAGGTGCCCAGGGTCCGCGCCGGAGGGATTGGCACGGACCTAGGGGACCTAGGCAGTGCACCAAGGCCTAGAACCTGGTGCGCTGAGGTGCCTAGCATTCGCGCCAGAGTAATTGGCACGGACCTAGGGGACCTAGCCAGTGCACCAAGGCCTGGAACCTAGTACGCTAAGGTGCCCAGGGTCTGCGCCACCGTCATTGGCATGGACCTAGGGGACCTAGCCAGCGTTCGAAAAAGTCCTTTTGCTAGGGGTTAAAAGTTTGCGCTGAGGTGCCCAGGGTCTGCGCCGCGGTGATTGGCGCGGGGCTGTGGGTGATGGCCGGTCAAAACATTCCTCCTGCCCCGGGGGGGGGGGGGGGAGTTTGCGCTGACAAGTCCTACATCCACGCCAGGTGGATAGGCGCGAAGCTTTAGGTCTTAGCCGATGGCACTTGCTCCCACCTCAGCGCCAGGGGCATTGGCGCTGAGCTTCGCAAGCTTCGCGCCGCCGTCATTGGTGCGGAGCTTTGGGCTGATGGCCGAGCAAAAAACTCCTCCAGCTTGGGATGAAAAGTTTGCGCCGAGACGCCCATGCTCCACGCCAGAAGCTTTGGCACGGAGCTCTCGAACTTAGCCAAGGCCCATTCCGCCAACTCCGCGCCAGGTCCTTTGGCGTGGACATGGTAAGTCTCAGCGCCATGTATTTTGGCGTTGACATTGTGGCTGTTGTTTGTTGAATAGCCTCAGCCTCAGCTCCAATCTTACAGTTCTTTGTAAACAGTGCATTCGTAAGGCAGGGATAAATAAACAGATGTCAACACAACACACAGGACGAACTCCAACATCGCACGTTACTTGCTTACGAACGTAATGAAATTATCTGTCCAACGAGTACAAATGGCACATGAAACGTTTCTAGTTATCATTAATAGATGCCTTAGGGTATTTCAAACGGACATATGACTAGATATGCAACCACTGTGTGCAACGGGGGTACTTCCCCTTCCTCGCCGCCTTCAGCCCAGCTTCCTTCGCACATAGTGCCCTCTGCCACTTTCTCTCCTTGTCTACCTCATGGGCTTCCTTCTCCTGCTGCTCCTTCTCCTCCTTCCTCTTCTGCTCAGCCTCCTACTTTGCTTCCACCGCCCAAAGATATTCGAGGCGCTCCCTGTGCCATTCCTGTGACTTGCGAAGATACTCTGTGTCTTCTAGACAGATCTCCATATCTATCCACTGCACAAAGTCATACGGCGGAGGAGGCTTCGGTGCCTTGACATATGCAAATTTGTTAGCACAAAGGTTAAAATATTTCGTAATACAAGAGAATTCATATTACCTCCACTGACTTCTTCGGCTTCCCTTTCTTTCCTTGTGGCTTGGGCTTCTCTGAGGAGTACGCTTAATTAGCACACATCCAATACTTTTGCCGGTATGTATGATCCTTCTCACTTATTGCAAATTTGCAATAATCTCTATACCAACACATTGGTGAAGACACGCCAATCGGAGGTCGTTGATGATTGGACATACCCAACACATCCATCACAACCTACATTATAACCAAATAAACAAAAGTTATACCTCACTAGGTCAACCACATGGACTCGTAAAATGTCAAAACGGAATTATATTTTAAAAATTTACCATTGAATAAGGGATGCATACTCCGATAATTACCACAATCACATATTACAAATATACCTATACAACTACATACCTAGGGTGTACTAAACATGACTATAAAAAATGAAATGACATCGTCCACATTTCCATCTCCCTAGCATCCCTCGAACTGGGTTACTCATCTAACAAAAATAAACCTAACTTCAATCATAGGGTTCATGTGGGCACCCCGGAAGAGCATTATGAAGAGTAACTATTACGGCAACGCGAACTATCTAGATGGATGGGGTCTCAAATAAAAACCAAATAAGTACGGTAACCATCCATCCTCATCGCAGACTTGCCATAATCTTTACCCACTCACAATACAAATCCAAAATACCGAGAAGTGTACAAAAGAGATAATCATAAGGATAGCTTGCCAGTCCTCCCCGTCATACGCCCGTCAAACCACTCGATGGTGGCGACCAAACACGATACGTACCCCAGAGGACTCGAACCACAATAGCTATTCCCCAACCATCTCAATTATACACAACTCATACTCGTGTTCAGCTAGTCCCCAGGAAAGCGACTAGTCTCACACTTTCATCGCAAGCAATTGATAAACATCACAAGTACTCTAAAAATGGATAGACGAGCAGCAGAGTTACAACTATTACATAGAGGGTTCACACCCCAAATCATCACAAAGTGACACAAAAGATTTGCAGCGGAATATAAACACAAAAGACAAGAACCAGTGGTGCCAAACCCATGCACAGGGCAACCGACTGGGGATAGAGCTCAACTTCAACTACACATTATCCTCGCCACCCTTGGCGGGATAATAGTAGATCACACCATCTTCGTCGTTATCCTCACCTAAAAAGATGCAACGTGAGTACGAATGGTACTCCGCAAGACTTACACAATAATAATAGTACAAAGGAAGCATGCTGGTTTCTACATCAAGGAAGAAGGCTATATTGACTTGATTTTGCACAAAGCTGATTTTATTGAGCAAGTAATACTTGAAACTATAAGCATTTTGAGAAATAACACAATCTAAATTTTTAAGACAGCAAGCTTATAGTTCTGAAAATGAAATATAAATGAGCACCAACCGTGCTCTAAACATTACCCACAGGTCACCATTGCCCAAAACAATTATGCTACACAAGCATATCCTTTCTCATGACTAAACCAAGTCATATTCATCATCTATGGGCTACCATTGCCCAAACAATTATGCTACACAAGCATGTTCTTTCTCATGACTAAACCAAGTCATATTTAATATCCAAAAATCTCTTATATAAACCCATCCATCATGACTATCCTAAGTCATGGTAACTACATAACCCAAGTTGGATGCTAACATGACTAACTAACACATCAAGCGGTCGTCCGTAACCGTGGACACGGCTATTCGAATAGTTCTTACTCTGATCAGAGGTGTACATCTTTACCCACACGATGTGATAGAAGCCAAAAGGCTACACTCTAGTTTGATATGTACCCGTCGGTACCCACACTCTACACATTGAGTGCGGACTAGAGGTCACAACAGAACCTTTTGCACGCTTAGCCCCAACCACCTAAACCACGTCTGGGCCCCCGACGACTTAGCCGCGTGCGTGCGTGGCAGCTAAGGCGGGCTCACCGTCGCGGGAGGCACCTCCGGCCATATGGATTCACCAAGTGCAGGCCCGCTCTGCGTACTCGCACTGAGGTCCTCCAAAGGTCTCTCCTCACGACTGACGGACGAGCGTAGATGGTCACAGCCTCCCGTGCTACTGAGTTAAGCCGTCCCACTCCCGGCGTGTGGAAGTACGTAGGGTGCTTGAATAGACGTCAACATGTTCGGTCCTTAACGACCCAGACGGAGCTACGTGCATCGGGGAAACACCATCCCTTCATCGCCCTATCATCCGTCCAAGTCAAACATATTCTCAAATATTAATTAGAAGTTATTCTTGTCAGATTTTAACCCATCTATTCGCATTCAACTAATTTTGAACCGATAGCTCCATCTATCGGATTTTGCTAAGTCTAGAATAAGCATGGCTAAGCATTCGGTAAAATAAAAGTATCCCAAAGTCCTTAACCAGTGGTGACAATGTATAAACATGGCATCAATAACCAAGGAATGGAAATGCATACAATTGGGTACTATTGACTCTACCCGTTTTCCCATTTTAAATAGACTGGAGCATGCATATAGATATTGTTTTCACAAACAAATCAATTTATTGAAAACATAGGTTCAATATGCTTAGACGCTTGCCTTGCTGCAGCGAGGGGTCACACTCAGGCTCTGGGTTAATCTCCACGTACTCCGTATCCTCAGAATCTATCGATAAGAAGCAATATGCAAATAAGAAGCAATTAAACATGTCTATGCAACATGATTAATTAATTATGAGATAAATACAGTAGGTATGGTATGTCCTAACAAGATTTTAGGAGAAAGAACCAAGTCATTTGCATCCCTGGATTGGGATATACAAAAATGACAAGGTAGAAGGGCTGAATACGGCAAAAGCCGAAACTATAGGAAAACTCTAAGTGGAAAATAAATGCTTGCCTTCTCTGGTAGGATTTTATGAGTGTGAGCATTTTTATGTGAAAATACATATCTTCCTGGTTCCGACAAAATTCGGTTTACTGAAATCCGATTTAAAATGATTTAGATATGAATTTTACAAGTTTAACAAAAAGAAAGGTTACTAAATTACTTAGGGCTATATTAGGAGGTATTTTTATCAAATACAACTTTTCCACAGTAAGGTTACAATTTTCTGAGTTTAACAGAAGTGGTTTCACATTTTTAGCAAATAGGATGAATTTTCTAGAAATTTATAAAGTTCAAGGCCATAAAAAGGTATACAAAAGATATTTCTATTTTTAGAGAAAAATCTTACATAGAAGTTCTCACTTTTTATGTTACAAAATGGAAGAGCACATTTTTATGAATTCACAGAAATTTGGTTTACCTCAAAAGGGGTTATAATGGATTTTATATAAATATTTCAAGTTCTTAAGCACAAAAATGAGTTATTATTGTTTCTTATTATTTTATAGGATTTTCTGTACAAAAGTGGTAATATTTTATTAGACAGTATTAAAGTTCACAGATTTACAAACTAACAAAATTGGTTTCACTCAATACTGAGTTAAAATGACCAAGATATGAATTTATAAAGTTGAGCTATATTTCTGTTGGAAAAAAAAATATTTTAGTTTAACATTTTTCTTCTTTTCTTATTTCCCTTACAGCCTGGGCCCGCAGGCCAGCGAGGCAAAGCAGAGCAGGGCGCGGGCGCGAGGGCATGGATCGGACCGTCCGTTCCGGGAGTGTATGGTCCGGCCTGGTGAACAGAGAAGGGCGCGGGCAGATAGAGCCGGCGGGCTTCTCGGCGGCGGCGACGGCGATGGCGGCGTCGGCTGTAGTCGGGCCCCAAAGAGAAGATGCAGAGGAGATCAAGGCGAAGCCGTCGGTGGTGGTCTCGTCGCCGGCGGTGGTCGGAACTAGCCACGGCGGTGGCGCAAGCGGCGAGGCACTTCGGGTCGACGATGCAAAAGAGACTACGGTCTGTTGCTGGGCAAACCAGTGCATGCACAAGGTATTAGGGGACTCCAGGAAGCTCACCAGTGGTCACGCGGGGTCCGGCAGAGTCGGCGCAGCAGCAGCGACGTCGAGGACGGCTCGGTGGCGGCGGAAAGCTTCGGGCTCACGTCGTTGGCCTTCTCCCGGGGTTCTGCGACGGAGCTGAGGTGTCGAATAGGTTAGAGACCTCGGAGAGATGGTCTCAGTGCAAAGAATCGGATCATGGCTCACCGGATGGCTCGGGATCGGGTATGGCGGCAGTTGGCCGGAGAGGAAGAAGATAACTTCGATCTCCTTGCTCGGGGCTTCGCAGCGCAATTCCTCTGGTCGGCAAGCTCCTGTAGACTATGCGATGCTAGGGGCGCAGTGGCTCGGTCAGAAACTTCTTGTGCCGGTCGGAACGGCGAAGCGACACCGGCGGCTGCACTGGAGAGCAGAAAGCGGAACACGGCGGCTTCGACCGGTGATTCTAGGGCAACCAAGTGCAAAAATGGAATTATTGGGAGGTGCTAATCACGTTCCAGCAGAGGGAAGAGGAATGGGCTCACCAGAGCAAGCTCAGGCTCGATCGAACAGCTTCGGTAGTGAGGAAGATGAGGTTGCCAACGGTGAACCTTGGGGTCTCCGGCGGTTTTCTCGATGGGAGCGTGAAGAGGATGAGGAGGAGATTCTGCTGGCGAGATTAGAGGCGAAATGGTCGAGGTTTCCCATGGTGGAGCTCATCTAGGTCACTCTGTCTGTGTGTGCTGTGGGAGAGAGAAACGAGAGGAAGACACGTCTGCCATGCAATGCTGAGTCGTCTCCACTGCTACAGTGTTCAGGGTGGGTCCCACATGTAAGACAATACTTTTCTACACACTTGTGGCTAGCTTCACTCTATGACTTGTGGGTCCAGGAAGTGAATTCCTAGGAGGAGTGGAGGAGTATGGGTGAGTTTCCTGGTGCATCACACAGTCCCATGCTATAGTAATGCTGACAGGTGGGCCAGGTCTTGTGGGGTCCACTGGTCAGTGTCTTGAGAGAGAAGAAACCTCTAGAGACTATTTTGTGAGCTGTCCAACATGCAGCTCTCTAAATTACTGTTCCACTAAGTAAATGAGGAGCATAAATTATGAGAAAATAATGGGAGGTAGAGGAAGATGTATTTAACATGCTGACCAAATTTCGTGGTTAGAGGAGGTCTGGTTAATTTGTGGTGAAATTGCAAAGTAGGCACACTGATTCAGTTTTTCTGCTGTGTGATGTATGTTCCTAGGGCTTTGCTCCTATTATTTCATGTGACTTCTTTGGGAAGTAAATTGAGCCAAAATTACTGGTGATAGGGTTCATGGTGTCACACCTGTTGGTAGAATTGCACTGCCTAATTAATCCTCATTTTTGTTTGGTGAATTTTAGAAGTAAACCAACTTATTTCAGCTAGCTTCCTAGTTTAGCTGATTTGAGGGACTTGGTTGAAGTATTTATTGAAGTGATAAAATTATGTAAAATTTACGGTGGGTAAATCAGGTGAGATAGTTCTTACAGGAATTTTTCCATGATTAAATGTGCAGCCAAACAACTTTGGAAATTCCTTAGACCATACAAGGGCATTTGTCAAAGAGAAGGATCCAGGCTGAAACTTGTTTGGAACTTTTGAGGGGTCTAAACCAATGAAATAAATTCTGGAAAAACTATATTGATTCATGATGAACAGGCTAGTATTTGAATAAATTATTTCCTACATATGTTTCTGTTCAATTTGGTGCACTTTTTAGGAGTTGGGCTAATGTTGCCGATTAGGGTTTTATTGTGTTGATGGTTTTAAATTTTGCAAACTTTATTTTGCAAGAAGTGACAAAGCAAGAATTTAGTTTGTGCACTCTAGTGGCAGTAGGTCATAACCCTTATTACTTGGAATTAGATTTGGGGCTGTGACAGTTCATATAAAAACCAAATTAACATTGCATATCCATGGAGAAAGTAGGAGTATTGTATGGAGGATACCTTAGAGATGGGCTACCACCTAAAATCTGGACGAAATCAGCTCAATTTAGCTTCGATTTGTGGAGATTTGGGGGTGAGGGAGAGAGAGAGTCGCCTGTTCTCTAGCCGGCCGAAGGAAAGAAAAGAAGGAGAAGGAGTGGGCCTGGCGCGGCGCGGCGCTGGGTTAAGTTAGCTTAGTGCTGCGCCCGCTGGCGCTAAGCATTGATACATCAGCCCTCCGCGTGGACGGGACCGCCACGGTGGCAAGTACCTCAGTGCCAGCCCCTGTGACGCGAACATGTTAGTGCTTAGCGCCTTCGGGGTTGGTGCTGAGCTCATGGGCTATTTTTAAAAAAATGTTTTGAAACCTTTTCGAAAATAGTTTTAAAAAAGGGTTAAACAGTGCAATTTTAAGGTGGCTCCGTACCGGGCCGAAGGAATGGTTCACCTGCGCCTCCGAGGTTCGGATCCGACGGTGGAGATCGATCACATGCAGCAGTGGCCCTGTACAGCTGAGAGCATCGTTTCGAGTCTGGTAGTGGGCCACCCTGTGCTATCGAATCGATACGTCATCAGCTAGCTAGGACCATCTATGACCACCGACGACTGATCTATGGTGTATGTAGACGTCGCCTCGACATGTATACACTTGCACACTACTCTCCCTGTCTCAGTATGAGTGGATTTTTAGAATTCCAGTAAAAAATTGATAGAGGAGAGAAAAGACTAAAATATTTTTCATTAATATAAAAATATTACTCTTTTTATTTTAAAATGTAAGTATTTTTATGTGTTTTTCAAAAATATATATAGATTTTTTTTTCTAGATTTATTTTGGAAAACATGCAGAAATACTTATATTTTTGAACGGAGGTAGTATTATTTAATGGATAGATAAGAGATATTAAAGAAATAAAACTTCTTAATTTACGAATTGATGGTAGATAAAAGACTAGAAATTAACTTATTTAAAGTCCTGGGCTATAGAGATTGTTTTCTTCGTCTTAAAATAGTAACTTGGTTAAGGTGGTATTCGTTTTACCTTCTAGCTTGTAGCTACTTCTTTAATATCCGTTAGCACACTTCCCTAATCATAAAACAGTGTGTTTTTTAAAACTTTCTATATAAAAGTTTCTCAAAAAAATAAATAAATTAATTTTTAAGTTTCTAATAGTTAATACTTAATTAACCATACACTAATAATATTTCTTGTTTTACATACGGCCTATAAACTACACCCATAAACTAATTGAAATACCACCTAAGTTATCTTTAAAATGGGGCGCTACTATGAAGTTGTGTAACATGAGCTTCTGCATGCATGAAGCGCTAGTAGTCACGGGGTGGGGCCGTGGGGTAGAGTACGTACGTCCTAGTACGTAGTACTTGAGCAGCAATGAGTACAATACCTACGCTGCTTTACTACAGTACTACACTACACTGGCCTGGCATGACGGTGCCAACCAATGGCCGTCGTGTTTAGCAAAAGATTTTTCTTCTTCAAGTCCAAAACCAGTCCATGCATGCAACATGTACGTGCGTCGCTCACGCATGTACGGCATGCCTTCGTCGCTGTCGTGGTGGCCGTGCATTGCCGGAAGAAAATTTGAAAATATTATTGGATACGAGGGACCATTTGACTAGGACCTATAAAATATATAAACCTTCTCTACCACTTAGTGCTGCTGCCTATGTGAGAATTAAATAGATGTGCTGGCATAGTTTCTATTAGACCACTTGGTTTAAACTGAATAGTACAACAACGAAAATTAATTCATAAACAATTGATATAATATAAGCTCCGTACCTGATAACAATGTGATTCCTTCGTGCCACTGCAAGCCGCCGGGCATTGTAGGTATTGGATGAATCATCTGTGTACTATCTGCAGGACAAAATCATTATTACAATGGTTGACAACTGATATATTTTGCATCTATAGGTAGCATAGTATTATGTACCTATACTACATGCGACGCCTTGGCGCCATTGGGAGCCAGGGGGTACTATAGGAGTAGCCACATCCATGGTCGACGCACGGGGATACTCCAATGGCCTCGCCAACGCCGACGGCCGTGTGGAAGCTAAGGGCCTAGCAGATGTGGAAGGGCGAGACGAGGTTGAAGGCCACTCCAGCAGGGGGTCGGTGAACTGTCTGTGCATCGGACGGTACATGTCCGATGCGTGTTTACAGGATGCAAGCCGAATGATCCGCTTACATTTCTGCCGCATTCTATCCACAACACCCATTACTTCCTTAGTTGACCCTGCAATTTCATCCCACAGCTTCTCTCACGATGTGTTTGACTCTTCGTACAACTCCTCCGCAATATCGGCCTACACTCAAAATATTTCTTTGTTCAAATCATGAGATAAAACACACTGCCTAGAGATGGAAAGTTAATTAATATCATTATACCGTCATGTGGGTAGATGGCGTCGACTACATGGGATACAGCTGATCCACATCGGCTGCAACAGAAGACTCTGGATCACCAATTGCTACAAGCCGCACGCGTGTCTGTCTGCTGTACCAACGAAAGTAGTTACCGTACGTACTGTGGTCGTACGGTTTCCTTTCCTTAACGACATCCATTGCTATCTGCGACCATTGCGCTACCCAAGGTGCCATTGTCGCACCCAGTTTACGGCGGACGCTACCATCTCCTTTCCTTTTCTGCCTGCAACGAACAAAACATTTAGTGGTACGCACATTGAATAAATTGTTATGTCTAGGTGCAATAACTTACATGTGAACGCTGGGGGGAACTGGAATAGTTGGCGGGACGGGGACTTCCTGGTACAAATTGACTTGTCTCATTACCCTCTGCGGACTATACGCCTCCACGGTTACATCGTAGACAAGCATCTTCTTTGTCATCCAGTACGCAGCATGGCGGAAGCAAAGTTGACTTAGTCCTACGCGAAGTTGTGCCTCAACCTGTGTGTATGGACACCATATAACTGAGTCGCCTTTGAGCAGATCGAATGCCTCGGTGAAGTAGTTGTAGACATTGCGAACTTGAAGATGTGCCCACTGTGGCTGGATGAAATGCTAAATATATAAGTTACTTATTGCCTAATCATCTTGAACAAGTTGAGTAAAAGTTGTTAACTCACCGGTCCGTAGTACGAACGGATACCGAAAGTAGGCCGATCATCATTGGTGTTACACAATAGGTTCGGATCGGCCGTAGCTTCACTCATGTAGGGACGTCCGAAAGGCAACCGCTCGTACGACCACAACATTACCAACAACAGGCAACCTGTAAAAACTAGCTGCCTGTACGTAGTCTTGGTGCATGCCTCACATAAACCTTGATAAGTGGCCGCAAGCACCGCTGATCCCCAACTCTATTGGGGAAAACTGTCGACGTCGCCATAAGTAATTTGTTGTACGATGGCAATCAGTCTTGCATCAACTGAGTTGCCATATCCCTTTATGAACATAACCCATTCAAATAGCCAAAGAAGGAAAGCCTCTAAGTACAGTGCCACGTGGTAATCCTATACTTCGCCTGTCATGAACCCCACCTACAGAAGACACCGATCTATCAGCGAAGAAATCTGTTGTATGCTAGGCTGGAACTATTAAGTATAACACGTTCTTATCTCAAACTGGTTCAACCAATGCAACGTCGGCCTATGGGATTGTTCTTCAGAGAAGAAATCTACAGCGTCATCATCATTCTCGGGCATGATACAAGCGTACTTTCCAATTATATCATCCCTCCATTGTGTGTATGCATCTGGAAGGACAATCGCCTCTCCTGCGATGGGCAATCTTGTAAGCATAGATACGTCCTCCAATGTAATTGCGATCTCTCCGCATAGAAGATGGAACGTGTGAGCCTCCAGCGGTCGATAAGTGCTATAAGAAGTCCCCTATCTATGTTCATACGCCTTGTATTCCGATCTTGTCCATCACAGCGGTGAACTTCTTGCTCATCGTAATGCCTTCTTGCCTGCAACATCCTAACGAAAGAAAGAAGGCATGCAATGGACAACCTGTTGAACAATAGAGTCTATCAGATGAAACATATAGTTTTCCTGTTGCATATAAAAATTCATACATGACTCTTTACCTTGGTACCCAACATTGATGAATCTGCCAGATTCCAGAAGTGCGAGTTATGAACACCGTGAGATCGTTAGGATGTCCTGACAACATCTGTCGTGCACGGTGTCGTGCATCAATATCTCTACACAGTATTGGGTATAGCCAATCGTCCTCCATACCTGTACATATAAAGAATTGTAATTAAATGATAGCAATAAAATGTACTCATCAATAAAGCATGTAATTGTACTTGTAAATTATCAATTGACATCGTACAGATATAACCATTACGTAACATTAATATTAATAACATTGGTGAAACCAAATAATACAATATCCCAAACGGTGGTACAATATGATGTGGAATAACATTGAAAACAGTTACACAATGTACGCAGCACAAACAATATTATACAAGCATGCACACATAACAAACTGTATTACAACATTAGTATTACACGACACGACGTAGCATTAATACTGGATCGTGCACCCCTTCTGGCCCGCCTAGCTCAGGTACCACATGACGAGTCACGAGTTTGTTGCCCTGGTACCGTCGTTGACGTTGCACCATCCTTGTTCTTTGTACAGTCCCTAGTCCGGTGACCGTACTCCAGGTAGTCCTCGCATCTCCTGACAGGGCCTCCTGCTTCGCACTGGTCCATATCGTTCCTTATGCGTCTTGTTTGTCTTTGGCCCTTACCCCCTTCAACAAATCTAAGTCGGGAACCCAAACAAAATCTTCAATATTACTTCGTATAAGATGCTGATTAGCCCGAAATCCGAGTATGTCCCCACTCCATGCCTGAACGACTCTCTCCTTTAGGTAGAAAGAAGAGACATATGCTGTCGAATCCAAATTAATTTGCATGCACGTAGCCAAAATATGAGTGCATGGTAGGTGCACAAGCTTTGGCGTGTTGCACGTGCACGAACATGTGTTACTATACTCATCCCCAAGAGTGATTTCTTGAGTTATAACCATGGTTGAGGATCCAAAACCACCCTTAGTGCAGCATAAAACTTTCCACTATCATTGCGCGTTGCCTGTCTATATAACTGTGTGGCACGTGACCTTCGCTGTCTTTTTGGATAGGTACTCAGCCATTTTTGTACAGAAAGGCGTTTGTGTATTAGACATTTGTACCATCACAGCTGCACGCCTCTCCCTCATCCATTTTGTTGTCCTGTGCATAATGCCCTCTACAATAGCTGTTATTGGTAGAGGTCTTAATTTACGCAGAACTGCATTATACACCTCCGCAAGATTAATAGTCATGATGCCATGTCTTGCCCCATCGGTGTTGTGTAGCAATGCCCACTTCTCCTTTGGCTCTGCTTCGATCCAATGTGTGAAACATTTGATATTCCTTGATGACCTACGTCTTCTTCCATTCGGACTAATAAGACCGTGCATCGATTCGAGGGCCTCCGGGATGTGTTGTTCATCTCTTCCGGATAGGTTTCTCGATCATACATGCGCTGACGTCCTCTCATCAAGTTGCTTTCAAATTTGCTCAAACTTCTATTGGTTCTGCATGTATAGCCGCTTGAACATTTTCATCAATCTCTTGCTTTTGAACTGCTTGAAGAAGTTAGCACCCATGTGACGCATGCACCACCAGCTTTGTAGCTTCGGTCCGTAGCTCTTTTATTGCCTTTAGCAACCCGGCATTCCTGTCGTGAATTATGCAGATCGTCGTTCGTTGTTGGACCACGCCCCACTTTAGGTGCTGCAGGAACCACAGCCAACTATCGTAGTCCTCGCTCTCCATAAATGCAAATGCAATAGTAATTATCTGGTTGTTTGTATTTGCGCCAACAGCTGTTAGTATTTGCCCACGGTACTTCCCTGTAAGAAAAGTACCGTCCACACACAAAACTGGTCTAGAGCAATAGAATGCATGAATGCAAGCTCTGGATGAAAAGAATGCCCTTTGCATAACAAGGTAATTCAGAGGTCGCACCGACTCTCTATCTTGCATAGCAATGTAACTATTGGGATTTCTTTGCTTCAGGATATCAAGGATTTGTGGCAATATATCATATGCGGCCTCGAATGTGCCATACCTTTTCTTCATCGCTTTCTGTTTCGCCCTCCAAGCCTTGTGGTAACTAATTGTGTACTGTTCACCGTTCTCCACCGACTTGACTATATGCCGAACCGAGAGGTCATCCCCTTCAATAATTTCTTTGTAGTACTTGTTTGCAACATACACTGCAAACAAGTTACAGTGGGACGACCTCATGTTCCGTAGCATACAGTTGTGCTCCTCGAGCGTTGATATGACCCAGTATGACTTGTACTTTGGGACATGGGCATGAACCCTGAAATTGCACCCTTTCATCTCGCACACAACAGTGTACACTTCCTTGCTTGATCTTAAAACCCTGAATTGCCTCTGCAGCTTCAAAGACCATGACTTCACTGCATCTTGCAATGTAGACTTCGTTGCAAACATCGCACCCAGATTGATTGGACCCTCGCCGTAGAACCATACTGAGTTGTGCAACTCGTTCTCTGCAATATACCCGGACAACTCACGGTTCCACAATGCAGGCTCAGCCATGTCGTCATCGTCTTCCTCATCTGCATCCTCATCGTCCTCCGCATCCAGGTTTTCCTCGTCTTCCCAAGCATGTCTGTTCTCTAGGTCAACTTCTTCGACTAAAGCAGCAACCTCCTCCCCTTCATCGGCTTCACCAGTTGACTGCCGCTCCATCTTGGTCTCCTTTCCTAATTTTTCATCTTCCGGAATGCACAAGTTTTGCATATCAGTGGCCACATCCCCGTAATGATGTTCAGGAACTTCGGCGTTGCATCCACTTGTTTGACCACATGCCTCTATGTGCCTACTAGCCTGTCCCAACGAACTGTCTGTCTGAACCCTTTTTGGATAGGCTTGCACCAACATCACCAGTTCGTATCCTCGGCGTCTACAACCATCCTGCCAATCTTTCCACGATTTACTTCTAGTTACTTCTTTCAGTTCCCCTTGTACGTTCGTCGCTGAACGGCTCCACACCACCCTAACGTCAACACTCCATACAGTGGGGTCTAATGAGAATGTGCATATCAACTAATACCACACTTCGATCATTCTAAGATTGTCCGGATTTGGGTGGTAAAGCATGCACTGACTAAAGTTGCTGAAGTTGGCACGCATTTCGTTTGACATAATTTTCCCATCTCCAAAATATACTTTAAAGTTTGCCATTCATTCCTGCCAAAACATCATTCGATCTAATACTTCAGAACATATACGCAATAAGTCATAGCTAAAATAGTTCCAATACGTATTTATCACAACTCTAATCGGATCAATAATACTTTTTCGTACCGCAACCTCCGTATTTTTCCAATAACACAAATTTTAGTGCATTTCTTTACATGAGACGTGCATCCATGTCTCATCTTACGCAAATTAATTATGTGTCCTCCGGTTCATTACACTAATTACTCCCTAACCCCGTGCATGTCAACTTTATCATCAAAATATTCACACATACATACTATCTGCGTATATAGCATTATAATATAGGCAGTTCATACAATCCTACCTCGCATCAATTAATTAAGGTTATAACCCTTCATTATCATGGCTCTACAGATGAAACAAAGACAAAAATACCAACTGTTAGTGATATGCCCTAGAGGCAACATGGAGATGTTAAATATATCACATGCTATGTTTATAATATGTTGATTTGTTCCTTGAAATAGACACTATCATTATTGATCAATGAGTATGTGACTTATTCATGAGACTCTTAATGTCAAATGTTGCTATTTCTAAATGATCCCTGATCATATATCATATGAGGAACAAATATGATTCTAATATCAGCATATGTATTGATTGATGATCATGTCTTATGGATCATGGTATGGAGATACCAAATCGATAATATGGACATATGTTAGTGAACATATGTTGGATAGACCCGCCATGAGATACTGCAGAGATTTCATGTGTCATCAGTTAGTCTCAAGTATTGTTTATGTAGAGTCCTTAGACTTGAGATCATCATGGTTCCCAACATACGTAGTGGCTTATTTTGGGACTACTAAACACTACTCCGTAACTGGGTAGTCATAAAAGTGGTCTTCGGGTTTGCTATGAAACATGTAGTGGGATATGAATGATCAAGATAGAATTTGCCCCTCCTTATGGGAGAGATATCTCTGGGCCCCTCGATGTAATGGATTATGGAAGTGCATGGCCATGCTACGGTGATTGAGGTGTCAATCACAAGTTTGTAATCCATCACAGGATCGAGAGAGTGATTGAGCTATTAAGAGGATGACACAAGTCTCGCCTTGAGCTCAATCGATATCGTGAGGCAAAGGGATTTGTACATAAGGACATTACAGGTTCAGCCGATATGATCTTTACGTATATCTTGGGGCTAATATGCCTTGCTAGAGGCTGCTATTAACAGGGTGACCAGAAAGGCGTTTCTGGGTCGCGACAAAATATACGTGAACCTACAGGGTCGCACACTTAATGGGTTGGAACACTTATTCGAATGTGATTCGAATATAGGCTCGATTCGGATAGAGATCCGAGTAGACTCTTACTGGGCCTTGGTCCACGAGGCCCGAGTAAGGAGGTCTATATATAGGGAGGCGAGGGGCTGAGGAGTTTCACGGGTGTTTTTTCTGTTAGCCTCGAGCAAAACCCTAGCCGCCACTTTCTGAGCCAAACCCTAGTCGCTCACGAGTGCTAGTACACTTGCGATCGGCGTTCCAGCCCCGGACGTGTGGATACCCGTAGAGGCGCTGCTCGTTGTGGCGTTGATCGGCCGGAGATCAACTACTTCCACTACTACCTCGACGCGCGCGTGATTGGACCGGCTTCTCCAACTCTTCTTCCGCTGCACTGCGCGTCTAGTGGTAACGATCCATGATCCCTTCTCTCGCATGATGTCCTGGTGTGCGCGGTAGAAAATTTTTTTTTCTGCTATCGTAGCCTACGCGTACTCCTACACCAACAACTCCTTCCATTTGGTTTTGCATGCACCTCATTGGTTTGTGAAGTGAGTTTATGGATAATCTCTGTTGATAGAGACGCCCAAAAAAAAGGGACCCCCATCCGCACGGGATGCATGTTTAATTTCGTTTCTACTCAAACTAAATGAGCCATACAATTTGTTTTTTACTCCAAGCTTTCTATGTTCATAAATGTTGACTCCTATATCAATAAGAGTCATTTTTAATTACAAATCAATAATTTTAATGAGTGACACGCTCGAAGCCCAAAATAATTTCTACTACAACTACATTAATATTTCCGTAAGTATTACAGCACACACAACATGTCAAAATAGTTCTGTCTCCACTGTACATTCATACTACTTTCACAAATTTACAATATACTAACTTATGATAAATCGATGAATATTTACTACATATACACTAAATACAACTGTACAACCAATATTTATACAACAAACTAAGATTAATGTCAAAACTAGTATTTTACTCTAATGCGTACGACAAAAAACTTCATAAAATTTTATAAACTCAATTACCTGTGGAAGGATCTCTTACTGAGTGCTTCTTCTAACCTCCAGAATATACAATTCTCAATTTCACCTCCTCTACCACTTGCGCCTCTCTCGTCGTTCTCCTTCTTTTTTCTGATGTGAATAACAGCTAAAGTGAGCAAGCGCAGAGAATATTTATACAACAAACTATTATTTACGTCAAAACTAGTATTTCACTCTAATGCGTACGAATAAAATACTTTATGAAATATTTAAACTAAATTACCTATGTATTACCCTACTACCAGATTCCTCCTCTACCACTTGCACCGCTCTCGTAGTTCTCCTTCTTTCTTCCTATGCGAAAGAGAGCACAAGAGAGTAAGCAGAGATACGAACTAAACTGAGAAGAGCAAACGAAATAGACCTGAAGAGAGCGACCAGAGAGTGCAAATCCTTGCTGCTCTCTTCCTTCGCCATCCTTTTATTACTGGGAAGGCAACGTAACAAAAACAGAGGAGAGAGTAAAGAGATAAACAGAAGTGACGTGAGGTGATAAAACACTGTGTTTAACGGTGCATCCTCCAATTTTTTTCTCGCACGCTGGGTTGTCGGAAGGCAGGGCGACCGTGAAGTGAACTTGAGTGGCCAGCTGCGTCGGTTGAGTGAAAGTTAACTGGTTAGTTGCGTCGGCGGGGAGAGGACAGAACACGGTGCCGCGGGATGGGCACGCAGCACCGTTGTCACTGCTCGCGGTGCCGTGGATTGGCCGCACGGCACCACCTGTCCCGACCGGTGCCGCGGGATAGGAGCGCGGCACCGCTGTCCCCTCTGGCAGAGCGGTGCCGCGGGATAGGCGCATGGGTCCGCCTCGCTGCGCGGTGCTGCACCTTCGATCCGTGGGACTGCCCCGTCCCTAGTGGTGCCACGCCTTCAGTCCGCGGGACCACCCCGTCCCTAGCGGTGCCGCGCCTTCGGTCCGCGGGACCGCCCCCGTCCCGCGCGGTTCTACGCGTTGGACACGCGGGACCGCCCCATCCCGTGTGGTTCCACGCGTTGGAGCCGCGCGAATTCGTGCTGCCGCTTCACCAGGTTGCGAGACCGCGTGGTGCCGCTTCCCGACGCCGCGGAGGAGCAATAGTTTTGCCAATTCCCCACTCAACCGTATATATTTGCAAAAGGCCAGAAAAGAAAAAATATTTTCAATTTTTTTTCTGCATTGCCATACTTGTTGCTAGCTTTGGCCATGTTTGAGAGGTATACCTAATGACAGCTGCTGCTACTGCTTTCTTACTTGAACAGTCCAGGTTACAAGACCAAGTAACTAGACCAGAGGCAAAAGTAGGACTAAATTTTAGGGATTGTTGATAGAATGACGTAAACATAATACAAGCGGAGTTGACTAAATATAAGTCAAATTAAAAACATACATAAATATATGCAATTATCTCTTTATAAAAACAATCAAAAACCTAATTTTATTGTAGTTATTTATCTTTTTCTTCCATCTTGCAAATATTTTTATCCATAAAACTAAAGAGTATATAGTAGATCTAGCCAACGGTAGGAGGCTCAAGCCCACCTTGTCCCCCGGTTGGAATCGCCACTGAATTGGAAAAAAATAAACTAGTACATACATCGTGTCGATGTTTTACACTAGCAATATGAATATGGGGTTACTCGGCGGATGGAAACTCGGTGGATTGCAAAGGAACACAGGGAGATTTTATACTGGTTCAGGCCCTCGATGTGAGGTAATACCCTACGTCCAGTTGTGGTGGTATTCCTTTGAGGATTTGTGTCGATCAATGATCTTCTTGCCTTCAGGGTCCCTGCCTCCCCTTATATACTAGGGGACAAGGGTACAAGGTAGGAGTCCTGGCCGCATACGTCCAAGGGATCTCCTCTTTGAGATACATTTTACCCGACCAGGACTGTATATTCCTTACCATACAAGGGAAAGTCTGCCGGTCTATCCGAGTGGCCCATATGCTTGTGATGAGGTACCCGGGGCCCATGGCCTTCACAGTAGCCCCTGAGACTTTCATAGTTGAGTCACAGTTGATGCCGAGTACTCATCCTCCACGGTGAAGATTGCCCGAGTGCATTGCTCCTGAGCACTCTTTGTCCGAGTGCTTTTTCTTCCCAAGTCCTGCTTAACCTGGAAGTCTTTTCCGAGTAGTATACTACTGGTATATGAGACTCTTCGGTATCATGTCAACCGGAATATGATTTATAGTTTTGCCGAGTAGCATGCCACTCATATATGGGATTTTCAGCTTCATATTAGCTGGAAAAGGGTGTTTATTGTAACAGCCTGCCCTTTAGAACCGCGTAGCCCAGCCCATCCGACGGGCGGGCCCACTTACACATAGCACCCCACTTACACTTTCGTCCTCGCTTCGTGTAAAAGGGTTAACCCGGAAGTGCTATGGTTGGAGGGACAAGTCCTTATAAGTTGGTTCAACTCTTGCTTAACTAGCAAGGTGGTACTAATCAAGTGCACACAACACTCATGGGCCACATAGGCCATATCCTAATTGGGCCAGGATGTCACACACACCCTCCCTCAAAGGACCTGGCGTCCCCGCCAGTCCAACTTACCCGCATAGCCACATAGGTATATAGGCAAATGTCCAGGAACACGCCCCCTCTTAGCGCACGTCCGTACGTCCAGTGCTGGCGCCATATGCCACGCCATGTGCCTCACACAAAGCCCACATGCGTCATACGCCATATGCCCGCACACTGACCCGTACGCGCAACCGCGAGGGTCGACTCTGATACCATTTGTAACAGCCTACACTCCAGAACCGCGCAGCCTAGCCCATCCGAAGGGTGGGCCCACTTACACATAGCACCCCACTTACACTTTCATCCTCGCTTCATGTAAAAGGGTTAACCCGGAAGTGCTATGGTTGGAGAGACAAGGCCTTATAAGTTGGTTCAACTCGTGCTCAACTAGCAAGGTGGTACTAATCAAGTGCACACAGCACTCATGGGCCACATACGCCATATTCTAATTGGGCCAGGATGTCACATTTATAGTTTTTCCCGAGTGGCGTCCCACTCGGAAGTTAGACTCCTCAACGTCATGTCAGCTGGAAAGAATATTTATAGTCTCTCCCGAGTAGTGCACTACTCGGAAGTTAGACTCTTCAGCGTCATGTTGGCTGGAATAATGTTGCTCATGGCAACTGTTGGCCAAGCATGTAGGCCAAATACCACTTTATGAAATTAAATCCATTGCGTGGTTAGGTGTACTTGAGAAAGATACCTGCATCCCCAATTTTGATGAAGACCAGCTTGTGATCCTTATAAGGATATGTCCTCGATACCTGGTGGATAAGACAGATACCCAAATACATGTGTTCAGCAATTAGGCCTTCATGAAGCATATTTGTTTACCTCATCGGTTCCTGTTGGTAGCACCAGCACTGCGATTTTAACACAGCCCACGAGCGCCCATAATGAGCGTGCTACTGTAGAAACTCATATCTTGGTGGCCCAGTACCGACTTTGCAAGCCCAAGCCCACGAATCGGAATCGACTCTATAAAAGGCGGGGAGAGAGAGAAAAGATTCATTCATCTTCTCCAATCCACCAATCGTTTCGTCTTCCGCTTCCGCGCCGAAATTTTGCCTCCCACTCCACTAGGGTTCGCTGTTGCTCGCTCTTCCCCACCAGAACTCGGGCGATTTCGCTCTCCCTTGTCCATTCCAAACCTCCAGTAGCATTTCCCCCAAATCTCCTCATCCCCAACCATGCCGAGGGCTTTAAATCTTGTGGGTGCATCGGATGATGTCTGGCCGACTTCAGATTGCGGGTTAGCGAAGTTGAAGCTTTTGGAGAAGCAGCTGAAGTTGCAGAGCCAGGAGATCATCAACTGGCGTCCGGCTGAGGGTGAATCGGTTCCAGAGCCCCGAGAGGGTGAGACCGTCGTTTTTGACTCTTTTTTTCCACCGGGGTCTTTCTCTTCCATCTTCCGAGTTCTTCTGCTAGCTTTTTACTTTTTACGAACTCAAGTTGGTGAATCTAAATCCCAACTCGATTATGCAAATCTCCATTTTTGTGACTCTTTGTGAGTGCTTCCTGGGTGTGGAACCCCATCTGAATCTGTTCAGGTATTTGTTCCATATCAAGCCCCAACCCTCCAAGAATAAAATCCAAGTGATTGGGGGGGCCGGTGTCTAACTCAGGAACAAGATGAAGAAGATCTATTTAGATATTCCTTTGAAATCTTCTCTCAAGGGTTGGCATAAGGAATGGTTTTATTGTTCTGATCTTGAGCCATGCCTTCCCCCTTTTATGGGTTTGCCCCCGGTGATTATCGCCAAGTGGTCGTCTCTGCCCTCCTCTAAAGAAATGGGGCAGGTTAATACACTTGTCGGCAGGATTGGCAAGCTAAAGAAAGCCGGGTTGACTGGCCCTTGGGTGGCCAGACGCCTCTTGACTCGGTGCCTCAGGCCACTGAAGCTGAGGTGCCACTTCGGCTGGGACTACAAGGGCAAAGGTGATCCCAGCCGGGAATTATCCGACCTGATAGACAAGTACAAAATGACCGCCATCCTGCTGGATTTCTTCGCCAGCGGGGTGGTTGAAACTGAGGACACAGATCGGTCTGTGGCGGCTTACAGCAAGAAGAGGCCGGGCCCAAAGGTAACCCTTGCTGATGTTGTCTTGTAGTTCATCTGTGGTGAATGCTTGCAGATACATGCCCAGATTGGCTCCGTAGTGTGTAACTTGCATCGTTGAACTGCTTGCGGTCATGTGAGGAATTCGATGACGACTCCCAGAAATTGTCGGCCTGGAAATCAAAGAAGAGGCCGAGAAGTCCTTCTACCGCCCAGCCCGACTCCAAGAGAGGGGGGAAGAGACCCATTGTAGATCAGGGCAAGAAGAAGGTTATGAAGCTGAGTGCCACAGTCGGGAGCCTAAAGATAAAAGACACCGCCGGTACAGCGCCCAGGCCACTGAGTCCCCGACCGGGACCGATGCAATTGAGCTCAGCATCATCGAGCCCAATAAGAGTGCCACCGAGTACAGGGCCGAATCCAGCGCTGCTAGGCTCAGCAACATTGAGCCCAAGAATGGCGCCACCGAGTACTCAGGTGCCCCAGCCGGCCACACTAGGAGTGGGGCCAGCCAGGATAAAAATGCCGCCGCCGACTGCCACGCCGCCTGGCCCGACAGCCGGCCGTAGTCCACCGCCGGGATCTAGATCACCCGGGCAGAGGCTTAAGTTCTCCAAGAGGTAGGTTGCTCTGGATCTTCTGAAAATCTTGTTTGGCATGGTTGTGTTTTGATGTTTGATTCATTACGCAGGAAGCGAGCCGATATTGATCTTAAGGGGACCACTCCGGCTACTCCTGTTGTCGAGCCAGCCCCAGCTGATCCAATGCCATTGGGCACAACTGCTGAGCCGGTGACGGTCTCAGTTGCAGAAACCGAGACGGTCCCGACTGCAGGGCCGCTGACACTAGCCAACCAAGGGGTGGTTGTCGAAGCTGCTGCTCCAGCCCCTGAGCCAGCCCCCAAGGCCCCGGAGGCCTCCAAGTTGAGGGCCAGGACCCCGCGCCGTCCTTGTCGCCGTCGTCGTCGTCGTCGCTGTCTCCTCCTTCGGACAGACCAGATCTCCCCAGGCTTGAAGCCCCTCCCCGCAAGTTCCCAAGGACGTTCCGCTGGACGGCCCTCGACGGAACCGCGAGGAGTTACAAGCATGACGAGGTCACGGCAGAAAAGGAGCATGAAGACTTGCTTCGTGCCACAATCGCCGCGTCCCAGGGGATTAAGGTATGGATCTCGTTGTATTGGAATCTTGGCAGTCCTCCTTGCACGAGTGTCCTGACGCTTGACTTCGCCTTGCACTGTTTCTCTCCGAGTAGAAACTGGTTGACCGCTCAGAGATGATGAATGAGGTCCTGACCCGGGTTGCCCCCCAGCTCCAAGAATTAGACCAGCTCCGGGTTTTAAAAGCTAAAGTGGAAGGGCACAGCCAGGAGAGGGAATCTTGGTTGAGGGAAGCCATTAATCAGCTTAGGATCGAGAATTGGGACCAAGCCAAAAAGATTGGAAGTAAGTTTCCAGAATGTCTCCCTGACTGATCCCTTAGTATATTTCTCTAGCTGCGTTTTTCTCCGACTGCCCAGTTGTGTTTTGACTGCCATGCTGAGTGCTTGACTGTTATGATGAGCAGCCCTCGAAGCCGAGCTAAAGACCCGAACAGAGGGAGAAAGCCAGCTGAAGGAGGCCAAGAGAGCCAAGGCCAGGCTCGAAAAAGATAAGGCCAACTTGACAAAGGCCAAGGCTGAGCTTGAGCAAGAAAAGGCCGAGTTGAAGAAGGCCAATGCCAAGCTCGAGAAAGAAAAAGTTGAACTGGAGAAGGCCATAGCCAAGTGGGAGGCCGACTACAAAAGTAAGTCTCCGCTCCGACAATGACCTTAACCAATCCATTAATTACTCCGTCTGCAGTTTTGCTTGACAAGTTTACTTGTCGGTGAACCCGGGTAGTTGCCAGAGCCAATGCCCAAATCCAGTTTCAGGCTTTCGCAGAGGAGATAAAGGTTGTCAAGGAGTCACGGGAGACCCTTGCCGAGTCCGTGAAAGGGCTCCTTGACATCATGGATCCTCGCGATGTGGGAACCAGCTCCGGCACGATCTTCCAAGTGGAGACGCGCCTTAAGGATGCACCGAATGCCCTAAAGAGGTACTCGGATGAGCATGTTGTTGTCAGCGTGGCCCAGACCCTGGCGATGACCAAGTCTATCTACCCAAGGGCAGATATTGAAGCCATTGGGGAGGGGTTTGCTGAGGAGACGACACCCGAGGAGGCGCTGAAGCTGATAGCCGAAGCGAGGTCGACTGCAGAGGTGATCACCCAAGACCTGGGTATGTAAGAACAGTCCATCATGCAGTCAGTGTGTATAAACTTTTGTAAAAACATGTGTAAATATATGTGTAATGCCGTCAAGCTCTGAATTATTACTCAGTTATCATTAGCCTTACCCGACTATATAGTCTACGCCGAGTTAGTCGATAGGAACTTAATAAAATCGTTCACCGCAGAGAGTTGTACTCGGGCAAACGTAACAAAGTCGTAGCAAAACTTCATAACTTAAGTAAAATAGGCTCATATGTTATTGACAAAGCACATATAATACATGCAACCCCTGACTCACTACTCGGTTGATACAAACGGCGTAGTGAGTTAGAGAGAATCTGTACACATGGGAAATTATAAAACTCAGGTATAGAAAGGACGTAGCTGTTCTATATTCTATGAGTTGCTGATGAGGGCACCGTCTTCGGTCTTCAGTCGGTAGGTGCCTGGCCGCGTGACCTCGGCTATAATGAACAGCCCTTCCTAGATTGGGGATAGTTTGTGCCTGTCTTTGGTGGTTTGTATTTTTCTTAAGACAAGATCTCCGACCAAAAAGGCGCGGCCACGGACATTGCGATTGTGGTAGCAACACAGGCTTTGAAGATACCTTGCCAACTGGATTGTTGCGATATCCCTCGCTTCTTGTAACTGATCTAATTCGACCAATTGGGTATTATTTGAGGTGTCTTCTGAGTAAGCCCGAACTCACGGAGAGCCGAACTCTAACTCGGTTGGTAGCACTACCTCAGCACCGTAGACCAGAAAGAAAGGGAATTGCCCTGTTGCCCGACTAACCGTGGTTCTAAGAGACCAAAAAATAGATGGGAGTTCTTGTACCCACTGGCTTACGTCTGGTTGTAGTTGGTTGAATATCCTAGCCTTGATACCTTGTAAGACCATACCATTGGCACGTTCAACCTGCCCATTGCTCCGAGGGTTTGGCACAGACGCATAGCAGATCTTGATGCCGAAGTCATCACAGAAATCTTGAAACACGCCACCCATGAACTGAGTACCGTTGTCCGTGATGATGCGGTTAGGGATCCCGAATCGGTATAATATACTCATGATGAAGTCCTTTGCTCGTGCCGCTGTTATGATAGCAACGGGTTTTGCCTCAATCCACTTCGTGAATTTATTCACTGCGACGAACAAGTGTGTAAACCCTCTTGCCGCTTTCTTGAAAGGCCTGACCATGTCAAGCCCCCATACTGCAAAGGGCCAAGAGATTGGAATTGTTTGGAGTTCTTGGGCTAAGAGATTGGTTTATCTTGCGTAGAATTGGCAGCCCTTGCATGTGCGAACAATGTCTTTAGCTTCTATTACTGCTGTTGGCCAGAAAAATCCCTGCCGGTAAGCCTTTCCGACTAATGTCCTGGGTGCGGCATGGTTGCCACATATGCCTGAGTGGATCGATTGCAGAATCTGCTTGCCCTCCTCGGTGGTGACGCAGCACATGAGGACACCGGATGCACTTCTTCGGTACAGGTCTTCTTCGATGACTAGGAAACTCTTGCTTCGACGTTTGATCTGTTCGGCTTGACTGCGATCTTCTGGGAGTTCATCGTCCAGGAGGAATTTGAGAACAGGAGTCCGCCAGTCTTGATATATGTTAAGTACTTCGTCTGTTGCCGGGGTAGGTTCGCCTCCCGACTGCTCTGGCACTGGTTTCTTCTTGACTGATGGTTCCATAAGTTGCTCGACAAAGATCCCTGTCGGGACCGCTTCTCACTTAGATCCCATGTTGGCCAGTTCGTCTGCAGCATTGTTGTATTGCCTTATGACATGTGTTATCTCCAGCCCATCGAACTTGTTTTCTAGCCTCCGGACCTCCTGACAGTATGCCACCATTGTGTCGTCAAGGCATGTCCAGTCTTTCATGACTTTGTTGACCACGAGTTGAGAATCTCCTCGCACAACCAGTCGGCGGATGCCGAGTGATATAGCAATGTGGAGCCCGTGGATAAGTGCCTCGTACTCGGTGACGTTGTGGGAAGCCGGGAAGTGGATTTAGAGAACGTACTTGAGTTTTTTGCTGGTAGGGGACATCAATACGACGCCGACCCAGGTGCCACCAATCCATAGAGAACCGTCGAAGTACATCGTCCAGTACTCTAGCTTCGCTGTTGATGTAGGCATTTGAATTTCTATCCACTCGGCCATGAAGTCGGCTAAAGCTTGTGATTTGATAGCTATCCGTGGCTAAAAGGTGATGTCGAACGCCATCAACTCAAGCGCCCATTTAGCAATTCGGCCGGTGGCCTCACATTATGTAGGATGTCCCCGAGTGGATACGATGTGACCATCGTGACTTGATGTGCTTGGAAATAATGCACCAGCTTCCGGACAGTGATGAGTAGGCCGTACAACAGCTTCTGGACCTGTGGATATCTCATCTTCGAGTCGGCAAGGACCTCGCTAACAAAGTAGACTAGGCGTTGAATCTTCTGTATATGACCCTGTTCGGATCGCTCGACCACTAGCACCGTGCTAACTACCTAAGTAGTTGCCACCAGATACATCATTAATGGTTCTTGGGGTATTGGTGACACCAACACGGGTGGTGATGTGAGAAATTTTTTGAAGTCTTCGAAGGCTTGCTGGGCTTCGGGAGTCCATTGAAAATTGTGTGCTTTCTTCAATAGCTTGAAAAAAGGCATGCCCCGTTCGCTTAGTCAGGAAATAAACCGGTTGAGTGCCGCCGTGCAGCCTGTCAGCTTCTGGATGTCCTTCTGGTTAGTCGGGGGTGCCATGTTCATGATTGCGTTGACTTTTTCCGGGTTGTCTTCGATGCCATGGTGCGAGACGATGAAGCCGTGTAGCTTACCGGATGGCACACCGAAGGCGCACTTTTCCGGATTCAACTTCATCTTGAATCTTCAAAGATTTTGGAAGGTTTCTTCCAGGTCAGTGATGAGGTCTTCTTTGGACTTGGTCTTGATCACAACAACATCGACGTAGGCTTCCACGTTGCGCCCGATCTGAGTGTGCAGACACCGCTGAATTGCGTGTTGATATGTTGCTCCAGCGTTTTTCAAACCGAACGGCATAGTGATGTAGCAGTACGCTCCAAACGGCGTGATGAAAGATGTCTTTAAATAGTCCTCCTCCTTTAGGCTAATTTGGTGGTATCCCGAGTAACAGTCGAGAAAGCTAAGAAGTTCGCACCCTGCAGTCGAATCCACCACCTGATCTATTCTTGGTAGACCAAATGGATCCTTGGGGCACGCCTTGTTGAGATCGGTGTAGTCGAGGCACATGCACCATTTACCGTTTTTCTTCTGGACCAGCACTGGGTTTGCCAGCCAATCCGGGTGATAGACCTCTTTGATGAACCCAGTTGCGAGAAGCTTTGTTATCTCCTCCCGAATAGCTTCTTTTCGGTCCTGAGCGAAGCGCCGCAGCAGTTGCTTGACTGGCTTGGCGTCTGTATTCACGTTGAGGGCATGCTCGATCACCTCCCTTGGTACGCCCGGCATGTTAGACGGTTTCCACGCAAAGATATCCTTGTTGGCTTGGAGGAAGGTGACGAGCGCGTCTTCCTATTTGGGGTCGAGTCCGGTCCCGACTGGAGCAGTCTTGGAGGGGTCGGAAGGGTCCAGGGGGATCTTCTTCGTGTCAGAGTCCGCTGAAATTCCCGACTTCGCTGCTTTTTTCGCTGGAACTTGGTTATCCTCAACTTCAGGTGCGACGGCTTGCCGAATGTGTTGTGTCTGACTACCGCCTCTTGTGATTGAGCCAATTCACAGCTCTCCTTGTCACAGGTGAAGACTTGCTTGACATCGCTGCGGAGGGAGAGGACTCCTGCTGGCCTTGGCATATTGAGCACCATGTAGGTATAGTGCGGTATCGCCATGAATTTGGTGAGCGCCGGTCATCCGAGTATTGCGTGGTATGCAGTCTCAAAGTCGGCGACCTCGAAGCATATGTTTTCTGTGCGGAAGTTATCCCGCGTGCCGAAGGTGACCGACAAGGTTATCTGCCTGAGTGGTGTTGAAGACAGACTGGGAATTACCCCGTGGAAGGGCGCCGTACTCGGCCGCAGATCTGAACGAGGAATCTTCATCTCATCCAGGGTCTTGGCGAAGAGGATGTTGAGCGCGCTGCCTCCGTCTATGAGAACCTTCTTCGATTTGATGTTCTTGATGACCGGGTCTAGGACGAGTGGGTAGCGTCCCGGTTGTGAAACCCGATCTGGATGATCTGCGTGGGTGAACGTGATAGACGTCTCTGACCAGCGCAAATATTGGGGGGCGTCTGCTGTAGAGATTGCATTGATGTCGCGTGCTATTAGCTTCTGTTTCCGTTTGGACTCACACGCTGACGGCCCTCCGAAGATGTGGTTGAGCTCGGCCTGGGGATCTTGAAAATCGTCGGCCGAGTCCTGGTCAGGCTTGTCTTTGCCCTTGTCGGCATCAGATGATAAAGCCTGCTCGGAGGCAAACTTCTTGAGCATGAAGCAGTCTTTGGCCGCGTGCTTGTCTTTGGGGTGGAAGGGGCATGGCCCGTTCATGACTTTCTGGTAGTCGTTGTTCCTTGGGGGCCGTGACCGAGTGCACTCCATGTTGGCCACCTCGTTGTCCGACTTCCGATTGAGGTTGCCGGACTTGTTCTGTGATGGCTCATTGTCAGTTTTTGCCTTTTGTTCTTTTTGCTGGGGCTCTTTCTTCTCGTCAAGGGCCTCTACGACTGCCTCAGCCGAGTCGGCGTATTTGTTTGCCATATCGAAGAGAGCCCTGACAATGGCTGGAGGCTTCCGAGTGAATTTCGCGATGAACGGGGCGTCCTTTACTCCCTTGCGGAAGGTGGCGATGACGACCTCGTCCTTGATCATTGGGATTTGGTTGCGCTTCTCGGAGAACCTCATGATGAATTCACGTAGAGACTCGTTCTTCCTCTGGTGCAGTTGATATAAATTGTGCTCGGAAGACGGCCTCTCATAGGTCCCCTGGAAATTAGCGATGAACCGCTCCCTGAGTTCTCCCCATGAACCGATCGACCGCCTCGGGAGCCCGGTTAGCCATGTCCTCGTGGAGTCGGCCAGGGTGACCGGGAGGTAGTTAGCCATTGCTTTGTGGTCACCTCCGGCAGCTCGAATTGCCAGGGTGTATACGGTGAGCCAGGATTCGGGGTTGGTTTTGCCATCGTATTTCTCGATCCCCGTAGGCTTGAAGCCCGACGGCCAATCGACGTCCTGTAGCTCGTGGGTGAAAGCTGGAACGCCTTCATCTTCGTGAGGGCTCTGGCTCCGACCGCGGCGGTTAAACCGCTCGTGGTGAAGACCGAAATGCTCGTGCTTGTCCTCCAGTCAGCGGCGCTCGTTCTCTTTGCGTTCGCGGCGCCGAGCGTTGATGTTCTGGCGGAGGTCGCATTGTAGATGGACTCGGAGGTCTTGGTTGAACCTGCGGTCGTTCTGGTGATGCCGCCGATTGTTGTTATTGGTGTTGCCGAGTGATGTTTGCCGCGATTCCTCGTGTGTCTGACTTGAACCAGCCGCCCGGCGTCGTGCTGATGTAGATGAGCCTGCTGCCGGAGAACCCGACCGGTTGGTCGGTACGAGTGTCACCCGACTGCTAGTGCTGCTGATTGGCGGCAGCTGTAATCATCGCCTTGATCTTGGCGATAGTCAGGGTGGCCTGGTGGTTAGGCCCGAGCTGGAGTGTGTCCAGCAGAGTTGCGACGGCCACGATGTTCTATTGTGGCATGACGAAGACGTCGTGGTCGCCGACTTTAGTCTGGAGGATCTGTTGCTGAGCGGTTCGCCCAGCCTTACGTAGCTCGTTGTTGCAAGCCTCGCAGTCGGCTTCCTCCTGTTACCGTAGTTGGCATGCCTCCTCTTGCTGCTCCTCTTGTAGTCGGCGTACCTCTGGTGGAGGGGTTGAAGCCATGAAGACCTCTCGGGGCAGAAGGAAACTCGCCAGACTAGAGTCCGAACTGGTGTTCGAACCGTTGTCCGACCTGGAGTCGATGTCCGAGTAGTTCATCGGAGTAAGAACGACTCCGACCTCCCTAGATCCAATCTGAAATGGCCCTAGGCCGTGTCCAAACTGAATTGCAGGGGATCGGGTCTACCGCGTAAGATGTAGATCTGCGGCATTACTGAGCCTGTGTGGGAGATTGACGATCTCTCTCCTTCCTAGCCCGACCCGGGCTGGCTCAAGGCCTAGCGCCAGTCGGACGCCAAAGGAGAGAGTTGTCCCAAGGCTTAATGAAGTAGAAGCTTGCCGCAGTAGATCGGTGACGGTGACGGTGACTGTGACATCTTGTGGGCCGACTGGCGCGGAGTCGGCTGGTTCCTCGGCCGGTTGAATTGGGTCTGCGTCGGCCAAGGCGAGGTTGCCGAACCTGTCGGCGACGAAGTCAAGGCTTCCAAACGAAATTGTGTCCCCGAGGGAGAATTTGTCGCCGTTGACTCCTGTTGTTGGATCCATCGAGGTTGTTGATGTAGATCTCGCCGACGGCCTCTACCTGGCGTGCCAACTGTCGATGTTTTACACCGGCAATATGAATATGGGGCTACTTGGCGGATGGAAACTCGGTAGATTGCAAAGGAACATAGGGAGATTTTATACTGGTTCGGGCCCTCGATGTGAGGTAATACCCTACGTCCAGTTGTGGTGATATTCCTTTGAGAATTTGTGTTGATCAATGATCTACTTGCCCTTAGGGGCGTCCTGCCTCCCCTTATATACTGGGGGACAGGGGTACAAGGTAGGAGTCCCAGCCGGATACGGCCAAGAGATCTCCTTTTATAGATATATTTTACCCAACTAGGACTGTATATTCCTTATCGTACAAGGCAAAGTCTCCTGGGTGTTACTATATCTCTAATTACAAGTCTCGGTCTATCCTCTATCCGAGTGGCCCATATGCTTATGATGAGGTACCCGGGGCCCATGGCCTCCACACATCGGCTTCACTATGTTTTCACTAGCTACTCAAAATCTCTAAGACTGCATTTGTTTCTGTTACTAGGAGGAGTTACTTTCTCGTTTACTGTGAGTATGCTTTCTAAACTGCTAAACGTTATTTTTTTTAGAAAAACTTTCTATATCAAAGTTTCTTATAAATATCAAATAAATCTAATTTTTAAATTCATAATAATAATACTCAATTAATCATACACGAATAAAGAAAAGGCGAGCAAGGGCTTGGCTTTCTTTATGCCTTCAAATTTCACCTTGAATTTACACTTTAGCAAATCTTTTGAAAAAAACTAACACTGCTGTCCTTTATGGCCTCCTTTAGCCAACGTTGTACGAAGTAGTAGCGCACCAGTAGTAAAGCAAGTACAGGCAGCCATGCTCAAGCACGCGCTGGTCTGTCGATGGCTTCGACCTGACCGACGACCCGTCGTGGGCCCTGGCACGCATCCCGAGGCAAAAACATCGATAGGGCCCATCCAGGTCTATATATACCTAGCCTGCACCCCAACCGGACTAAGCATAGCCAATTTTATATTTATTTAATTTTTAATTTACAAAAAATATATATATATTTTTTGGAAATCACAAAAGTATACCCCTGGCCCTCCCGAAAGACGATTTATCCTACCTAACGGTCCTAGGGTTGCTGGGACGCCTGTAAATTTACATGCAGCCCCTTGTAGCCCTCCGCTAGGGCGATTTATTGCTCAAAGGGGGTCATCTATAAAATTACAGACGCCCTAGCCGAGAGGAGGAAATGGCCGGAGGGTGCTTACAAAATGGGCATAAATTGCCCCTCCCCCTACAGACTCGCTTGAAGGCAATTTCCTTTACCCTTTGCGAATTATTTTAAGGTAAATATAGTATTGTGCAACACTTAGATAGCGAATAATAGCTATTATGATTAGTTATGTGCGTTATTTAGTCGTAAACAAATTATATAGTTAGTAACATATGTTATGTAATTGATAGGCTAACGGTACTATGCTTGTTTAAAATTCATTTAGCGTGTAGATCGAAGGTGATAGTTTAGTTCATTCCAACTTAGGCAAAAATCGAAATAGGCTTAATCCGTGGTAGGGTTCATGTTATTTAAGCTGACCTTAATTCGTTGTGTCGGCAGATCTGGCAAGTAAGGTGGTCTTTTAATTATTTTATGGTGAAGGGAATGTGAGATATGAGCCAAAATGGTGTAGATATGTCTGAGTTTTAGACAGTGACAAGGGGAATTCATAGAACTGGTGAAAAAAGTTTTAGGGCGTTCTACAAATGGCTGATGAAAGGATTTCGACTAGATCCACACAATTATTGCCAAAATTGCCTTGAGCAAAAATACTTCCAGCTGACGTGATGCTGAAGAGTCTAATTTCTAGGTAGTATACTACTCAGGAAAGGCTAAAAGGTTAAAGATCTTTGACTTTATGCTTAATTGTTTCATAATTAAGCACAAAGTCGGGGGGCTACACCTAATAGGTGCGCTTATTCGGCACACACGATTCATATTCTTCCATGAAGCCCTTTGTCGGAGGATGAAACCTCGACGGCGGGAGGTCGGGAGACCCCCCCTTTTGAGATTCGGCCAGGGGAGTAGTTCTCAGGTGTAGCCGGTGTCAGGTGGTAGAAGAAAGATACGCAAGAAGACGTAGAAGAAGCCGCGGGGTTCGGACCGTCCGAAGCGGGTCCAGACCGTCCGGACCGCGGTGAAGCAGAAGGGTCCGGACCGTCCGATGCGGGTCCGGACCGTCCGATGCGGGTCCGGACTGTCCGAAGCGTGGCGATCGCGTGGGGCGTCCGGGAAGACGATCAACAGTTGCGCACAGAGGAGATGGGAGGATTTATACAGGTTCGGGCCGCCGGAGCGTAAAACCCTACTCCTGTGTGTATGCTATGTGGAGATGAATGTGGTTTGCTATGTTACAAGGTGAGCTCAGCACGCGGCCGGAGCTGGAGAAGAAGAGCAGTAGGTTGAGAATGAGCTCGGGTGCTAAGAGCTGGGGGCTAGAGGCCCTCTGTTCAGTCTGCCTTTCGCCGGTGGCTTGGTCCTCCTTTTATAGAGCAAGGGGTTTCCACAGTGCCAGCACACCGAGAGAGAGAGAGAGAGTTTCTGGTGAGTTCTCCTGTCGCCACGTCCGCCTGCGATGCTCACGCCGGAGTTACGCCGGAGTTGGAGGAACGTCCAGTCACCCACGCCCGCCTGCTGTGCCCATGCCGGAGTAGGTCTGCTGCAGGCGGCCGAGTCGTCGAGACGTGAGGATGTGACGGGATGTGACGGAGCGTCTGGTCGTCCGGTCGCCCGCCTTGGTTGATGGAGCGGGGAGACATGACGGCGCACGCCTCCAAGTCAAAAGGCCCTGACTGTGAACAGCGATTGCACAGTGAAAGGGGCCTCCGTAGTCAAAAAGGCTCTGACTGCACAGGAGCGGGCAACAGGCGCGTCACGCCTCGTCGCCTCATTGTTAATGCGGATATTTGGAGAGCTGGTCCATCGATCCTGCCGGAGACCGACATGTGGGCCCCGGGCAGGGAGCGAGACGATGGCGCCCGGAGGCAAGGCACGGGCCCGAGGCCAACGACGCCTCGGGGCCAAAACCGGTGGGGACGGCGCCCCGGGGACGTGCCCGGGGCCGATAGGGTCAGCGCCCCGGGGACGTGCCCGGGGCCAAAGGCGAGGGCGCCCCGGGGCCGAAGGCGAGATGGCCCCTTGGGGAACTGACTTGGCCGATGACCCACGCGTCCCCAGGGTATGTGGGACCCCCTATCCCATTTCGCCGACACCCTTCATAGCCTCGTTGCTAGCTGACATGAAGCAGGACTCAGAAGAAGAAGCACTCGGACAATGAGTACTCGGGAGCAAAGCACTCGGAAATCTCTTCACCGTGGAGGATGAGCACTCAGCATCAGCCGTGACTCAACTATGAAAGTCTCAGGGGCTACTATGGAGGCCATGGCCTCCGGGTACCTCAAGGAAGTCAATTACGGCCACTCGAACAAAGGGTGGACCGGTCCCTACAATTAGAGATAGAGTAGGACTCGGCTTCATAATACCTTGCATGACAGGAAAAGGGCTATAATCCTAGCCGGACTCTCTATGTACTAATAAGGAAAGCCCTTAGTCATATCCGACTGGGTTTTCTACCCTGTAACCGTCATCCCTCCAGTATATAAGGAGGGGTAGGGAGTCCCCTGGGGCAGAGACAGGATCTCACCAGAGAAACCTCAAAGGCAATACACAACAGCTGGAAGTAGGGTATTACCTCACCTCGAAGGTCTGAACCAGGATAAATCATCTCATGTTCCTTTGCAATCGATCAAGTTTAGGTCTCACAAGTAGCCTCATATTATTATTGCCAATATAAAACATCAATAGTTGGAGCGCCAGGTAGGGGCTTCGGCGAGATCATCTTCAACAAGCCTGATGGATCCAATCACCGGAGTCAATGACATCAACTTCTTCCCCGAGGAAACAATCAGCTTCGGGAGCCTCGACTTCGTCGCCGACAAATTTGGCAACCTTACCTTGTCTGACTCGGATCCGATCCGATCGGCCAGGGACCAAGCCAACTCTGTGCCGATCGGCCTATGCAATGCCGCAGCAATTTTCGGTGACATGCTGCGGCGACCTCCAACTTGTCCGAGTCTGGGGATAACTCTTTCTTTCGTTGTTCGACTCAAACTTGGCCTCAAGCCAGCCGAGATCGGGCTAAGAAAGGAGGAGATCGTCATTCTCCCATTCGGACTTGGCGATGCTTCAGATTTCTTCAATCAACATCTGACGCGGCAGACCCGATCCCCTGGAGTTCAACTCGGATACGGCTCAGAGCCGCTCGAGATTGGATCTAGGGAGGTCGGGGTCGTTATTTTCCTCCTCAACTATTCTGACTCGGACTCTCAGTCGGACAGCACTTCGCCGAGCTTTTCTCCACCACGTGAAGTCTTTATGACATCCAAGGGCTCAACTCCTACTCAGGAGGCACGCTGACTATGCTATTTACAAGAAGAGAAAGCCTGTCGATTACGTGAACAACAGGAGGAAGACGCAAGATGCCTGCAGGCCGAGCACAATGTTCGCAATGACAATCTACGCAAGGCCGGTCCCACTGCTCAACGGGAGATCCTCCAAACCCGAGTCGGTGACTATGACATCTTTGTGACCCCTCAACAGAACGTTGTGGCCACTACAACCTTACTTGATACACTGCAGTTTGGGCCTGATCACCAGGCCACCCCGATGATAGCAAGGATTAACACCATGATCACCACCGCTGCATGCCAGCAGCGTCAACAGTCGGGTGACACTTTCATAACATCCAATAGGGTGGCTTCTCCAACGGCGGTCTCATCTCCCTCAACACGACGCCGAGTGGCCGACTCCAGTTAGCCACACACGGAGTCACGCCACACGTCACTCGGCAACCACAATAATGACCGGTGGCGCCAACATCAAGACGACCGTCGGGATAACCAGGATGTTCGAGGCCGACTATGATGTGATCTTCGGCAAGACATCAACGTACGACGCCGCAAACACGAGGAAGATGAGGGTCGTCGACTAGAAGACGAGAATAAGTGCTTCGGCCTCCACCATGAGCGGTTTCGCCACCGTAGTCGGAGTTGAATTGCTCACACAGATGAAGGTGTACCGGCCTTCACCCATGAGCTGCAACAAGTTGACTAGTCGTCAAGCTTCAAGCTGACTGGAATTGAAAAATACGATGGGAAGACCAACCTCGAGTCCTAGCTCACAGTTTACACTCTGGCAATCTGAGCAGCTAGAGGAGATCGTAAGGCCATGGCTAACTACCTCCCAGTCGCTCTAGCCGACTTGGCGAGGACATGGCTAACAGGACTTCCTAAAGAGATTAATCGGCTCCTAGGGAGAACTCCGGGAACGCTTCATCACCCAATTCCAAAGGTCGTACGAGAGGCCGTCTTCCAAGTATGATTTATATCAGTGCCACCAGAGGAAGAATGAGTCCCTCTTTGATTTCATAAAGCATTTTTCCGAGAAAAGAAACTCAATACCTAGAATCAAGGACGAGATCGTCATCGCCGCCTTCTGCAAGGGAGTCAGAGACGCGCCGTTCATCACCAAGTTCACTCGAAAGCTACCCAACTCCGTGAAAGCTCTCTTCGAGATGGTCAATAAATATGCTGATTCAGCCGACGCAGTGGCACAGGCACTTGACGACAAGCCCCGACAGAAGGAGCGAAGGGAGAATGGACGACGCGGCCCTATCCAAGCCTGGGAACTGCAAGCGAAAATCTAGGGACTTCATTGCAGCAATCGATCGCAACCGTCCTCGACCTTCTAGAAGCGAAGATTATCAGAATGACAAGTGACATGCTCAGGAGCTCAAAAACTCAAATGCAAGGATGGCATCTGTGGAGGCCATGGGCCCCGGGTACCTCATTACCAGTATATGGGTCACTCGGATAGAGGATGGGCCAAACCATGTAATTAGAGATAAGATAGCACCCGACAGGCTTTACCTTGTATAACAAGAAAGCATAGTCTTAGTCGGATAGGTTTCTATCTCTAAGAAGGATATCCCTTGGCCGTATCCGGCTGGGATCCTCATCATGTACCCCTGTCCCCTAGTATATAAAGGGAGGCAGGGCGCCCCTCAGGGCAGAACCACAAAAAGACATAAGATCATCGATCATCAAACACCTCAGAGGAATAACACCTCAACTGGACGTAGGGTATTACCTCACATCGAGGGCCTGAACCAGTATAAACCTTCCTTGTGTTCCTCTGCAATCCACCAAATTCACCTTCGCCGAGTAGCCCCATAGTTTTACTGCCGGTGCAAAGCATCGACAGCATCCCCACTCCCAACTCGTGCAATATCGAACAGCAAAGTCGCTTTCTGATAAATTTTTTTTTCCTTTATATGATATGCTCACCTAAATGGGCCAGGAGGCAACTCACTTCCCTATGGTTTGACTCGGATACGGCTTAGTGCCAGTTGGGATCAGATCTAAGGGGATGAGATCGTCAATTCCTTACTCGGCCTTGCCAATGCTGCAGCCACTTACACCAAATAGGTGTATATTTTGTGCATTTTCTATTTTTGCTCTTAATGATTGCAATAGTACTCGAGTAGCATAAATTCCGATCCATGAAGATTTACTCCATGAAAGACGAACTCAAGTCACCCAAAATGCATGTCTAGGAAAGAGCCATAAGCCGACTCCCGACGCTCAGGGGCTATGACTAGTCGGGCAGAGTGTTTAAACGTAAGGAGTCAACTACTCGGGGAAACTAATATCAATAAGAGGAGGAACACATATTTACATACATTGTAAAATGTTTAGATTTTCTTCGGGTGATTGTATTCTTCATCAGATGCTACTCATTCGATATGTTTATAACGCAGGGTCTAGTTTCGGATATGCGTAACAGGAACTCATGGCTACAAGCCTATCTCCTACGCTCGGGGGCTGGACCAGTCTGCCATGATACACTTGGAGTGCAACACTTCAAGAATCACTCGAAATGCTCCATGAGAGCTACTGACCGAGTACTTGCACCAGTCGGGACACAGATGTCACCTTGACCTTGGTACGCCCCATGGGGCCTAATAACCAACCTCCGGCACATGTCGGGGCTCAGAAACTACTCTGCTGGATAAGGTATGCCCCATGAGGGTCGCCAGCCGAATTCTATGCTAATACTAGGTTCGGGTACCTTATTTAGCTATAACTTTGTTGGGTAGTGTACGCCCCATGTGGGTCGCCAGCTGAATCCTATGCTAATGCGAGGTTCGGGTATCTTATTTGGCTACAATTTTGCCAGGTTGGGTATGCCCCAAGAGGGTCGCCAGCCGAATCCTGCGCTAGCGTAGCGTTCGGGTACCTATTTGGCCAAAACAAGAAAACAAGCCACTATTGGAGCTTTCAGTCGGAGGTAGTACCAAACCCGGAACCTACGAAGGTGCTCATTATTTTTAAGACTGGAAGACCCCAATCATTTTATTTCTACCGGAAGATGAACTTTCTAAAGATTGCAACGAAGCTGAGTAAGTCAAACAACGGAGCAAAAGCTTTATCGTAGTCGAAGAAGACCAAGATTATCAACGCGCATCCAGAGTTCTCATGCACTGCGTCACACCTGAGGAGGACAAGCAGATCCTACAATCTATCCACCTGGGCATCTGTGGCAACCATGCTGCATCCAGAACGTAAGTCGGAAAGCCTTGTAGACAAGGGTTCCTCTGGCCGACTACGGTTACCGACGCCAATGACATTATTCAGAAATGCGAGGGATGCCAATTTTGTGGGTTGCGCTATGTATATCGGTTTGGGGCGACATATTCGGTAGTAGGCCAAAGATATGAGTTCTTAAATAGCATGCCCTATTGGGTCGCCCACTGGTCGTGTTAAAATCACGATGCAGGTGCTATTTTACAAAAAACCGATTAAATAATCAGATACGCTTCATGCTAAGCCTATAGCCAGGTGTATATATTCAGGTATCTTGATTATTTTAAGGTATTGAGAATATATCCTTACAAGGATTAATAACTGGTCTCCATTAAAATTGGGGATGCAGGTATCTCTCAAGTACACCTCATCACATATTGGATTTACTCCATAGTGATACTCGGCTTACATGCTTAGCCAAAATTGCCTTGAGCAAAAATACTTCCAGCTGACATGATGCTGAAGAGTCTAATTTCTAGGTGGTATACTACTCGGGAAAGGCTAAAAGGTTAAAGATATTCAACTTTATGTTTAATTGTTTCACAATTAAGCACAAAATCGGGGGCTACACCTAATAGGTGCGCCTATTCGGCGCATACTATTCATATTCTTCCTTGAAGCCCTTCATAGCCTCGTTGCCAGTTGACATGAAGCAAGACTCGGGAGAAGAAGCACTCGGACAATGAGTACTCGGGAGAAAAGCACTCGGAAATCTCTTCACCGTGGAGGATGAGCACTCGGCATCAGCTGTGACTCAACTATGAAGGTCTCAGGGGCTACTATGGAGGCCATGGGCCCCAGGTACCTCAAGGAAGGCAATTACGGCCACTCGGACAGAGGGTGGACCGGTCCCTACAATTGGATATAGAGTAGGACTCGGTTTCATATTACCTTGCATGACAAGGAAAGGGATATAATCCTAGCCGGACTCTTTATGTACTAATAAGAAAAACTCTTGGTCGTATCCAACTAGGTTTCCTACCCTGTAACCCTCATTCCTCTAGTATATAAGAAGGGATAGGGAGCCCCTTGGGGCAGAGATAGAATCTCACCAGAGAAACCTCAAAGGCAATACATAACAGTTGGAAGTAGGGTATTACCTCACCTCGAGGGCCTAAACCAGGATAAATCGTCTCATGTTCCTTTGCAATCCATCAACTTTAGGTCTAACAAGTAGCCCTATATTATTATTGCCGATATAAAACATCGATAGGTTGGCCATTTGCCTTGCTTGTTCAGGTGTATGAGAAGGAGAACACCGCGGAAATGGCTATGCAACATGAGGAGGGTCCAAGTATGCTGCCACACGATGTAGTGACTACCAAGAAAGCGCATGCAAATGTGGAAACTAAACCAAGAGGAGTGCTCGATGAGGGGAGACAATCAGTACTATAGTCGAGGAAATGGATAGGGAAGATTTGGAAAATGAGCAAGCTGATGATGATGAATCGTCAGATGATGAAGATTATATAATCCCAGCAGACTGGAATACCCAAGATTTTTCCGGACTTGTTATCTCTGAAGGTCATCATGTGCCATGGGAGTACAAGGAGAATGAGGTTATGCAGGGTGTGAAGTACAGTAACATAGATGAATTGAAGGAGGTAGTGAAGAAATGGGAGTTTTCTCTGCATATTGAGTTCAGGGTCGTTAAGTCATAGAAGACGGTATATGATGTTAAGTGTGTGAAGTACGACTCTACTTGGCGGGTGTATGCATTTAAGGGGAGATGGAAGGACTATTGGATAGTACCGATAGTGACAAATCATAATTGCCAACTAGAAGGGGTTCAGAAATACCACCGTAATATAACATCTGCATTCATTGCAAATCAGATGTACGGACATGTTGTCAACAACCTGTAGTATGAACCAAAGTCAATAATTAGACACATCGAGTAAACATTCAAGTACACCGTGAGCTACGCGAAGGCATGGAGGGCGAAGCAGAAGATTGTGGAGATGAGATTCAAGTATCTTATGACAATTTGCCTCGCTTGTTAGGCACCATTTAGGACAGGAATCTTGGAACCTACTACAACTTCAAATGTTATTCCTCAAACGAATAGCCCAATGCAACTGTTCTGCAGCGAGCATTCTTTTCACTGGGCATATGCATCGAAGCATTCATTCATTGCCGTCATATTCTTTGAATAGATAGGACATTCCTGACCGGCAAGTACAGAGGTCAGATATTGACTGCAATTGGAGTGGATGGCAACAACCAAGTTTTATCAATCGCCTTTGCTTTCATCCAGAGCGAGAACACGGATAGTTGGTATTGATTCCTTGAGCGAGTAAAGCTTGTAATTGTTGTGATGAGGCTAGATGTGTGTCTTATACATAACCATCATACCGGTTTGCTGCGAGCAATCGATGATTTGAAGAACGGGTGCGTGGAGAATAGGTTGCCACCAAGGTGGACAAACGTCCATAGCAGGTGGTGCATGAGGCATATCGGCACAAATTTCAATAATAAGTTCAAGAATAAGCATCTGATGGATCTTTTCAAGAGGTTTATCACACCAATGGTTATCGCTATGGTATAATGACCACTAACTTGGCTGAGGTGTATAACTAGGTCATGAGAGGTGTACGAGAACTCCTACTTGTTGGCATTGTTGAATTCATCTTGCATGACACTTGTACCTACTTTAGAGATTGGTTCAAGGTGGTTGGCCCATCAATGACCAACAACCGGATACTGTTCGGGACACTTCTCACGAAATACATAGAAGAAAAATTGAAGAAGGCCAAGCTCCATCGAGCACAAGCTCAAGGTACACAGGTGCACCGGTTTGATGTGTTGTGCATGGACAAAGGGAGTCGGCGTGGACTTTGCCGTAAGAGAGTTGTGCAAGAGTACATTTTTAGGGAGGACGACGCATGTTCTTGCTCTTGCCAGAAGCCGAGACTGCTACACAAGCCATGCTCGCATGTAATGGCCATGAGCGATGAGTGTGGCATACCACCACGGGTATTTCTTTCACCTTATTTCATGAAAGAAGTTATCTTCAACACCTGGAGTCCCGAGGTATATGGCTTTGGTATAGCTGGGACATTTACAACTACGTTGATGGAACCTTTATATGTTCTAGATCCAAGCAAATTAAGGGTTAAAGCCGGACGACGTAAGACAAGGCATATTAGGAATTGTAACGCGTCCGGAAAATAGACAACCATTTTTCAATCGCAGGTGTATTAATCCTTGTCCTAGGAGGCGAGGTACACAATACAAAGTAGATAAATAACAGAGTAGATAAGTGAAAGCGTAAATAATGTATTTATTACATAGGCGACCAAAGGCCCAACACTGCAAATATAAACAAATAAAAGTGACAGACTAAGATGGGCGACCAAGACCACAGGAGCTTGACGACAGGAATGAGCTAGACGTCGAAGCCTTCATCTCCAAAGCACTCATCATCTTGGTGAGAAAAAAATTGAGCAAGACTGAGTACAGCCACCGTACTCAACTAGTCACACCCGTAAATGCAAAATTAATGATACAGGTATGCAGGGGTGTTTATATGGCCATTTTGCTGCAATCCAGCATTTCAAATCAGGTTATACTTTTCAAGGCAATTTTGGAAACATGCTTCTAGGTCTAATATCCAAGTTATTAATCAAGGTCGCGATACCACATGAAGCTACCTTAAACCAAGCCAACTATACCAAACCAGGTCAACCAAACCCATTAAATCATGGCATCATTTCATTATAAGAGGAAACAACTAACTTGGGTACATTGCTAGGCCTGCCCATAACCGAGGGCGCGGCTATTCGAATAGTTTATACTTTTGCCAAAGATGTACAACTTTACCCACAAGACACGACTTCCTCATGTGTTCCCACATGCCACATACCACCACGGTATTTGGACAGAAGACATGACATAACCTTTTACCCAGCCTAGCCCTAGACAAAAGAACCGACAACGACCCCTGTCTCCCAGTAGGCGCCCTAGGTAGAGCAAACATGGTCCATGCCCCCAGCATCTCGGCACCCAAGTGGCCTTCAATTGCTAGAGATGTCTATCACCAAGTAGACTTGATGTGGACGTGGGTGTATCGATCTTTCGATGAGAGGATAAGTTGATTGGATGGAGCGAAGTTGGCAATCCAACTACAACCGCCCAAGGACGTTGCGCCTTAGCAATCGTTACACCAACTCTAGAGGCTGTTCGCAATCTCGACGGATGCACGATCAGCCCAACCACGAGGGTAATTGTTCCTGTAAGCAATCGAGAACTAGCAAGAACAAGATGAACAAGCAACTCAATTTGCGAATAAAAGATGAAGGTTTAACTCAAAGAGAACAAATGGTGGGGTTCCGAAGACGAGCAAACCGGTGATCTAACCGATCACGGGATTACACGGTAAAGTAGCGACGCTAACTTTAATCTAACAAAACCCAATCTGTTTATGGCGGCTCTAATGGTATTAATAGGATGGGAGGATGACCACAGGGGTGTTGGGGTCATTCTCCAACCCTAGGACGCGTCCCTAATAGACCCAACTTGATACATGGGCCTTCGGCCCAAAAACGGTGACACAGCACCTTAAACAGGAAACCTCTCATCACTAAAACAACGATTGCGGACGATTCCGAATAGATATGAGCATGAATCTGGATCCGTTGGAAAGTAGACTTGATAAGCTTTCCGTGAAGTACTAGAACTCCCAGAAGTCGTGGCGGCCATCACAAGTTGGCACTGTCGTATAGTCCGATTCCAGCCTGCGCGAATCCTTTTCCTTGTTGATCTCCTTCCTTTCCTTGTTGACCTTCTCCATGCGTAGGTGTGGACATATCGATGGTGCTGATGTCCTCATCAAGACTCCATTCACCTCTATTCGTGTCATTTTCGCCTCAGACTGGTCTAAGCTACAAGTTAAGCCTTACCTATTAGATATGTGGTAATACGGTTTACGCTTTGCAACAGAGGCTCGAAGACTGGTCCTTACGACGGCCGAGGTGCTACTAACAGAACCATCCATGCACCTCGATCCCAGTCAAAAACAGGGTTTTGGGGAATTTTGAATAAAGGAGATTCATGTCTAGGCAAACCAGCTATTTCCCACGGTTATCCAGAGTGACGGAGTTATTCCCAAATTCTAAATGTTGCTAATTAAGCAGGGCAAAGCATAAACCTAGATTAGCTAGTAAGCACCACATATAGAGTTCATACAAGCTGGTTATTAGTTACTTAGGGTTGACAAAGAATAATATACAAATAATAAGGCTATAACAAGGATTTTTAAGGTACGGCTAAATAAACCAAGTATAATCACGGGAACATTAATAAAACGAAATGCCATAATTAAATTAAAATAATCTTACAACAATGGGTCACAATATGCTCAAGGATCTGGTATGACTTGCCTTGTTCGCAGACAAAGTCTTCCGCGTCAACCTCGGGGAACAACGGCGATCCTGGATATGCAGCATCTACACGACAACGCAAAAGAAAAAAGCTTTTACACTATGAAAATCCACATAAATGGCACTAATAAAGGACATAAATGGATTCTTGACATTTATAGAGAAAATTAGAGACTTGAACGGGTCAATTTCGAGTTCGAATGGTAGAGATACGCCAGTTTGAAGTTTATATTAAGTTTAATGGAATTTTAGCGATTTCTGGAATTATTTTTCTTAAGAAAATCCATTTATTGTGTCAGCGGGGGGAGAGAGTGGTATCGGCGCCGACACGCGGCCCCACCAGTCAGCCTCTCGGGGCAGCTGACGTGCAAGCCCCACGGCTGGCACGACGGGCACGCGAGTACGCGGCTACCACATCGGCACAGTCGGCTGGGGCGGCGGCGGCGCCCTAATAGTCGTCGCCACCAGTGGCAGCAGATGGGTCACGGGCGAGGGGAAATGGGAAGAGGGCGACGCAATGATTCTCACTCTGACAAGCGTGGCGGTGAAACGGCGAGGACGGCGAGGTGGAAGCAGCGGAGGAGCTCGAGCGCATGAGAATGACGGCATTCCGCCAGGCGCCGGGCTCGACGAAGGGGTGGCTGGGGTGCGGAAGAACACGGCGAAGCTGGCGGTGTCGACGATTGTGGTGGCCATGGGCCTCGGGTACCTCATGAGAAACATTGTGGCCACTCGGATAGAGGATGGGCCTAATCCTGTAATTAAGGATACAACAGGACTCGGTGCATATTACCTTGTATGCTAAGGAAAGGGATATAGTCCTAGTCGGGTACGTTGTATTCTTAGAAGGAGATCCCTTGGTCTAGTTCGACTAGGATTCCTACCTTGTAACCTTATCTCCCCAGTATATAACGGGGGGTAAGGAGCCCCTGGGGCAAGAGAGATCGTCATACAGAATCTCACTAGAGAAAACCTCAAAGGCAATACACCACAGCTGTAAGTAGGGTATTACCTCACCTTGAGGGCCTAAACCAGGATATATTGTTCCATGTTCCTTTGCAATCCATCAAGTTTTGGTCTCACAAGTAGCCCCAAATAATTATTGCTGATACAAAGTATTGACAGTTAGCGCGCCAGGTAGGGGCTTCGTCGATATCATCTTCATCAAGCCTGATGGATCCGATCACCGGAGTCGACGGCATTAAGTTCTACCCCAGACAAACAATCAGCTTCGGGAGCCTCGACTTCATCGCTGACAAACTCGGCGACCTAACTCTGACCGTCTCGGATTCGACCCGATCGGTCAGAAACCGAGCTGACTTCACGCCAATTGACCTACTCAACATGGTAGCTATCTTCGACGACCTGCTGCGGTGATTCCCAAGATCTATGAGTCCTGGGACAACCCTTCCTCCCAGCGTGATTGGGCTAGGGGAGGATTAGATCGTCAATCTCCCGTTTGGACTCAACAATGTCGTAGATAATTTCAATCTTACTCCGATGCGACAGACCCAATCCTCTGGAGTTCAGCTCGGATACGGCCTAGAGTCGCTCGAGATCGGATCTAGGGAGGTTGGAGTCATAATCACCCCCTTAAACTTCTCCGACTCTGACTCTCAGTCGGACAGCAGTTCGGCAAGCTTTTCTCCACCGCGCGAAGTGTTCATGGCGTCCAAGGGCTCAACTCCACACAAGATGCACACCGACTACACGATCAGCAAGAGGAGGAAGCCCGCCGACTGCGTGAGCAACAAGAGGAAGACGCATGACGCTTGCAAGCTGAGCGCGACGTTGGCAATGACAACTTGCGCAAGGCCGGGCAGACTACGCAACAAGAGATCCTCCAAACCCGAGTAGGGGACCATGACGTCTTCGTGACCTCACAATAGAACATCGTCGCTGCTGCCACATTGTTGGACACCTTGCAATTCAGGCCGACCACTAGGCCACCCCGACGATTGCAAGGATCAAGGCGATGATCACCGCTGCAGCATGCCAACAGTGACAACAATCTAGAGACACTCTCATACCATCAAACAAGACGGTCTTTGACACAGTGGTTTCATCTGCTTCAGCACGGCGCTGAGTAGCCGGTTCCGGTCAGCATCACTCAGAGTCACGACACATGTCATTTGGCAATCCGAGTAATGACCGACGGCGGCACCATCATGACGACAGCCGTGGCAACCAGGATGCCCGAGGATGACTATGGCGGGATCTTTGCCACGACATCAACGCTTGATGCCGAGAACGCGAGGAGGATGAGCACCGCCAACTGGAAGATGAGCATGAGCATTTCGGCCTTCACCACAAGAGATTTCATCGTCATAGTCGGAGCCAGAGCCCTCACCCAGATGAAGGAGTACCGGCGTTCACCCACGAGCTATAGCAAGTGGACTAGCCATCTGGCTTCAAGCCGACTAGAATAGAGAAGTACGATGGGAAGACCAACCCGGAGTCCTGGTTGACAGCCTACACCCTGGCGATCCGAGCAGCTAAAGGTGACCACAAGGCCATGGCTAACTACCTGCCAGTCGCCTTGGCTGACTTGGCAAGGACATGGCTGACGGGGCTTCCCAGGCGGTCAATTGGCTCCTGGGGGGAACTCCATGAACGTTTCGTCCGAACCAGGAGATAAATTGTTTACACAGGACTTGGGAAAGAGGTACTCAGACAATGGAAACAGTGGAGGAGCTCAGGCACACGAGGATGACAGCGTTCCAGCAAGCGGTGACTCGACGGAGGGGTGGCTAGGGTGCGGAAGAACACGGTGAAGCTAGCGGTGGCGACGATGAAGCCCGACGATATCTCGGTCGTCGGCGAGGTTCGGCCAGAGTCAAACGACGGCGGTGGCACTAGGAAAACACAGCATGAGGGGATGAGCAAGGCGTCCTAGCGGTGGTCGAAAGGGAGAGAGGGAGGAGCGGGCATCCTTTTGTAGGGCATCGGGGAAACAGAGAGGCACCGAGGGGAGAGATTGATGCTGGTGAATCTGATAGTCGCCATTAATGGTGCGGGATGAACGTAGAGTGATTCCAAGGAGATTATGTCGAATCAAAGGGGATTTAAATGGGGCGTTTTGAATATGGAGTGATGGGGAGTCATTCCCCTCATTTAGTGTGACCGGAAATGGCACGAGGTGGCGGAATTTGCGGCAGCAGCGGTGGAGGGATTTGGCCGGCGGACAGGATAGCGAGAGGTGGGAGATGACAAGTTGGGCCCACCTGTCAATAACCACGACGCATCCGCACCTGGCTGGGCCGTGTGTGGGAGGAGGGAGGGAGGCCGCGCGAGCAAGCAAAGGGATGGGCCGATTGGGCCATGGGGAGGAGAGAGGGGTTGGGCAAGATCCGGCCCAAGTGGAAGGAGGGGATTATTTTTAATTTCTTATTTTTAGAAAAGGTGATAATTGTTTTTGTGGTTTAATAAATAGTTATTGTGCTCTAAAAATTTAAGTAAAAATTGAGTACATATTTTGAGACATTGGAATTTATTCAAAATACCCACACGCCAATTTTAGTTTGTTCTTTTTAATTTTTTAATTGTTGAGGGCCCTTTTGTGTATTTTAATATCTCTAGAAATGCATTAGAAAATGGTTTATTAATTGGGGTGACTTTAGGGTGTTACAGGAATGACATGGATGAGTCGGAAGCTGTAGGGAGGCATTAACGTTGTTCCATGTGTGATGAAATTGGACACACCTACAAATACTCCACAAAAAATGCACCGGGGCCAACTGTCACAGAAGCAGGTCCTTCAAGCGAGGCCACTGATGGATCCTGTCCCCAAGGTCAAGGTACCATGGCTCAACGTCGTCCTGTTAAGCACTTTCAGACTTCCGCAGCAAGTGTCCAGTGATGATTTAGTTATTTCCCTTCAATGTTATGAAGCTATGTAATCATATATGTACTATGAACGTGTCTAGTAATAATTTTATAATTTTATTTTGATACTCTAGCATGCATTTATTTCATTCAGCGTGGTTGTGTGAATGTATGCTATGTTGATTTTGTTATATTGATGTGTTTATGTTATTTTCTTTATAATCTATTGTGTTCTTTTCGTTATTGTTATGTTTTAACATATTTTTGTTGTATTATTGCTCAATTGTGCTAACAATCTTTTCTATGCAGCTATGGCAAGTATGTCGTACTATATGCCAGAGCTCCTGAACAGGACGATCGACCAGCACCACCACTCCTACCAAGCGGCAGTGTTGGGTGCCAAGCTAGGGACATTTAGACCTCGTCCTACACGAGAGCTGAGGATTTGCTGTTCTAGCCACGATGTACCGAGGAATCTGTGACGCCTGCACGAGGACAGAGGTTGGTTCTATCATCCCTCTCCTTCTGCAGCTCTAGGTGGCCAAGCGGTTCATGATAGTTTGTCCTATCATGGACCGTTCGGCGTACGACCACACTTTGTATGGGCAGTTGCCAGAGGATCATTCTACGATGGGTATGCTTTGGTGTCGTCGGTAGGTACCACCATGAGTTCTGCATTTCCATTTTGTTTCTGCAACAAATAGCTTATTTAAGGTCCACTAACGTCCTCTTATTTCCTGTGTCGCAGCACACTTGGGCCTACACGCAGCCTAGGAGGGCGTACCTAGAGTTCGTGATGGAGTTCGATCGCCTACTACCGGAGGACGTGCTCTAGGAGCCTTGCAGTGACACGGAGATCTAGTGACGTGCACCGGACGGGCTGTCGAGTTTATGCACGTGTGACTAGGCGTACTGGATGACGACCGCTGGCTTGGTGTTTGATATCTACGTCGAGCCCCGCTGCCCGTAGCGCGTGATTAGGCAGTTCGGTCTAAGACAGTCTTCCCCAACACTGTGGAGTCATCGGTGCCACCTAGAGATCACAAGTAAATATGTAGTTCGGAGTCATGGCAGGTTGACACGTCGGGGATAGGGTACTAGCATTTTGTGGGCCCCTTGCATACAGTAATACTTCGACAATTGGCTTGTAGCGAGAGAGGAGTTCATCGCCGAGTTGAGGCCGCACACAGAGGCGGCTTACACCGCCTACCTTAGTGTGGAGGCCATGGGCCCCGGGTACCTCATCAAAAACTTTGTGGCCACTCGGATAGAGGATGGACCTAATCCTGTAATTAGGGATACACCAGGACTCGATGTATATTACCTTGTATGATAAGGAAAGGGATATATTCCTAGTCGGGTACGTTGTATTCCTAGAGGGAGATCTCTTGGTCAAGTCCGACTGGGATTCCTACCTTGTAACCTTGTCTCTTCAATATATAAGGAGAGGCAAGGAGCCCCCTGGGGCAGAACACTCTCACCAGAGAAAACATCACAATCTTATCAGAGGAATCTCAAAGACAATACACCACAGGTGGAAGTAGGGTAAATATCTCACCTTGAGGGCCTGAATCAGGATAAATTGTTTCGTGTTCCTTTGCAATCCATCAAATTTAGTTCTCACGAGTAACCCCATATTATTATTGCTAATATAAAACATCGACAGTTGGCGCACCAGGTAGGGGCTTCGTCGAGATCATCTTCATCAAGCCTGATGGATCCAATCAAGTTCTTCCCCGGGCAAACAATCAGCTTCGGGAGCCTCGACTTCGTTGCTGACAAGCTCGGCGACCTCACCCTGACCGACTCGAATTCAACCCGATCGGCTAGAAAGCCGACTTCGCCCTAGTCAGCCTACTCAATGCTGCGGCTATCTCGCGACATGCGCGCAATCCCCAAGATCTGCAAGTCCAGGGACAACTCTTTCTTTCAGTGTTCAACTCGGATTCCGCCTTGAGACGGCCGAGGTTGGGCTAAGGGAGGAAGAGATCGTCATTCTCATGTTTGGACTCAGCAATGCCATGGACAGTTTCAATCGTACTCCAATGCTGCAGATCCAATCCCCTGGAGTTCGACTCAGATACGGCCTAGAGCTGCTCGAGATTGGATCTAGGGAGGTTGGAGTTGTAATCACCCCCTAAACTACTCTGACTCCGACTCACAATCGGACAGCAATTTCGGCAAGCTTTCTCCACCCACTTCGAAGTTTTCATGGCGTCCAATTGGGTGGCTCAACTCCTCATACAATTATGCGACGCCTACTACGGTTGTACCAGCAATTCTTTAGGAGGCTCGTCGACTACGTGGGCAATAGGAGGAAGACACGCGACGCCTACAAGCCGAGCACGATGCTCGCAACGACAATCTATGCAAGGCCGGGTGGACTGCTCAAAAGAGATCCTCTAAACCCAAGTGGCGACCACGACATCTCGTAACCCAAACAGAACGTCGTGACCGCTACCACATTGTTGGACACCTTGCAGTTCGGGCCCGACCACCAGGCCACACCGATCATCGCAAGGATCACGGCAATGATCACCGCTGCAGCATGCCAGTAGCGACAACAATCTGGAGACACTCTCGTACCGTCAAACAAGACGGCCTCCGATACGGCAGTTTCATCAGCTTCAGTACAGCACCGAGTAGCTAGCTCTGGTCAGCATTACTCGGAATCGCGACATACATCACTCGGCAATCAGAACAATGACCGACGGGCGACAATCATGACCTCCAGATGATCAATATCTTGCTGCCCCTCATGGGCGGCCCTGCCTCCCTAATACTGGAACAGGTACACGAATGACTTCCCATCGGTACAAGGATTTCCTTCTTAGAGATAAATCCTATCGACTAAGGCTATCCGATTACAAGGCACAGTCCTGCCGTCTATCTATCTCTAATTGCATGGTCTGCCATTCCTCATCCCAGTGGCCCAGTTGTAATGAGTACCCGGCCCATGGCTCCCACCCATAGTCCCTGAGACCTTCATCAGCTTGATCACATGCATGCCGATGCTCATCCTCCACGGTAATTACCCGGAGTCATACTCCCCGACTACTCTTTTCGAAACGGATAGATAGACGCCAAACAGTGGTGCACCCACCAGGACCCGAGTAATCTTCCCGAGTCTTGCTTCAGTCAACTGCAGCAAGACTATGAAGGCTTCCATGAAGATATAATGAATAGTGCACCAAAATACGCCGTACCTATTAGGTGTAGCCCACTTTGTGCTAATTTGAAGACAATTAAACATAAAGTCAAAATCTTTAACCTGAAGTCTTTCCGACTAGATTACTACTGGTATATAGCTCTTCGGAATCATGTCAACCGGAATATAATTATAGTCGCCGAGTAGGAGACTACTGTATATAGAACTCTTCGACTCATGTCAGTCGAATATGATTTATATCTTTTTCCGATACTGGCGTCCCACTCCAAAAGCCTAACTCTTCCACTCATCGTCAGCGGAAAATATTATAGTCTCTCCCACATAGTGCACTAACTCGAAAGTTGACCCAGCTACAGTGCGCTGGTACATTAATTTGCTCATGCAACTGATGCCACGCAGTAACCGAGACCACTTTATAAAAAAATCCATTACTGTCAGGGCCCCGAGAAAATACCTACATCCCCAATTTAATGAAGACCAGCTTTATCCTTGTAAGATATATCCTCGAACCTGGTGGATAAAACAATACCCAAACATATAGTATTTAGCATTAAGCTTCATGAAGCATATCCCGATTAACGCATCGTTCCGTGGTAGCACCAGCGCGTATACTTTCAACTCAGCCTGCGGCGGCCCCACATGGAGCATGCTACTGAATCTTCTCTCTTCTTGCGCCCAATACCGACTGTGCAGCCTGCCCATCTAGTCGGTACAGGCTATTATAATAAATGGGAGAGAGAAAAAGATCGTCGTCTCCCCAAATCAGCCAAGCTCCTTCGTCTTCCACCTTCGCCGCCTACTCTTCGCCTCCCGCCGCTAGGTAGCACACCTCCCCACCCGGACTGGGCTTTCAATCCTCTCGTTATATTCCAAGCCCCCCCATTTGCTTCCCCAATCTCACCACCTCCATCAGCCGAAGGCGACGAAATCCGCGGTGCGCCAGGATTCAGGCCGATCTCAGATTTGCTCTGGAAACATGAACGGCTGCATGACAGTTGAAGTTGCCCAGCCAAGAATGAGCCGTTGGCGGTCCGAGGATGAGCGAGCCCCAACCCCGCCTGGAAACGTAGTTTGCCACTTTCTGGATCGGCTTTCTTCGTCGTCTGATTCTTCCGCATCCTCGATTTCTACGGCTGAGTGTGCATTTTAGATCCCAACTCATCCTCAGATCTCCATATCGTTACTCTTTCATGCTTTCTGGGGTTTGACCCCATTCATCCTCTTCCACACCTGTTCCATTCAACACCAACCTTCCAAGAGTAAATCAGGTGATTGAGGCTGTCTTCAACTGAGAGCTGGAAGAAAAACGATATGATTTCCCTTGAAAATCTTCTCTAATGCCACAAGTTTTTATTGCGCCCGATCTGCTCCTCAACGCCCCTTTACTGGTATGCCGCCCGTGTTCAGCTCCCGAGCCAACCTTTGAAAACTGGGCCAGCACATATTATTGCTGACCAAATAGATACCATCAAGAGCCCGCTAACAGGCCTTGGTGCGCCGTCGTTTCTGACGAGCCGTCCAGCCGCTTGAATTTGAGAAGCGCCTTCGGCTGGCCTTCAAGTAAACACGATCCCGACCGAGTGAAGCAGCGAGACGCCACCAAGGCAGTTACCGATACCTTGGCTACTTCTCCGAAGCGTGGTTGCCACCGAAGATGATAACCGCCGAGTTGCTCTACTACTTCATCCGGCCCGACCAATGATAACCTTTCTAACCTCTTCTGTGGTGAACGCCTTGAACGTCCGATTGTTCAACCTGCTGAGCTATTGCTTGTCGACTTGTTGTATGCCATAGGGAATTGATGAGACCTCTCGTCCATTCGTCGGCCGGTCGCAGCGAAGAAAGGCCGAGGGAGTCCCTCTACTGCCCCAACCCGACTCTAAGAGAGGGGAAAAGCCGATGTATTATCGCGAGGCATGACAGCGCGCTCGCTTACGCAGCTTAAAATAAAAGGACACCCTCCACAACGCCCACCGAACCAGTCCCAGCTGGATCAGCAGGTCGGCCCAACTGTCGTACTCAGCAACCAGCGCCCAGGCGACCAGAGCAAGAGGCCAGGCGACGGAACCCCCCCCAAAACAACCGCCCGCCAACCCAGACCATACCAGAAGTTGGGCCACCGGCTGTACGCCGTCTCCATCAGGTCACGGCCGACCGGGCGACTGCCCGACGACTACGAGCTTCGCCGGGGGGCGGGAAGAGCTGCAGGAAGCTGAGGTTCTCCAAGAGTGCGCTACTCCGGCTTCTGTAGTCGTTGTATGTAGAAAACAGTCCTATGTCTTGCGTTCAGTCTGCAAGGAAGCGGCCAGAATCATCTGCAAAAAGTTGACCCATCTCGCCACTGATGAGCCTTGCCCCAGCCGACCACGCCGGCGAACACACCTCGACCGACGCCAGCCCGGGTGCTGCGACCAGGTGCTCCACTACCAGCCACTCCGCACACCGACCGAGAGTGCTATTGAAAATGAGCCCCAGCCCCCAGCACCTACGCTCCGAACGCGGGGACGAGCCCCCTAAGCCCGGTCCCCCGACATCCGTAGGGAGCTCGTGCGACTAGACCCCGTCCCATGTTTAGCGTCATCCCATCGCCCCTGCCCACGCCGAATCCCAACATTTGCCTCGAACGAACTCCCCCACGTGTACCCCGACCTTTACTGGACCACTCGCGACGCACTATGAAAACTCAGGTCGATGAAGTCTGCAAGGGAGAGAGCCGAAGCGCTCGGCCGCCCATCAACGGTCCCAAGAGGTCGCCCGGTATGATTCTGCTAGTAAAGCTCCAGCAATCTTTCTGTTTTGATGTTTGACTCTGTCGTTGTTTGTTTTCTTCGACGAGCAGAAGCTCGATCGACCGAACGACACGATGACGAAGATCCTGTCGGAGATGGCTCCACTCACCGAATTGCAAACAACTCGCTTGAAGCCGAAGATGGAAGTACCGCGTCACCACAGGAGGGAGCCTGGCTAAGATGGCGCCCGTCAGCTCAGGCGGAACATGGCCCTAGCCTAGAAGATCAGAGTAAAACCTCGAATTATCTTCCCGACAACCGTTATTTATTCATCCAGCTACGTCGATCCCGACTGCTGTGTCATGAGCACTGCTTAGGCTCTGCTATCTTTCGTGCAACCTCGAAGCGGAGTTAAAGACCAGCGAGAGGAGCCATCTGTAAGGCTGAAAAGCAAGCCGAGCTTAAAGGGTCAAGCCGATCCTACAAAAGGCCAACACCGACTTGACCGGAAAGCCGAGTTGAGAGCGCGTCCGTCAAGCTCCGTACAGGAGAAGCTGAACTGGTCGAGAAACCGTGGCCGCGTGAGCGCTACGAAAGTAGAGTCCTCAACGCCTACCGTTTCTCAGCAATCCATAGTCATCCTGTGTGTAGCCGAATCTGACAAAGCTACCTGCCACCGATCTAGCAGCAGAGAGCAACTCCCATTTTTCTACACGGAGGAATATGTTTCAGGATCACGGAAGCCCCTCGTCGGGTCCATGAAGGTCTTACTCGTAGAATCCCCGCCCAGTGGGACAGCTGTAGCCAGAATTCCTCAAATAATGCGGTGTCTCGATGGACGCGCCGAGGCCTTGAAAAGGTACTAGACAGGAGTTGCCCGCGTGGCCCAGAACCCTACAAGACCAGTCCACTAACCGAGGCGGACATTGAGCCACGTGAGGATTTCTGAGGAAACGACGCCGAGAAGCACTGGAGCCTATCGCACAGGCAAGCCGCCTGCTGCTGAAGTGATACCCCGAGACCTGTTCTGTAAAAGTGCAAAACATTCGGTATAGTATATATGCTTTCATATACCATTCACGTAAATATAGTGTGCGCCCACCAAGCTTATTATTCTATCATCAGCTGTTACCCGACCATTTTACAGCACCGGTTAGTCTGGAAACTGATAAAAAACGTCGAATAAATGCTATACTCGAACCATGCGAACGCATCCAGTCGATGTAAGGCTTCATAACCGGTAAAAAGCTGTATATTGACAGAAACACATATATACTGCAGCCCCCACTCACTATCGGTTGAAAACCGAGTGAGCAGAAAGACTTACACAGGAAATGTAAAACTCATTATAGAAAGACAGTAGCTTTCAGGTTCCATGAGTTGGTGATGAGGACGCCTCTTTGATCTTCAGTCGGTAGGCGCCTCCGCGTGACCTCGGCAAACAAGAACGCCTCCCAGAAGAGGGTAATTGTGCTGTCCTTGTTGTATCTTTCCCTGTAGAACGAGATCCCCAACCAAAAAAGGCGCGCCAACAACATTCGATTGTTGCGTACGACGCAGGCCCTTAAATACCTTGGCCGACTATTGTTGCAGCGTCTCTTGCTTCTTCCAGCTGACTCTAATATCGATCGCGGTTTTATCGTCTTCGGATAGAGCCCGACTCCAGAAGCCGAAATGTATCTCCGTCAGGTAGCATGCCTCCGTTACCCGTAACCAGAAAAAGGATGCCCGGCTGTATCCGACTAACTTGTTCTGAGAGACCAGAAACGATGGGAGTTCTACCCACCGACCGCATATTGTACCGGTCAAATATCCTCCCCCTCCCCACCATGGCCTTCATGCCTGTAAGACCAGCCGGTGCTCCACCTGCCACGTTCCGCGCGGGCTGCACACAGAATGCATAGCAGATCTGAGCCGACATCGTCCAGAAATCTGAATAGCCCGACGAACTGTATGCCATTTCCTAGATGATGCGTAGGGACTCCGAACCGTATAATATACGCATATAAGTCCTTTGCTCGTGCCCGCTTTAATTGCCACGGATTTAGCCCAATCCACTTGTAACGTCCACCGCGAACGAATAAAGTTGAACCCCCCTGCCTTTCTAAGCCCAACCATGCGACCCCCATACTGAAAATCCAGAAAGGTATATTTGGATCTGGCGGGAATTGTTTGCCTTGCGAAGAACTGCAACCTCTCCACTTAGCGAAACATGTCTTTGCGTCCTTGACTGCTGTGGCCAGGAATCGCCTCCATAGCCTTCCGACTAACGTCCTGAGTGCAGCATGGTTGCCACATATGCCCGAGATTATGAATGCAGATCTGCTTGCCTTCCTCGGTCGGGTGACGCGGCATTAGCGAGCCGGACGCTCCTTCGTACAGGTTCTCTCCGACTACAGAACTTTGCTCCGACCTTGACCTGCCCCTGACTGCGATCCTTCTGGAGTTCACCATCTAGAAGAATTGACAACAGACTCCTGCCAGTCTTACATAGTGCAGCACTTCGTCGTACCGGAGTAGCCCCTCGCCACTGCTCTTGTGCCCTTCTTCTGACTGATGTCCATAAAGGCTCAACGAAGATTCTAGTCGGAATGCTTCTCGTTGGATCCCATGTTTGCCAGCTCACTCCGCCGCGTCGTTGTATGGCGTAGACGTGTTTTGCAGCCCTCGAACTTATTTTCCAGCTTGCGGACCTACCTGACACTATGCCCATGGTATCGTCGAACATCCAGTCTTTCATGAACTTGTTACCACGAGTGAATCTCCACGCACAACCAGTCGACGTATGCCGAGTATACGATGGCGAGCCTGAACGAGTGTCTCGACTCCACGTAGAAGCCGGAATGGATTGCTAACGTACTTCATTTCGCCAGTGGGATGTCAACTATGCTCCACGCCGCGGCCACCACCGTTAGAACCTTCAAGTACATGTCCATACTCAGCTTTGCTTTGTATTGGAGTTTAATAGTTCTTCCACTCGGCCACAAGATCGGCTCAGGAGCTTGAGATTGATAGCTTCCGTGGCTGGAAAGTATGTCAACGCCCATCAACTCGAGTGCCCATTTTACGATCCGGCCAGTGGCTCCGATTATGAAGGACATCCACCATGGAAACTCTGTGAACCACCGTGACTTGATGTGCTTGAAATAGTGCCACACTTTCGGACTTTGAGTAGCGTATAGCAGCTTCTGGACCTGCCAAGTATCTCGTTTTGGAGTCTCAAGGACCTCGCTGACAAAATAAATTGCCGTTGTATTTTCTGAAGATACCCGTTCGTCGCTCCATACCACACCGTGCTCACGTGAGGGTTGCCCCAGTAAGCCATTACCTCCTGTAGGGTGACCAAACACGGAAGTGACTGAGGAACGTTGAAGGCTTCGAAGGTTGGCTTCCGGATCCATTTAATGATGTCCGCCTTTTAGGAGCTTGAAAAATGCATGCCCCGTTCCCCAATGGAATTAAACCGCTGAAGTGCCGCCATCAACCGTCAACTTCTGTACGTCTTTAGTTGTCGGCCCACTGTCTCCTATGGCGTAACTTCTCCGGGTTGGCCCATGCGACATGATACATGAACCGAATAACTTCCCAGACGCACCTCCAAAGGTGCACTTTTCGGGATCAACTTCATCTGATCTGCGGTATTTGAAAGTTCTTCCAGTCGGCAAGTCCTGCTCTAACTTGGTCTTGGTCACCACGTTGTCTAACGAGCTTCCACGTTCGCCTATCGGGTGCAAACACGCTGAAATCATGTGTAATTGCGGCCTACTTCTTTCAGACCGAACGGCATGTATATCAGCAAACGCTCAAACGCGCTGATGAAGATTGTTTTAAACAGTCTGTTCCCCACCAATTTAGATATCCGATAGCACTCGAGAAAAAACGAGAGGGTCACCCCGCCGGGGAGTCAACCACTGCTGATCCTAGCAAGACCAAATGGTCCTTGGCACGCTTTTTTGAGCGTGTCTTACAACATTAGCGAACGCACATGCGCCATACCGTTTTCTTCCGACCAGAACTGTTTGCCAGCCATCCGATGTAACTCCTTGATGACCGCTGCAGGAGCTTGTAATTTCCTCGCCGAATAGCTCTTCGTCTGAGCGAACGCCGTAGCCGTTGCCTTGACGCTTGCGCTGTCTTGACTGTAGGTGCTCATCAACCCCCCCTTGTACGCCGCATGATCGGACGTTCCACCGAAATATCTTTTTGCTTGAGAAGGACAAGCGCGTCATTTGGTCAGTCGGTCCCACACACTGGAGGGTCAAAGGTCCAGGGGATCTCTTCTGTCAGAGTCCCTGAGAATCCCGACTTCGCGCTTCGCCGCAACTGATCTTGATCACTTCAGAGTGTAGCGCTTGCCGCAGCTGTAGCGGCCCGACTGCCGCTTCTTGTAGCCAGTTCGCAGCTCTCCTTCGTCGTAGGTGAGCTTGCTTAGCGTCGCCTGCGAAGGTAGAGATCCTCTGGCCCGGGCACTTCAGCACCAGTACGATAGTGCGTTATCGCCATGAATTGGCGAGCCGGCGTCCAGTATTCTGACACACGGTTCGAAGTCTGCGCTCGAAGCAGAATGTGTTCTGACGAATTTATTCCGGCGTCCAAGGTCACCGGCAAGTCTATCTGCCCGAGTGGGAGAAGCCGAATATCCCATGGAAGCAGCCGTTTTGCCGTAGTTCTGACACGAGATTTCATCCTCCAAATTCTTGGCGGCAACAGATGTTGAGCCAACGCTCCATCGATAGGTTTCTTCAGCCGATATTTTGACGACGTCCAGACGAGGATACGTCCCGGGTGGAAATCCGATCTGGTGATCGCGCTATTGAAGGGTATGGCCGTTTCCGCCACGCAGTATTGTTGGTGTCGGGCTGTGGTGAACCTGTTACGCCTGAAGCTTCTGCTTGCGTTTTGATTTACGCAAGTGTCCCCCCAAAAGATTTGAGTCGGCTTGGATCTGAAATCTTCAGCCCGGCCTTTTGAATTTTCTGGGGGCCTTGTCTTGTCCCTTGCGCCCAGACGATAAGCTTGGCTGAGGCAAACTCTTGAGCACTGTGCACTTGCCGCGTGCCCCTTTGGTGAAATGGCAGGCCCCGCTCATGACTTTCATAGTTGGGTCCGCGGGGCATCGACGGCCGACTCCTCCAGTTGGCCACCTCGTGTTTCGAACTTCCCTGCGGCTGCAGACTTATTCTAGACGGCTCGTGTTTCGCTGTCGCTTTTGTCTTTTTGTCGGTCCTCTTTCCGTCGAAGCCTCCACGCGCTTCCCGAGGTCGGCGTATTTGTCCAGGCGACCCGGACAGCTGGATGTGGTTCGAGGAACTTCCGATGAAGCCATGGTATCCCGGAAGGCAGCGATTGACGACTTCTTTTAACTTGAATCTGATTGCGCTTCTCGGAAAACCTTTTGATTAAGTTCACCAGAGAATCATTCTCTTTGATCAGCTGTAAATCTGTTCGGAAGCCGTCTCTCGTAGTCCCCTGGAACGTTAGCGATGAACCCCTCCTCCCCCCCCCTCCCCCTTGATTGTCCCCAGAACTCACCCCTGAGCCTACTCAGCCATGTTCTGCCGAGCCGGCTAATGCGACTGGAGGTAGTTAAACCATGCTCTGCTTCGCCCACGTTTCTGCTAGGACGGTTAAACAGAGCCAGACTCTGGTTGGCTTGCCGAATCGTACTTTCGATTCCTGTAGGCCTTAAAACCGACTGGCCAGGCGGACGTCCTAACTCCCGAGTAAACTGGAATGCCTTCTTATCGTGAGGACCTGGGCTTCTTGGCGGTTAGCCGTTCTAGTGAGACCGAAGCGCTCTGAGTTCATCCTCCACTCGCCTTCATCCTCTTCGCGTTCTTCGCACCGGGCCCTCTAGGTGTCGGGAGATCGCGTTTTGTTAAATCGGCAGTCGATGGTTCTTGATTGGGTCGCGTCTATTCGTGACAACCTCCGTGTCTAGTGTCATGCCAGCGTTGTTTTTGGCGGACTCTTCGTGCTAGGTGGAGCCGCGCCCGACGTCCGGAGATGCAATACTCCGCCGCTGGAAGCCCGTCTGATGGTTTATGTGATGCTTCCGACTTTCTTGCTGCTGGCAGCTGGTAGCAGTAATCATCGCCTATCTTGGCGATAGTTGGTGGCCTGATATCTACCCAAGCTGAGCGTGTCCAGCAGCGAAAGTTGCGGCGCCACACGTTTGTTTTGCTACGAAACGTCTTGTCGCCACTTGGTTTGAATCTGTGCTGGCCGGCCTCCCAGCCTGTCGAACCCGTTCATCGAGCTTGATGGCCTCCTTCTTTTTGTGTAGTCGGCCCCTCCTCTTTGCTGTCCTCTGCAGTCGGCCACCTCGGAAGTGCGTTGAAGCATGAAATCCCGGATGGAGGAGCTTGCCAAGGTGGAGATGCCGAGTTGTGCGGCAACCGCCTATCCGACTAGGTCGGACTCCGATAGTTTATCGAGTTAGACGACTCCACTCCCTAGATCCAATCGAAACGGTTCATGGCCTGTCCAAACTTGAATCCTGAGGTCGGTCTCTACACGGTTGTAGAGCCACAGCGTGCCGAATCCTACGGAGATTGCGATCTCCCCCCTCCGGCCTAAACCGCCTGCTCAGTCCTAGCGCGAGGCGACGCCGAGGAGAAGTGTCCTGATGTCCCAGGCGGACCTAGACTTGTAAGTAGATCGTGAAATCGACTCCTGGGGCCCGACTTGGCGGCAACGCCGGCTTGGGTCCTCGGCTGCCCAATGGCGAGATGGATCTCTTCAGCCAGGAAAGCCGAGTTGATCGCGACGCAGCAAACTCACCGAGTGATGATATCTCCATTGGAAACTTGTAGCCTTGACTTTTGATGGATCCATCAACGTTGATGAAGAATTCGCCGGCCCTACCTGGCGCCATCTTCGATGCTTGCACCCGATAATATTATGGGGCTACCCGGCCGACCTGATAATTCGGTGGATTGCAAACACAAGAGATATACTGTTCAGGCCCTCGATGTAGTTAATACCTACGTCCAGTTGATGGTTATCCTCTGAGGTTGTTTTCCATCAATGATCTTGCAGCCCTCATGGCGCCCTGCCTCCCTTTATTACTAGGAAACGGGTAACGGTAAGGATCCCAGTTCGGATACGACCAAGGATTTCTTCTTAGAGATAGAATCCTATCCGACTAAGGCTTATGTTTCTTATTTATACAAGCACAGCCTCCGGTCATCTTATCTCTATACATGTCTGCCCATCCTTTCAGCCCACCCTTTTAATGAGTACCCGGGCCATGCTCCCACAGCCGCGATTCCCCACGAACCATCAACGCTCGGAACACCAGAACTCTGAGAGAGGACGCCACCACTGGAATGAGCGAATGACGCTTCGGCTCACCACAAGCATTCCATCGCC